>OY757011.1:21458612-21504367 GCA_963580285.1 Lucinisca nassula | reverse complement strand
CCGTCGAAAAAAAACCCGGAAATTTTAAGATGAAAAATTGTGATATTTTTTCTTATTTCTGCTAAAAAATTTGGAGCAGAAATAAGAAAAATAAGGTTTACCGCTGTAAATCCAAGTTTTACTATATAAAAGTGGGGTTCAAAGGGGTCACCGACCGTCACTCATTCTCAAATGAATTGGGATTTTAGCCGTTTAAAAAGTCAAATTATAAAGTTACTTAAATTCAGTCACCGATATGTTCAAAATAAAGTATCAGCATGTACCTATACTCAATTAAAATTCCTTGATCAAGAAATGAAAAGTTATTTCACCCCAACAGTTTGAAATATGTCGGTATTTTGAAAAATTTTGATTGTGAGAAATGTACGCTACAATCTATTTGTTCGTTACCCACTTCTTTAACATCACAAAAATCAAGAGACCGCAGCTCGCAATGACAGAAACTTACGACCGGATTATTAAGCGCGGTCAAAATTGAACATATGGTCATGTATATGGTAAAGAAATGAATAACCATTTTGAATAAAAATCAGGATTGGTTAGAGAATACAGAAAAAGAAATAGTTTTCTGAAAACATACAACTTTCGTTTTGTTTTAAGAGAAGCACATAATAGCTAGATTACTTACGACTATTGCATTTGAACAGGCATTGAGTGGTAAATAAGGAACACAAGTAATATTACTTTAGATAAACGATCAACATAAGCAATAAGTTTATATGAATTATATGTAAAAAGTCGCGGACATTACTGTGATTTTGTTTCTATAAGTCAAGTTGTCTACTATCGTGATTAACTGACAATATAACTGTTAGTGTCATTTTCATTCAATTTTTGGATCTAACTAATGTAACAGTGCATGTTCAGGCATGTGCTTTTAAAACATGATGTCGCTGTTACGCAAAAAAGCCTCGGTATATACTTTTATGTATAAAAATGATTTTGTTTGTTTGATTTGATGTTTAACGTCCCCGTCAACACTGTTAAGGTCATTTTGGAGACGTTGCTTCCAATTTTGTGGGACTTTTACCCGACACTGAGATGAAATGACATCTCAAGCCCTGTCGCCCAATGAAACCAAAAGGGTTTATTAGCATGGACGGTCCGCCTCGCACCACAGTTCCTGGACAGGCTTAGATCCTCTAAGCGGTTTACCAGCACTAGTGTGCGGGCCGGATTCAGCTCTGCGTGGAAGCATCGTGCAGCCCATATATTTCTTCAAGCCCCTATGGGCGGGGGCGGTATATAAAAATGATCTCCTGACAGATAAACTGCGTTCTTAAGGCAGCCGAAACATTAAAAGACATATCTCTCATATATAAACACACAACAATCGCATGGCCTTGTGTTCTCAACAATCAAATATGTAAAATTAATGATACAACTGCGAGAATTCAGTATCGAACATTACAGTGCATTCCTGAGCAATATTTTTCTATACAAAAGTCTTCAAAATGTAACCTATTTTTCTACCAGCTTGAAGAAAGTAACACGCTTTGTAGAGTTTGTAAACAAAGTTATAAGAAATGTAAACATATGCATGTCTGTAAATGGCAGCTATAATGGTCTCGGACATTACCATACACGGCGTTCGAATCCGCCACCGGTATCGAGGTGTGTCCTTGGGCAAGACACGTAATGACACTGCCCCACTCCACCCAGGTGTAAATGGGTAGCAGTGGTCTAAAAGCCACTGCCTCTCTCTCTCGCGCGCGTGAAAACACCCGGAATGAGTGTTCGAGAGCGATTCAATAAGCTTAAAAGCTTTCATCGCAATCGAACTAAAATAAATTAGTATAAACTAAAGGGACATCCTATGCCACTTTACCATTTCTACATGTAAAATTGAAAAGGAATCTGATATTATATTTGTTGTATCTAGTTAACATAATCAAGAGTAAACCAGCATACCCTCAAATAAACATATTTATTTTAGGTTGGGATGTTCGATACAATTTGTAATGTTCGATACCATAATTTTATAACATAAACTGCCCTTACAATGTTTTTCAACATTCAAAATATGCATTTGGAAATAGAAATTGGAGAGTTGAAGTCCCTTCTTAACATTGCACAATTCATATTGAAATATTCATTCTGGCAAATAATATTTGGGAAATGATTATAAGCTATGGGACTCAAATCCAAAATAGAAAATAAGTAATAAATCTTGAATCAACATTGTTACTGTTTGCAGCTATTGGTAGAAATGTAGCAAACATGTATATCACTAAACGTGTTCATTTTACACAAATAAGGTTGCACAATTCAAAATAGTTAATTTATTTGCAGTCATTATCCCTGGACGGTCAACATGACAAACCTGTCATGTTCGATACCAAATGTAGCGGACATTTCATCGTATACATCCCCTGCTTATTGCAATAGAATAATGATCTTGGTAGCGTGCAAATGTTGCTGATTAATAATGATTTTTGGTGGAACCAAATTAATTGAACAATATTAATTGTGGCAAATAATATTGGAAAAAGATCAAAAGTTTCTATGCAGATATTTAAAAACAAAATATGACTTCTGTTTTCCCTTAACTGTGGTATTGTCTGCCGACACCCCCACCCATCAAACACCGGAAAAGGCAACCATGTCGTCTGCAGACACTTTCTACTACGTAATCTGGTAAGTGAAAACCGTGCCACGTGAGAGAAATGTGATCAAGCTGTTAGACTAACAATTTTCGGTATTGAACATTACCGGCCTCGAACATTACAAAACATTGGAAATGAGGGAATTTCGACATCAAAATATTATTTTCGTTCCAGATGATGTATTTGTGTTAGTCGCACATAGCGGGAGTTTAATTCAATCTAGCATTTTTTGTCGATACATGCGTAATAAGCCTGGTATAATGATCGCGAACATTACATGCATTTTTGCAACAAATCCATGCACATTTTTGTATGGCAAGTATTTTTAATTTCCTATTGTACAGGTAACATCAAACGACCTTATATGTTTATTGTAATATAGAATCTCCATTTGGTCATGTTTCTGTGTATAAAAACCTAAACGTTGTTTTGAAATATCAAGAAGAAAAACGTCGTCTCGTACATTACAATGCTTAATTAAATTTCGGCGACAGCCATAATCGGGGAAAAATACTTAGTTAGACTCCATGTGGCCCTACTAATGGTAGTTATTTCCCTACCCAGAATATGTAAATTTTATGGAAACCACCTAACCCTTTCCTGTCTAGTGGAATTGCCAATATGTAAGTGTGCAAACAAAGAGAATTCGAAAAGCGACAGTCTCGAACATTACAAAACCGGGTTTTCCCGTGGCTCATTTTCCCTGAAAAGGTACTTTTCTACAGGAGGTTTATCATGATATCTTTGTAACCTGTTGTTCTGTCATATAAACGTATGCATTGGGTAAAAATGACTTCTTGGTTTCAGAAAATATACGGCGACAGCAATATCCCAATTCATTTGAGAATGAGTGGGAACTATATAGGTGTGTTTTCTTGGTGGAAAAATATCGGAACTCTTTCTGATTTCTGATAATTTTGATTTATTTATTTTTTAAATAGAAGTGAAGGCAATGATCAGGAATCGATTCAAGTAACCTACAGCTCCCATCAGAGACACTAAATGTAAAGAAACACAAACATGAAATAATTGGACCCTAATGGAAACGTCAATAGCGGAAAGCCAGTGACAATTACTTTCCCACAAAATGGCCAATTGGCTATCAAAAAAAAAAAAAAAAATATATATATATATATATATATATATATATATATATATATATATATATATATATATATATATATATATATATATATATATAATCCTAATATCTGTCTTTGGGCGACCAGCTTATTTTTTCTGCATTAGGTGGACTTTTTGTATATATCTTATTTTCTGCTTTTTCACCATTCCAACAACATATTTTTATGCTTTAAATGCATTAAAACCGTGTTCTGTATCTATTTTTATTCTAAACTCTGCAGGAAAAAATATACAAAAATATTGGACCCCTTAATATTTTACTAGTACTTAATCTGGCTTAAGGGGAACTGTGTATATAAATGACATTAGGGGGAACGGTATATAAATGACATTAGGGGGAACGGTATATAAATGACATTAGGGGGAACAAAAGAAGATATATTCTATCTTGTCATAGTGGGGGTATAAATGTAAGGGTATAATTAGGGGGATTAAAGTATATGTGATAATAAATAGATGGATGGGTGGATATTGTGTATGTGACGTTATGGATGTGGGGATACGGAGCCACCAAGAGCGAGCCCTAGTGGTTTCTTCTGAAGGGCTGTCACAGTGTGCAAATCTCAGAGTAGGGCTTCTAATAGGCATGGAGTTTCAGTGAAAACCCATGAGAAAATCTTAAAATATATCTCTTCGAATACCAGTCTATAGGCTACCAGATTATTTATTCTGCATTAGGTGGACTTTATTGTATTTTTTTTTTGCTATGCAACATACTAAGAATGTATTTTTATGTTTTAAATGCATTAAATCCGTGTATTGTATCTGTTTTCTTCTAAATGTTGTAGGATAAAATATACAAAAATGTTGGGCCCCTTATGTTTGCAAGTATATACACTCCGAATACCAGTCTTAAGGCGACCAGCTTATTTCTTCTGCATTAGGTGGACTTTTTGTATATATTTTATTTTCTACTATGCATCATATCTATAATGTATTTTTATGACTTAAATGCATTAAATCTGTGTATTGTATCTGTTTTCTTCTAAATGTTGTAGGATAAAATATACAAAAATGTTGGGCCCCTTATGTTTGCAAGTATATACACTCCGAATACCAGTCTTAAGGCGACCAGCTTATTTCTTCTGCATTAGGTGGACTTTTTGTATATATTTTATTTTCTACTATGCATCATATCTATAATGTATTTTTATGACTTAAATGCATTAAATCTGTGTATTGTATCTGTTTTCTTCTTAATGTTGTAGGAAAAATATACAAAAATGTTGGGCCCCTTATGTTTGCAAGTATATATACTCCGAATACCAGTCTTAAGGCGACCAGCTTATTTCTTCTGCATTAGGTGGACTTTGTGTATATATTTTATTTTCTACTATGCATCATATCTATAATGTATTTTTATGACTTAAATGCATTAAATCCGTGTTCTGTACCTATTTTCTTCTAAATGTTGTAGTATAAAATCTACAAAAATGTTGGGCCCCTTATTTAAGCAAGTATATATATTCCGAATACCAGTCTTAAGGCGACAAGCTTATTTCTTCTGCATTAGGTGGACTTTTGGTATATATTTTATTTTCTACTATGCATCATATCTATAATGTATTTTTATGACTTAAATGCATTAAAATCCGTGTTCTGTATCTATTTTCTTCTAAATGCTGTAGGATAAAATCTACAAAAATGTTGGGCCCCTTATTTTTGCAAGTATATATACTCCGAATACCAGTCTTAAGGCGACCAGCTTATTTCTTCTGCATTAGGTGGACTTTGTGTATATATTTTATTTTCTACTATGCATCACATAATGTATTTTTATGACTTAAATGCATTAAATCCGTGTTCTGTATCTATTTTCTTCTAAATGTTGTAGGATAAAATATACAAAAATGTTGGGCCCCTTATTTTTGCAAGTACATATACTCCGCATACCAGTCTTAAGGCGACCAGCTTATTTCTTCTGCATTAAGTGGACTTTTTGTAATTATATTATTTTCTAAGTAACTATGCATCATATCTATAATGCATTTTATGACTTAAATGCATTAAATCCGTGTTCTGTATCTATTTTCTTCTAAATGATGTGGGATAAAATATACAAGAATGAAAGACCCCTTAAAATGTTACAAGTATATATATTCCGATAGTCTTAAGGAGACCACCTAACGGGCCTCCGTGGCCTAGTGGATAATAGCGCTGACTCTTAGTCATTAGGTCTCTCACCGCCGTAGGTTCGAGCCTCGCTCGGGTCACATGTGAGACGCTACATTCTGTACGGAAGGTCAGGTGGTTTTTGTCCGGGTACTCCGGTTTTCGCCCACTTCTGATTAACGGTCAGCTCGATATGAGTGAAACAATAAAAGGGCCGTAAAACTCAACAAACTAGAAAAGGTGTCAATAGGACACGGATGCCCCCGCAAAAATGCCATTGAGAAACAAGAGTCGTCAAAAGACTTCACCGGGATTTGAACCCACAACCTTTTGAGTCAGAGTCCAAAGCCTTTGTGCTGGGGGATATTGTGTTTTTAAAAAGAAAAAAAAAAGAATAGAAAGAAAGAAAAAATGATGTTTAAAATTTCTGCCAAGTAATTTCTAAACTGATCCAGAAACAAGAAAGTTCTTGACAACGTTTAAGTTTTGGATCCCTTTTTGACCTTTGACCTCTTAGTATGACCTTGACCTTGTAGGTGGGGGCCTGGGTTTGTGGACGCAACACATCGTCTCATGGTGGTTAATATTTCTACCAAGTTATTTCTAAATTGATCCAGAAATAAGAAAGTTATTGACAGCGTTTAAGTTTCAGAGACGAACAGACGCACTGACGGACAGGGGTAACACTATATGCCCTTTCCACCATTCTTCGAATGGCGGGGGCATAAAAACAAGAGGCCCATGGGCCACTACGCTCACCAGAGGTCAAGTGTGAGAAACTGGCCCGTCCCTGGATGCCATCTGCACCTACCAAGTCTCAGATCAAAGTCTACAATAGTTTCGAAAATACTTGGTTTTGACCGTTTATCGCACAAAAAAGTCTATGTGACCTAATTTGACCTTGGTATAAAGTGAGTCAAGGTCATCCGAGGGTCTACATCTGAACAAAATATGCTGGACCCAAGTTTCTTATTCTACATACCAAGTTTCATTGACAATCGGCTTTTTGTTATAGAAGGAGAAGATTTTTAAGGGTTTCTACCTTCTATGGGCATAACAGCCATCATGGTCACATGACCAAACTCAAATTAATTATGTTTTATTTCCTTGTTCCTAAAAGTTTTCTTATAAAATTTGGTTGCAAATGGCAGGTGGTTTCAAAGAAAAACATTTTTTTAATTTTCATATCTGAATGACCTTGGACCAAGGTCAGAGAAGGACCTTGAAAACTAATGTGGTTTCACTTGCACATTTTGCCCACTGCATATACTAATTTTCAGGTCACAGGCTGCAATAATTAAAAAAAAATATGCTGTTTTGACTTTTTCCCATACAGAAGTCCATGTGACCAAATTTGACCTTGGCATAAAATGGGTCAAGGTCATCCGAGGGTCATCATTTAAGCAAATTATAATGGGCCACGAGTCACCAATGCTACATACCAAGTTTCATCACAATTGGCCCTCTGGTTCCAGAAGAAGATTTTTTAAGGGTTTTACCTTATATGGACATAGCTGCCATCCTGGTCATGTGACCAAACTCAAATTAATTAAATTGCATTTCCTTGTTCCGAAAAGCTTTCATACAAAATTTGATTGCAAATGGCCTAGTGATTTCAGTGAAAAACATTTTTTTTTAATTTTAATATCTGTATAACCTTGGGCCAAGGTCAGGGAATATCCTTGACCTTGAATACTAATGTAGTTTCATTAGCACATTTTGCCTACTGCATCTACTTAATTTCAGGTCACAGGCTGCAATAATTAAAAAAAAAATGCTGTTTTGACTTTTTTCATACAAAAGTCTATGTGACCAAATTTGACCTTGGCATAAAATGGGTCAAGGTCATCAAAGGGTCATTATTTTAGCAAACTATGATGGTCCAGAGTCCCCTATACTACATACCAAGATTCATCACAATTTGCCCACTGGTTCAGGAGGAGAAGACTTTTGAAGGGTTTTTACCTTATATGGGCATGGAGGCCAGCTTGGTCATGTGACCTGGACCCTACGAGCAAACCTTTGTTCCCCCATCCCATGGATGCTCCACATGAAATTTGCCTTCAATCGGCCCTGCAGTTTTAGAGGAGAAGTCGTTTGAAAATGTTGACACGGACAACAGATGGCGGGTCACTGCCTATACTATAAACTGCCCCGGAGCCTTCGGCTCTGGTGAGCTAAAAATAAGGAGACCACCGTAATTATTCAGCGTTAGGTGGACATTTTGTATAGTTTTTATTTTCTGCTATGCATTATATTAATAATGAAGCTTTACGCTGTACATTCATTAAACCCGTGTTCTGTATCTTTTTTTCTAAATGCTGTAGGATAAAATATACAACAAGAGTACCCAGAGGGCTGTTTGTTAACTAAGTTTCTCAAACTTCGAAGTTGAAGAGGTGCTATCAGCGCCCGGATAGCTCAGTCGGTAGAGCACTTGCCTTGTAAGCAAGGGGTCACCAGTTCGAATCCGGTTCTGGTCGCACTTTTTCAACTTCATTTCTTTATGAACTATCTATTAGTATAATTTCACACCCGATTGAATACATGTACATATATTTATTTTCACCATTTTCTGAAAAGGTGGAAATTGTTATTTATGAGCCGGAGCATGACAAAACCTACAATAAGGCCAGGGCAACAAGCAGAGACTCAAATCAATCTGCACACCCATCCACTGTGACAAGACCTTTTACTTATATTTCTTGGCATAAATCATAGCCTATAGTAAGTACATGCGATCAGCGAAGACTGATCAGACTGCTCGAATGCGCAGGCTGATCTGAGTCTTTGCTGGTCGCTCAAGCCATCTTGTAGTTCTTGTCATGTACTGGCTTATTTAATACATGGGTCGCGATTCCAAGCTGCCGAAAAATTACGAGTTTTCACAACCCAACATATTAGGCTGAAGCATTTGCTTATTTATTCTTTGCATAAAGGTCAGTCTCATGTCAAATTGTTTGCACTATAATTGTAATTTCACCAATTACATTTTTATAGCCAGGTAATTGTAATTGAATAAGAATGCAGTCTGAGGGACAGCCATAATCCCCTGCCGCCCTTCAGTAACAAAGCTCAACCTTATGACATTAAACTGTGACCTTCGCCGTGATCTTGAATTAGCAATCTTATGATGATTAACATTTTAGCCAAGTAATTTTAAAATCCATCTAGGAGTAAGAAAGTTATTGAAAAACACCAAAAAGACCCACCTCTATGCATGACCTTGACATTTCAGGAACCAACCTGGATTTTGCGTACAACACATCGCCTCATGACGAATACATTTTTTACCTTTAACCTCTAAGTATGACCTTTGAGGTACGGACCTGGGGCTTGTGGCGACACTTTGTCTCATTGAGAATAATATTTGACCAAAGTTTAGTGAACTTCTATCGAAGGGTTCAGCAGATAACTGTTACGAACGGACATTCCACCTTTCACCTCTAAGTATGACCTTTGAAGTTCCGACCTGGGTTTTGCGTGCGACACACTGTCATTTCTGACAAGTAATATTTAAATTCATTCAGGAATAAGAAAGTTATTGATAGGACATGATAAAAAGATGCTTTTTTGACATTTTATCTCTAAGTATGACCTTGACCTTCGAGGTACGGAGCTGGGTCTTGCGCGCGACACACTGTCACATTATGGTTAACATTTCTGCCAAATAATATTTAAATCCATCCAGGAATAAGGAAGTTATTGATTGGACATGACAAAAAGGCCCTTTTTATCTTTGACCTCTGAGTATGTCCTTGACCTTTGAGGTACGAACCTGGACCTTGCACGCAACACATCTTCATACTAAAGAGAAAAACTGACCAAAGTTTAATGAAATTCTATCAAATGGAGTAGACAAGAAAGTGTTATGGATGGAGGGACAGACAAAGGCATATTCCTATAACCCTGCATCGGGGGATTGATCAATTACTTTCAAATGTAATTGGTCCCAAGCCTGGACCCTACCAGGTATTTAACTTCCAAATACGAGTACATAGTGATGCGAGACTGTTTGAATATAAGCATTTGAAAAACTTTAACACTGTGTGACAGGAACGCAAACTCACACACAAACGCTCATGTGGACCAACAGAGGTGACAACAATAGCTCTCCTTGTACTTTGTACAGGCCAGCTAAAAAGGTCGTTCCTTTGAAAATGTCAACAGTTAATTACCTTCTTTTAAGTGGGATGGGACCAAATGCTGTTCTATGAATCGCAGTTCAACTGAGCTGCATCAAGACAATAAGTGTCTTCAGACATTCTGTTGTGTGAAAGTTTGAATGCCCGCCATTTAGATGAGACATACCATGGGTTTGGGTGTGTAACTAATTTTGACTGAGATTTATTGAAACAGAAACACAAAGATAAACTATCTGGAAGCTTTAATAACTGTAATATTTAATTTTATGTTTAGTTTAGTTCATAATTAATAACTATCTTGACTTGCATATACTTGAATCGTGGATATGTGCAACACGAAATATAGAAGAGGGTCATAATGGCCCTGGATCGCCATGATGTTAACAAGCTGTGAAACGAACACCCCTCTAAGCTCCAATTCATAAAGAGATAACTGAGGTTTACAGGGGTGTTCATTCAAGACATAGATCATCGTAAATGAAGCCATTTTGTGGATATCATAATGCTCACCTGATCCTCATTGTACAAATGAAATGGTACAAGGAGCCAAACATGATTGCTCTATTTCAACGGATCAAAATTATGACAAAGTAGGCTATAGGTCCAGATCACAGGTCAAAATAATTTGTCGAGTGGGAAGACCTTGTAACAAGAAACCTACATGCCAAATATGAAGGTTCTATCTCTAGTGGTTTAAAAGTAGGTCACAGGTCAAGGTCACATCGCAAAATGTCCTGTACCAAAGAATGCCCTTGTCAATAGTAATCTACATGCCGAATTTGAAGCTCTAGTGGGAAGCCCTTGTCACAAAAAGCTACAAACCAAATATGAAGCTGGTCTCAGCAGCTCAGTCGGATGCACATCTGACTGTTGATCTGGAGGATGCGGGTTTGATACATGCCAAGGACGGCAACATTCCTTCGTGGAGATTGATCATGAAATCTTTTCCAGATTTAGGGACATCTCAGCCCCTAACAAACTAGGCCCCTGACAAACTCGGCCCCTAGCAATCTCGGCCCCAAACACTCCACTTATAGCTATAAATAGGTCATAATAGACAGTTTTTGTCTCCACAATTACATTTGGAAGGTCTATAGTTTTATAAGGCAGTTTGAGCTTAACATATTTTTGAGGAATTATAGAATCCTTACCGGTAAAACACATCGCTAAAATTGTGAATTGTGCTGTGTGTTTGGGGGGGGGGGGGGAGTTGAAAATGGAAGTATCTTTTATCTTAACCTTATAGTTATAAACTTAAGAGATGACAAGGGCCGTCACATGACAGCATAGCTCGCCTGTTTCGTGCTTTCAAAATATAAGGTAAAATCACTGAACTGTGAAATATAGGTCACAATAACCTTAATACATTTTGAGGTCAATCATCCAGTCACATGGAAGTAATAATCCAGGTATACTGTTTCTCCATCAAATAATAATCAAGATAATAGGCAAAATCACTGAACCATGAAATATAGGTCACACTGACCTAGACTTATTATGAGGTCAATTATCGGGTCACATGGAACTAATAATGCATAGATGCTGTTTCTCCACTAAATAGTATTCAAGATACAAGGCAAAGTCACTGAACCATGAAATATAGGTCACACTGACCTAGGTCTATTTTGAGGTCAATCATCAGGTCACATGGAAGTAATAATCCAGGTATAATAATTCTCCATCAAAAGTATTCAAGATAATAGGCAAAATCACTGAACCATGAAATATAGGTCACACTCACCTAAATATATTTTGAGGTCAATCATCAAGTAAAATGGAACTAATAATCTAGGTATAAAAATAGTCCATCAAATAATATTCAAGATATAAGACAAAGTCAATGAACCATGAAATATAGGTCACTATGACCTAGATATATTTTGAGATCAATCATGTGGTCACACGGAACTAATATCCCAGGTATGACATTTCTCCATTAAATAGTATTCAAGATATAAGGCAAAATCACTGGACCGTGAAATATAGGTCACAATGACCTAGATATATTTTGAGGCCAATCATGTTATCATATGGAACTAATACCCCAGGTATGACATTTCTCCATCAAATAGTATTCAAGATATAAGGCAAAATCACTGGACCGTGAAAAATAGGTCACAATGACCTAGATATATTTTGAGGTCAATCGTGTGGTCATATGTAACTAATATCCCAGGTATGACATTTCTCCATCAAATAGTATTCAAGATATAAGGCAAAATCACTGGACCGTGAACAATAGGTCACAATGACCTAGATATATTTTGAGGTCAATCCACTGGTCATATGGAACTAATATCCCAGGTATGACATTCCTCCATCAAATAGTATTCAAGATATAAAGCAAAATCACTGGACCATGAAATATAGGTCACTGTGACCTTGACCCTTTTACACTTGAACCAATGTTTCATAGTTGGCTGATGTATAAGCAATTAAGTTTGAAACTTGTTACTATAATGGAAATGTATATAACAAATTACAAAGGTGTCCTAGATTTTGACCCCTAGCCTCATCCCCCCAGGCATGATCCCAGGGGTGTTCTTTTGGAATCTCAGAAGATATTCCCTGGTATTCTCAGAAGACACTCCCAGGTATCCAAGTTGTAACTATGAATGTTTTGTGATGGGTGACTGTTGAGATATAAGCATTTCAAAAACTTTAACACAGTTTTACAGAGGTGTTCTAGATTTTGACCCCTAGCCCCACTCCGGGCTACCCAGGGGTCTGATCTCTTGGAACGTTATAAGACCCTCCCAGGTACTTAAGTTCCAAATATGAGTGCTCTGTGATGCATGACTGTTGAGATATAAGCATTTGAAAAACTATACCGCAGAGTGTGACGGAAACGGGAACGCAAACGCTTACGCTAACGCGCACATCCGGGGTGACAACAATAGCTCTCCATGTACTTCGTATAGGCGAGCTAAAAATAATTCTTTTGTACTATGCATTTATTGTTTGAATATGAAAACATGCATGCCTAAACAAATATACTGTTATTTTTCCTTAAACGCCCCCGACCCAAAAATTGATAATTTAAGATGAAAATTTTTTATATTTTTGCTATTTCTGCTCAAAAATATATAGATTGTGGGTACACGTTAGAACATGCCAAGCTTTGCTAGCACAATACACCATCACGAAAACTTATCTTTTTGACCCAATTAACACCACTTTTATCCAGTCAAACCGTTAAGATTTGCTGGGGGTATACATATCCCTTTTTATCTTAATTCTGCTCAAAAACATACATATGTAGTTTGTGGGCACTAGTTGGCACCGTGTCGCTCAATGACCGGAAAGACCCTGATCAGATGACTAAATTGGAGGTTTTATATATATAATATAATTTTGGGTGCCGAGTTTGTAGGGGCCTACTTTGCTAGGGGCAGAGTTTGTTAGGGATGACCCGTTACCCTTTTCTACAGTCATTTTCTCCCATCAGCTGATTCAAGAAGGGCATTTGTCAGTTTCTGGCGAAAGAATGTGCACTGTACAAGTCAGCTGCTTACGAATGAGCTTGCCAAGGCCAAGGCCAAGTGTTGACGTAAGGGTGAGGATTAAGGCCGTGTGAAATCGATTTAAGCCTCCCAGTGGAATTCTTTCCACTGACCGTTCCAAGGTGGTTCTTCTGTGGCGGTTTATTTATGTTATTGCTTGTTAAGTATTGTATGTATTACTCGTGTCTTTTTATTTTGGATGGTCATTAGGCCAATTTGTGGGAAAGCAACTGTCCTTTTGGCCTTCCTCTGTTGAAGTTTCTATTATTGTCTGGTTGCGTCGTGTTTGTGTTTGTTTCCCTTACTTTAAACCCAAATACAAACAAACAAAACAAAAATTGAAGGTTCTATTTCATATTGTTCAAGCCAAGGTCAAATTCACAGGTCAATTTATTTGTTCAGAGATAAGACCGTATTACATGGAACGTTCATTCCAAATATGAAGGCTGTAAAAAGCTATGACCAATATATTTTTATTTAAGTAGGTCTCAGGTCAAGGTCATTTTTTCCATGATCCATATTCTACCTTGACAGAGATGTTGTCAAGGTGATCATTTTGAGCAAGTTTGATAAACATTGGACCAAAGGTTTTTAAACTGACATGATCCATATTTGACCTTGACATATATTTTCAAAGTGATCATTCTGAGCATGTCTGATAAACATTGCCCAAATTTATCTGCTCCAGAGTTTTCACAGGGGTTTTCTAGGCTACCACCCACTGACTTACTTTTTGACCCGAAATGATCCATATTTGAACTTGACCAAGATATTGCTGAGACAACTTTGATGACGATTCGACCAAACTGTGACCTGTATAGTATTTAAAAGGTTTTTTCTATGATTTGTTCATACTGATCTGCTTTATAGCCCTAAATGACCCTTATTCAAAGTGTACTGAGATGGTAATTCTGCACATGTTTGGGGATGATTGGACAAAAACTGTGGCCTCTAAAGTATTAATAAGGTTTTTTTATGGTATTAACTACTGTTCCACTTTTTGACTCAAAATGCCCCATATTCCAACTTGACAGAGATATTGTCAGTATGATCTAACCAATCTGATCATAATTAGACCAAAACTGTGGCCCAAGGGTGTTAACAAGAAAATTTACACATGGCATCAGCCGCCGCTGGACATCTCATTGTCACAAAAGCTCACCATGACCATTGGTTAGGTGAGCTAAAAACAAATGTAAAATAAGTTTTGCTTCTCACATACGACCCAAAAGCATGTGATGTACAAATGCCTACAGTAACAAAGGGCCATAACTCATCAAGTAGTATTCAGAATTTCTTCAAAAGTTAATAAGGTCATCTACAGATTTCTAGCAATGCACTCATCAACTTTCAATGCCATAGCTTTTATAGTTTTTGATAGTTTTATAGTTAAGGTCAAGGTCATCAAAACCTTATGGCTATTTTCCCCATCCTAGTGTTGTAACCAAGCAAGTTACTTCAGAATCCATCAAACGGTTCAGGAGATACAGTGTTTCAGAAGACTACTGTAAATGATAGAAATGGCTATTTTCATTTGTCAAAAGGCAATGCCTCTGAAAGTAAGAACACCAGAGTTATGGTTCCTTTGTCCTGCAGCTCATCTCGTGCAGCTGTACAGCAAAAGATGCATCATCCATAGTCTGTGGTCAAACATAATTGCCAGGATATTAAGTTTCTTCTCCTTTACTTTTTCATTGTAACCAGTGCCTGGCTATTAAATTGCTTCTACTTTACTTTTAGCCAATGCCTGGATATTTAATTGCATCTCCTTTATTTTATCATTGTAGCCAATGCCTGGATATGAAATTGCTTGTCCTTTACTTTTTCATAGCAATAGTTAGTTCTTCTGGCTTTGCATCTCGCTTCTCTCTTATGGCTTTTCTGAACAATTTTACACAAATTTTCTTGTAGTCCTTTCCTCTCACATTCAGGTCTTTCAATGGCAGAAATTCATTGGAACTCATGAAATTTTGTGACCTACAAAAACAAGAGTAACAATGAAAGAAATGCCCCACCATTACACTTACATCTTACAAACAAGTACTATAAGATTGTAAGAAAGGAATTCAAAGTGAAGGTGCATTGTTCTTTCCGCGAATAAATTTCAATGATTATTTTCAATGTTCAAAGGGCCACAGCTTCAAAAGATAGTAAGCAAAAATTACTTTCTCTGATCAGGCTTACGAGATTCTAACAGTTTTCTTTGGCTCCAGCATTTATGTTATTTCATGCTGTCAAGTCCTTATTGTTGTTTTATCTCTGTAGTTGACTGATATTTGTTCTCCGATATAGCACTGTTGAGTTAGCAAACTTCATGCAGACTGAACCATGTGTTTGTTTAGACCATGACGGAATCAAGGATGAGAATCATGGCCATATATAAACAAATTAAAACACACAGTGAAATACATTTTGCTGACCATTCTAAGGCTGTTCTTCTATCCTGGATTATTTATGTTGCATTTATGTATTGCTTATATCCTTTTAGTTTGGATAGCCTTTTACCGTAGCCATTCTGTGGGAAAGTAACTCGTTCTGCTGCCCGCTTGTGATCAGATTTCAACAGTGTTTAGTTACTCCATGTTCATGTTTCTTTCCCTTTGATGACTCTGATCAGAGTTGTTTGACAAATGTTTTGATACCTGATCACTGCCTACATTTTTATTTTACAGTTCCCATTTTTTGCTGAACCCCTCAGGTGATAAACCAATGTGTAAAAATTAAAAATAGTAATGATCAGGAACTGATACAATCAAATCCCAAATCCTCCCCACAACATCACCAGGGAAAGAAGTCGATAACAGAAAATATCATCATACTAAATATGAACTTAATCCGTGTAGTCATAAAAACGAGATGAGCTTCTAAAAAAACTTTAACGCAAAAACTTTAACATTTGTGGACGTCGATGCCTGGGGTAGTAGAAAAGCTTACCGGGACTAAATTTCCTGTGAGTTAAAAAAGGATAGGAAACCCAAATAAATATGTTTCATGCTCAGCAGAGACTTGCCTGGTAAGAAGCCTTTGCTTTTCTCATTTGTCTCCAGTGTCTTCTGATTAGAATTGTGTCAACAACTGACCATCAAACTGTAAAAAGAAAACAAATATCAAACAAGAGAATCAGAGACACCAAAGGATGCCCCATGAAGATGTGTAATAGAGGAAACAAGATGTGTTTGTGAAACACCGATGCCCCAGGACAGCGCCTGTGCAATATGAAAGCCCCATCACTAAAGTATGTCATGGTCAAGGCCACAAGGTATCAAGGTCAAAAATTATGGTACCAATGGAAAGGTGTTGCGAAAAAGAATACACATGTGAAATATGAAAGCTCTATCACTTACCAATCGAAAGTTATGGACTTTATATTAAAGTTTTTAAAAAGTAGGTCAAACATCAAGGTCAAGGTCACAAGGTCAAAAATTATGGTACCACTAGAAAGGGCTTGTGACAAGGAATGCACATGTGAAATATGGAAGCCCTACCATTTACCAATCAAAAGTTATGGCCAATGTTAAAGTTTTTAAAAAGTAGGTCAAATGTCAAGGTCAAGGTCATGAGGTCAAAAATTACGGTACCATTAGAAAGGTCTTGTGACAAGGAATGCACATGTGAAATATGAAAGCCCTACCAATTACCAATCAAAAGATACGGCCAATGTTAAAGTTTTTAAAAAGTAGGTCAAATGCCAAGGTCAAGGTCATGAGGTCAGAAATTATAGTGCCAATTGAAAGGTCTTGTGACAAGAAATCCACATGTGAAATATGAAAGCTCTATCACTTACCAATCAAAAGTTATGGCCAATGTTAAAGTTTTTAAAAAGGAGGTCAAAAGTAGGTCAAATGTCAAGGTCAAGGTCACGAGGTCAAAATTTATGGTACCTCTTGAAAGGTCTTGTGACAAGGAATGCACATGTGAAATATAAAGGCTCTATCATTTACCATTCAAAAGTTATGCCCAATGTTAAAGTTTTTGCAGACGGACAAACAGACAAACGGACAAACGGATTAACGGACAAACGGATTAACGGACAAACAGACAAACAGACGGACAGACCAAAAACTATATGCCCCCCTGAATCTTCGATTCCGGGGGCATAAAAATCTGGGGTTACAATGCACATGTGTTTCATTATCAGCCACACATGACTTTGATAGGACTGACAAAACTGTTAAAAGGGGTGTAAATGTAAACACAACCATCTACTGTATGTGATTAATTAATCATTGAACTGAAATTTGAAACCTATCATCAATGGGTGTTATGGGCACTTGGTATTTATTCTGCTAGTATTACACCTTCCTTATCTAAGAGACCATGACATTGTGTAGTAAAAGTTTCATCAAAGTTGGGCCACAAACATAATCTAAGTTATCAAGCAAAAAGTGTTTTAATTTTGCAACAAGGAGCAGTCTGAAGGACAGCCCAATCCCCCACCATTAAAATCAAGGTTCAACCTTGTGACCTTTACCTGTGACCTTGACCCTGCGTCCGCATGGTTTATCTATGGGTTCTGCACGCCAGCTCAGAGGGGAATTATTTCTTAAAAGTTTAATGGAAAATCCATCCAGGGGTAAAGGAGGTATGGAATAGACATAAAATTCAAAGTTGAAAAACTTCACCTGTGACCTTGCTCTTGAGTTGGCATGTTTTATTTATGGGTTCTGCACATCAGCTCACTGAGGAGGATATTTTACCAATGTTTATTAAAAATCCTGCCAGGGGTAAATAAATAGGCATAAAAGTCAAAGTTTCAAACTCGTGACCTTTAAATGTGATCTTGACCTTGTGTCAGCATGATTCATGTATGCTTTATGCACATCAGCTGTCTGAGGGGGATAATTGACCAAAGGTAAATGAAAATCATTTTAGGGTAAATGAGATATAAGGAATGGACACAAAATTCAAAGCCGTGATCTTCAAATGTGACCTTGACCTAGAGTCAGCCTGATTCATTTATGGGCTTTGCACCAAGGTTGGTAGGTAAATACCAGTGGCAGGAATGCTATTTAAAATCACTCATATGCAATAGATAATGATCCTAAAATTAAGATGGACAGGCCTGAGCAAACAGACAGACCCAGATCAGACTGCTCCATCAGTCTGTAAATGCATCACAAAAACATATGCACATGATTTTGACCCCTCCAACACCACTTTTATATAATAAAGATGGGGTTTAAGAGGGATATACACTATTTTCCGTATCTCTGCTAAAAATATAGATTGTGGGTGCTCAATAGAACTGCCTCACTGAATGATCTATAATTTCAGCAGACATACTACAATATTGGAATTTTTAATCAGAAAATTTTCATTTTTTGGTTGTAAAATGTTCATTACATTTGTATAGGCATGTTTTCTTGAACTTTGTGTTTTTTTTTTTGTTTTTGTTTTTTTTATGCTTTTGTGAAATGATAAAACACATTGTTAAATTTGTTTGGAGAATTACAACAACTTTTGTGGTTGTCCGAACTTTTTTATGTGTACTTTAAAAAAAAGTTTGTTTGCAAAAAGGAGTTACTCCTACTTTTGAACGGTGTGAAAATTTGTTTTGTTTAAGACAGGTATTAAAAGAACAAAATACAATGGGCATACATTTCTTAACCTGCAGGTACTCTCTCAAGTATTTTTATTTACAAGTCAAGTCAAATACCAGTAGCTGATGTCTGAAAACTAGTATTTCAGTATCTTTTGAAAACAAATTCAATACATACTTGATTACTTCAAATATAAAATTATGAAGGTAACAGATTATTAATCTTTCAAACAATTCATTATCAGAAGGTCTGGAAAATCCTAAAACATTTCATTCGACCTGCATGACCAAGTGCATGTAGACTCTACAAGAGCTGTCGCATGTCAGCGTAGCTCGCCTGCTTCGCAGTTCAAGATATAAGGTAAAATCACTGAACATTGAAATATAGGTCGCACTGACCTACAAATATTTTGAGGTCAATCATCAGGTTACATGGAACAAATAATTAGGTATGTAGATTTTTCATCAAATAGTTTTCAAGATCTAAAGCAAAGTCACTGAACCCTGAAATATAGGTCACACTGACCTATATATATTTCAGGGTCAATCATTGGGTGACGTGAAACTAACAATCTGGGTATGACATTATTCCATGAAATACTATTCCAGATATAATGCAAAAACACTGAACCATGAAATATCGGTCACAATGACCTACATTTTCGGGATGGGGGAGAAATATAGGTCGCACTGACATGGAGCTAATAACCAATATAGGTCACACTGACATGGAGCTAATAACCAAGGTACATGTATGATGTTTGTCCATCAAATAGTATTCGACATATAAGGCAAAATCAGTGAACCATTAAATATAGGTCACAATGACCTAGATTTATTTGAGGTCAATCACTGTGTCACATGGAACTAATAACCAAGGTATGATGTTTCTCCATCAAACAGTATTCAAGATATAAGGCAAAATCACTGAACCATAGGTCACACTTACCTAGATATATTTTGAGGTCAAACATGGGGTCACATGGAACTAATATCCCAGGTATGACATTTCTCCATCAAATAGTATTCAACATATATAAGGCAAAATCACTGAACGATGAAATATAGGTCACATTGACCTAGATAGATTTTGAGGTAAATCCTTGGGGCACATGGAAGTAATTATCCAGGTATAGCATTTCTCCATCAAATAGTATTCAAGATATAAGCAAAATCACTGAACGATGAAATATAGGTCACACTGACCTAGACATATTTTCAGGTGAATCACTGGGTCACATGGAAGTAATAATCCAGGTTTAACATTTCTCCATCAAATAGTATTCAATATATAAGGCAAAATCACAGAATCATGAACTATAGGTCACATTGACCTAGATATATTTCGAGGTCAATCATGGGGTCACATGGAACCAATATCCCAGGTATAACATTTCTCCATCAAATAGTATTCAAGATATAAGGCAAAATCACTGGACTGTAAAATGTAGGTCACCATGACCTTCACCCTTTTACACTTAAACCAACGTCACAAAGTTGGCTGATGTATAACAAATTCAGTTTGTAACTTGTTAGCATAATGATAATGTATTTAACGAATAACTTAGGTGTCCTAGATTTTGACCTTTAGCCCCCCCCCCCCCCCCCCCCCCCCATTCGTGAACCCAGGGGTGTGTTCTTTTGGAATCTCAGAAGACAATCCCGCATATTCTCAGAAGACATTCCCAAGTACCCAAGTTGTAAATATGAATGCTTTGTGATGAGTGACTGTTGAGATATAAGCATTTCAAAAACTTTAACACAGTTTTATAAAGGTGTTCTAGATTCTGACCCCTAGCCCCACCTCGGGGCATGGATCCAGGGGTTTGCTCTCTTGGAACATTAGAAGACCCTCCCAGGTACTAAAGTTCCAAATATGAGTACTCTGTGATGCATGGCTATTTAGATATAAGCATTTGAAAAACTTTAACGCAGTGTGACGGGAACGCACACGCACACGCTAACGCAAATGCGGACGACCGTGGTGACTACAATAGTTCTCCTTGTACTTCGTAAAGGTAAGGTAAAATGCAAGCCCTGTATGAAATGATTTTACTTTACAATACATATACCTAGGCAGGCAGGGTATATTAAGCAGTCTCAATTGGCCCCACCTACATTAATGTCCATTTTCCAGTATTTCTCAGTATTTACCGGGATTTCCCTGTATTTCCCACTGTCCATGAAACTATATGTGTATTTTCAGCTTTTTTACCAACCTAGCTTTGGACATGAACTTTCTGAGGGGGATAACTGACCAAGTTTGATGAAAATCCTTTAAGGGGTGGAGATATGGAACAAACACAAAATTCAAAGAATAGCTCAGCCAAAGCCACCTCTGACTGGTTATCAGGAAGATGTAGGTTGATTCCTTCCGCAGTCAGGAACATTCTTTCGTGGATATTGATCATGAAATCTTTTCTACAGTCATTTCTCCCATCAGCTGATTCAAGAAGGGCATTTGTCAATTCTGGTGTAAGAATGTGCACTGTTCTGGTCAATTGCTTACGGATAAAATTGCCAAGGTAAAGTGTGGATAGATAATTGGCTCAAACTTTTAGTTAACACTGGCCGTTAAACCCCCATACATAAAAAGAACTGGTGACTATCAAATGTGACCTTGAGCTTGAGTCCAAGTAAGATATTCTGAAGGGCTCTCACATTGTGCAAATCTCAGTGTAGGGCTTCAAACTTCCACAATGAACAAACATTAAAAAATATATCTTCGAATACCAGTCTTTAGGCGACCAGATTATTTATTCTGCATTAGGTGGACTTTATTGTATATACATTTTTTGCTACATGCAACATACATTGTACAACATGTACAAAGAATATATTTATATGCTAAAATACATTAAATCAGTGTAATATTTTGTATCTGTTTTCGGCTAAATTCTGTAGGATAAAATTTACAAAAATGTTAGGCCCCTTATAATAAATATAAAAAAAATAAAGTTATTTCTACAAGTATATATACTCCGAATACCAGTCTTAAGGCGACCAGCTTATTTCTTCTGCATTAGGTGGACTTTTCGTATATATTTTATTTTCTACTATGCATCAAATCTATCATGTCTATAATGTATTTGTTTGCCTAAAATGCATTAAATCAGTGTTCTGTTTTCTTCTCAATGATGTGGGATAAAATATACAAAAATGATGGACCCCTTGAAATTTTACGAGTATATACTCTGATAGTCTTAAGGCGACCAGCTTATTTATTCTGCATTAGGTAGACTTTTTGTATATATTTTATTTTCTGCTAAGCATTATATTAATAATGACATTTTACCCTGTAAATGCAATAAATCCATATTCTGTATCTATCTGCTTCTAAATGCTGTAGGATAATATATAAAGTAGACATGTGTCAGTATGACACAGATGCCCCCGCACAGGGGCCAAACTCACGCTGAAAACTTATGTTGCAGCAACAGCCGTCACTGAACAGTATAACGCACCTGGAATAGTGTCAAACTAAACTAGATATATCTTTGTTGCATTCATCAAGTCATATTGAATTGATACTTCAGACATGAAGTTTCTCCATCAAATATTATTCAAGATTTCAGGCAAAGTCACTGACCCATAAAATACAGGTCACACCTACCTTGATATATTTTGAGGTCAATCATCTGGATGCATTCAAGTATTATCCCAGACATGACATTCCTCCATCAAATAGTATTCAAGATTACAGGCAAACTCCCTAAACCATGCAATATAGGTCACACTGACCTAGATATATTTTGTCGAGATCAATCAGTGGGTCAGATGGTATGAAATTTCTCCATAAAATAATATTCAAGATAATGGACAAAATCACTGAAGCACACCAAACTAGATATATTTGGAGGTTGATCAGCGGGGTAAATGGAACTAATAACACAGGCATGACATTTCTCCATCAAATAGTTTTCAAAATAAAAGGCAAAGTCATTGAACCATGAAATATAGGTCACACTGACCTAGATATCTTTTGAGGTTGATCAGCAGGTCACATGGGACTAATAATCTATGGCATGACATTTCTCCATCAAATAGTATTCAAGATATTAGGCAAAATCACTGAACCATGAAATATGGTCACAATGACCTAGGTATATTTTGAGGTCAATCATTGGATCACATGGAACTAATAAGCCGGGATTGACATTTTTCCATCAAATAGTATTCAAGATATGGGGCAAAATCACTCATCCATGAAATATAGGTCACAATGACCAATATACATGTAATTATATTTTTGAATCAATCATTGGGTCACAAGGAGCTAATAAACCAGGCATGACATTTCTCCATCAAATAGTATTCAAGATATAAGGCAAAGTCACTCTAGCATGAAATATAGGTCACACTGACCTATATATATTTTGAGGTCAATTACGTACATACACACATTCGTGCAGACGGACGTACATTCATACAAACGTACGTACACATATTCGTGCAGACGGACGTACATTCGTACCAATGTACCTAGGGCTGGCTAATCGTTGCTGAAATGATAATCGCTTATTAGTTTTGCCATTGCGATAAATAATCGATTAGTAATCACTGGAGATTTGGTCATAATTTTACCTGTCCCGCTTTCTGTCTGCACATGACCCTTATCATATACATGTTGTAATTCACTCTAGTATTTTGCACAGACAGGCCAGAGCAAACAGTGTAGACCCTGATGAGAATGCGGCGTCTCATCAGGGCCTGCACTGTTTGCCACTCATCCAGCTATTTAAGAAACATCTTTAGCTGGTAAATTCTACGAAGAAAATAATTGATTACAGAAAATCAGTATCAATAATAATATTTCTGGAATTTATCAATCAATTAATCGATTATCTGATTAATCGTGGCACCCTTACATGTACGGCAAACCTAAAAACTATATGCCCCCGGACCTTGACATTTTACGAGTATACACACTCTGAATACCAGTTTGTAGATGACCAGCTTATTTATTCTGAATTAGGTTGAAAGCATAAGTGAAAAACTGAAAAAATATACTCCGGACATCATGCCAATGGCGTTGACAAAAATGTAAAAATTTTATTGGAAAAATTAAATTGACTATTAAACAATCTGTTTTTTCTACAAGAAACGTGAGAAATGTTACTTTTCCCAAATACAGATTAAACAAGAATTCCGCCGAAGGCTATGTCACGCCTGTTGGGGCGCAAAGTCACTGAACCATGAAATATGGGTCAAGGTCAGATATGGTTACTTGCGTTGAAGTTGCAGTTCCTAGATTCAAGCTTGTACCAAGTATAATTAATGAAGCTCTAATAATTCTCAAGAAATGGACTTTTACATTAGGGTGAAAGTTAGGGTGGTCGCAATAATTTACAAAGTCAGTGAACGATAAAATATAGGTCAAAGTCAGATACGGATGCTTCTGTTGAAGTCGCAGTTCCTAGATGCAAGCTTGTACCAAATATAATTAAGGAAGCTCTAATAGTTCTCAAGAAATGGACTCTTACATCAGGGTGGAAGTTAGGGTGGTCGCAAATGTTGACGGACGGAAAATTTGACACCTATATCGCGCCATGCAGGCGCAACAAAAATGATTAAATTTTTTACCAGTTTTTTTTTTTTTTCTTTCAGGGATTTCTTCTTCTAAGCTGTAGTCTTCATCTGTAAATATTTAAAATAATAAATAGAAGATCATGAATATGTTCCATTGAATTTATTAAACTAGAGCAAGTTGATATCCCTGTGCTGTGGAAATCATGTCATGTAATAAAAGGACCCAAAATTTTTTACCTTGGGTAACCCAAATACATGCCTCCCAGCAAAGTTTTGCACCACTGTATTCCACTCTCCATTACCTTTGCATAAATAATAATAATACTATGTTTGTGCAAAAAGTAATTTTGACCCATGGGGCTCACCCCACTGCACCCCCCCCCCCCCCCAAAAGGAAGTCACATCAGAATTCTGAAAAATTATGTTCCTCCAGCCCTCATTCTGGGAAAGTTTCAAGATTTTATAAGATTCTAGCACAAATACCTAGCCTTGGATGAGTTGTTTGACAATATGACCTAAAACCCTACTTTTTGACTTATCATGACCCCGGGCATTCCCCCCGCCTGCATTTTTTCCGCCATAGCTTTTACTCTCCATTAATACTTTGATTTGATATGAAACATGACTATATTTGAAGAAAATGAAGTTTTACCCTCAGGCAAGTCGGGGCCCCAACCTGTCTGGGAGGTCATATTGAAATTCTTACTATACTAGCCCAAACAGCCCATGCAACAACACATTATTTTAGAAATATTTCACCACATATGAATGTTTCCACCATAAGGAGCTATTTTTAAAGAAAACTAGAATGTGGTTAAATTGGAATGCCATTGCAAATCCCCATGCTTTCCACTCACAGGCTAAGTACCAAAAACCAAGGCCCCAAAATTTAACTTGTATTATATTCTACTAATCATCCCCTTCAATTTGAAATGTCACATGATTATGTTCCAAGAAAATTAAAATTTGACCTTTTAACCCCATCCCCAAACCTAGGCCCCAATCTGACCCTAGGGTCAAAATTTTACTTGCACTGTATTCCACTAATCATACCCTTGAATTTGATATACCACATGACTATATTTCGAAAACATTTTGGCTCTGCAACCCCAAAAGTCTGAACCCTTGGGCATGACCCAGGGGTCTGAGCCAAAATCTGTTCCATATGTTTTACATATTCCATTAATTATTACTTCTGTAATGTTTGGTATCAAAATCTATAAAATTGACTTTCAAGCCTCCTAGTGGCCCACTTTGGAAATATAGGTTTTTATATAGGTTTGTCTTACAGAAAATAATGGCTAATAACAGATTGTTCGATAAAAAATATAGGTTAAAAAGGTTCTTCGACACTCACACTAACACTTAATTCTGCTGAAAAAAAAGATGTCTTTTACGTCACGATTGCTAAAAAAAGTTTATAAGAATTTTGAGTCTGAGTGAGTGAAGCGAGCGGGGAAAAATTACCATTTCTTTACAGTTTTTCATCACTATTTTGGGACTAAAATAAAAAGGAACAATAGGAAAGAAATTTAATGAAAAAAAAAAAAAAAAGCAGCCTGTGGAATGGCCATAATCCCCTGCCTCCGTTCAGTAACTGTGACCATTGTTACCTCCCTTCCATTATCTACCTTGGTAGATCCATATGCATAGATTCTAGGTTTATAACCACTCTCTGACAACTGCGTCAGGGAGTCGACTCTTTGGCTCAGGGGTAAGAGCAGTGGACTTCTACCCGAGCGGACCGGGTTCGAATCCCACCAAAGACGGGGATTTTTTCACGCTATGCATCTTTCCTTTGTTACGACTGTCACGTCGTAAGATGGGGGCTCGTCCGGGATCGGACTTTATATGCCAGAAATGGCTTCGTGCCGAAGTTGGCATCCTTCACGTCATCATAAATGATGACTTCCTTAAGAGGGGGTGTGTTACCTCCCTTCCATTATCTACCTTGGTAGATCCATGCATAGATTCTAGGTTTATAACCACTCTCTGACAACTGCGTCAGGGAGTCGACTCTTTGGCTCAGGGGTAAGAGCAGTGGACTTCTACCCGAGCGATCCAGGTTCGAATCCCACCAAAGACGGGGATTTTTTCACGCTATGCATCTTTCCTTTGTTACGACTGTCACGTCGTAAGATGTGGGGGCTGTACCGGGATTTGTTACCTCCCTTCCATTATCTACCTTGGTAGATCCATATGCATAGATTCTAGGTTTATAACCACTCTCTGACAACTGCATCAGGGAGTCGACTCTTTGGCTCAGGGGTAAGAGCAGTGGACTTCTACCCGAGCGAACCGGGTTCGAATCCCACCAAAGACGGGGATTTTTTCACGCTATGCATCTTTCCATTGTTACGACTGTCACGTCGTAAGACCATAACCTGTTACCTTGACCCTAAATTGGCAATCTTTTGATGGTTAACATTTCTTCTAAGTACATGTAATTTTAAAATCCATCCAGGAGTAATACACTTATTGACAAAACACCCAAAAAGATCCTTTCCTGACCTTTGACCTCTAAGTATGACCTTGACCTTTGAGGTACCAACCTGGGTCTTGACATCATCACATTATGGTTAACAATAACAAGTAATTTTAAAGCCATCCAGGAATAGAAATATATTGACCAGGCATGTTAAAAAAAAAACTTTTACATTTAACCCATTCCCACATGGGGACTTTGTGATTTTTGCTGTTTTTTACAGAGTTGCCTAGGGTAGCAAATTCATAAAGCCATTATTTCATCATGGATGGCCCATTTTACACCAAACTTGGCATGAATGTTCACTGGGTAGTAGCCTTTCAAATGACACCATTTTAGACTAAATCTTTGTTGCCATGGTAACGAGGGGGGCATCTCAAAGTTGACAAAAAGTGTTATTTCACATGAATTTTTGACTAAATCTTTATCTTCAGCCCGCTGGCAAGGCAACAAATAAAGAGTTTGGCACCCGGGATTTTCACTGTTTGCAGCATGTTTTGTCAGGCTGCATCAATTCGGAGGCATTTTTGACCCCAGACACCGTCAGACCTCATTTCAGCGACCGGCTGGGCCAAAAAACCCATTTTTTTTCGGATGTGAGGGGGGCGATAGCGCGCGAAAAAACAGGTCACTTTTTAGGCCAACTTATTCTAATGCAAACATTGCTATCCAGGGGTGGGGAGTGCAGGTTTGAAGGTGGTTCTAGGAACAAAGGGGGGGGGGGGGGGGGGGGCTCCAGACACGTAAAAACACGTATCTGACTGGGAAAGGGTTAACTAAGGCTGACACTATTAACCGGATAATCGATTAATTGATCAATACATTTTACAAAAATGATTATTGCTACTGATCTGTTAATAATTGATTATGCAATAAGTACAGTTAACTACACAACATACTGCATAAAATAGCTGGGAGAATCGCAAACAATGCAGACCCTGATGAGACGCCGCTCATCTGGGTCTACACTGTTTGCACAGGCCTGTATGTCCTCATGTGTAGGTTAAATATAGTAAAATTTATGCTAAGAAGAAAGCCAGGCTAGTTATACCCGCTTTTTGAAAACAAGAGGGCCATGATGGCCCTGGATCGCTCACCTGATCCTATTGTACAAAAGGAATTGTGGATAATATATGGTGGAGTGGAGGGTTTGAGCAATTTTCGTTGGACCAAAGACCATTTCTGTGTAATTAATTCAAAATCAGTCTGCCTGTTTAGGAGTAGAAGTCATTTTGAGAAGTAGAAGTTATTTTTGATGAAATGACATCTCAAGCCCTGCCGCCAAATGAAACTAATGGGGTTTAAATGCATTGATGGTTCCACTCGCACCACTTTGCCTAGACAGGCTAAAACCTTCAAAGTGGTTTACCAATACTCCTGCAGAAGCACCTTGCAGCCAAGGTGGGTGGGGGCCAAAACTTTCAAAAGACATCTGTCTCTAAAAGGAAGCAATTTTATAGGAACGTTCCATGAGTGACCCTCTAACAAAATTGCTCAAAATATCTTGATTAACTGAGCATGATGGCCACCAGAGCTAAAAAACCTAAAACCTCATTCCTGTCAAATAATTTCATAATCCATCCACTGGTTAAGGAGAAGAAGTCGTTTAAAAGTTTTTCTACACTTAGCTCTGGCATCCATTCTGTTCAACAGAGCCGAACAGTTTGAGCAATTTTGGTAGAGGGTCACCCAAGGAACATTCCTGTCAAGTAATTTCAAAATCCATCCACTGGTTAAAGGGAAGAAGTCGTTTAAAGGTTTTTCTATTTTTAGCTCTGGGGGCCATTTTGTTCATCCAAGCGGAACGGTTTGAGCAATTGTGGTAGAGGGACACCCAAGGAACATTCCTGTGAAATAATTTCAAAATCAATCGCCTTGTTAAGGAGAAGAAGTCATTTAAAGGTTTTTCTATTTTTAGCTCTGGTGGCCATTTTGTTGACCTGAGCGGAGGGGTTTGGGCAATTTTATTGGAGGGTCACCCAAGGAACATTCTGGTGAAATAATTCCAAAATCCATCCACTGGTTAAGGAGAAAAGTGCGTTTAAAGGTTATTCTATTTTTAGCTCTGGTGGCCATTTTGTTCACCCGAGCTGAACAGTTTGAGCAATTTTGGTAGAGGATCACCCAAGGAACATTCCTGTGAAGTAATTTCAAAATCCATCCACTGGTTAAGGAGAAGAAGTCGTTTAAAAGTTTTTCTATTTTAAGAACGGTCGGCCATTTTGTTCACCCGAGCGGAACAGTTTGAGCAATTTTGGTAGAGGATCACCCAAGGAACATTCCTGTCAAGTAATTTCAAAATCCATCCACTGGTTAAGGAGAAGAAGTCGTTTAAATATTTTCTATTTTTAGCTCTGGCAGCCCTTTTGTTCACCCGAGTGGAACGGTTTGAGCAATTTTGGAAGAGGGTCACCCAAGAAACATTCCAGTGAAATAATTTCAAAATCCATCCACTGGTTAAGGAGAAAAAGTCGTTTAAAGGTCATTCTTTTTTTAGCTCTGGTGGCCATCTTGTTCACCCGAGTGGAACGGTTTGAGCAATTTTGGTAGAGGGTCACCAAAGGAACATTCTTGTTAAGTAATTTCAAAATCCATCCACTAGTTAAGGAGAAGAAGTCCTTTAAAGGTTTTTCTATTTTTAGCTCTGGTGGCCATCTTGTTCATCCGAGCAGAACGGTTTGAGCAATTTTGGTAGAGGGTCACTCAAGGAACATTCCTATCAAGTAATTTCGAAATCCATCCACTGGTTAAGGAGAAGAAGTCCTTTAAAGGTTTTTCTATTTTTAGCTCTGGCGGCCACTTTGTTCACCCGAGCGGAACGATTTGAGCAATTTTAGTACAGGGGCACCCAAGGAACATTCCTGTGCAATACTTTCAAAATCCATCCACTGGTTAAGGAGAAGAAGTCGTTCAAAGGTTTTCTCTTTTTAGCTCTGGCAGCCATTTTGTTCACCCGAGCGGAACGGTTTGAGCAATTTTGGTAGAGGGTCATCCAAGGAACATTCCTGTGAAATAATTTCAAAATCCATCTACTGGTTAAGCATGAGAAGCCGTTTAAAGGTTTTTCTATTTTTAGCTCTGGCGGCCATCTTGTTATTCCGAGCGGAACAGTTTGAGCAATTTTGGTAGAGGATCACCAAAGGAGCATTCCTGAGAAATTAGGTCAAAATCTGTCAAGCAGTTTTGGAGAAGAAGTTGTTTAAAGCAAAAGTTGACGACGGACGCACGCACGCACGCACGGACGACGGACGACGGACAAAGACCGATCCCAAAAGCTCACCTTGAGCACTTCGTGCTCAGGTGAGCTAAAAAACGGGTATATTATTTTCGTCACGGGTGTCCGTCCGTCAGTCAGTCCGTCCTTCCGTCCGTCCGTCCTTCCGTCTGTCACGTTTCTTGTGAATGCTAACTAGTTTTTTATTTCTTGACCTAGGGTGACCAAACTTGGTACATGCATTGCTTAGGGACTGGAGATGTGCATGAAGGTGTCGAAAATTTGATCTGACCCCCTGGGGGTCACGGGGTGAGGTCAAAGGTCAAATTTCTAAGAAATATCTTGTGAATGTTAACTAGTTTTTTATTTCTTGAACTAGGGTGACCAAACTTGGTACATACATTGCTTAGGGACTGCCGATGTGCATGAAGGTGTCAAAATTTTCATCTGACCCCCTGGGGTCATGGGCGAGGTCAAAGGTCAAAAAGTAGGGCTTGGAAGTATCTTCCTAACTGATGGAATTACACATCTGAAACTTGGTTATTGGATGGTCCTTGGAATTTAGAATGCACTGGACTATTTTTGGTGTGACCTTGACCTCAAGGTCAAAGGTCAAAAACTAGGACTTTGCCATATCTTCACAAATATTTGGGTTACACTCCAGAAACTTTGGTTATGGATAGCCCTTTGAATGTAGAAGGTACTGCATGCTGTATTTGGCATGACCTGGACCTCAAGGTCAAAAGCCAAAAACTAGGAATTTGCTGTATATTCTAAACTATTTGGGTTACACACCTGAAACTTGTTAATTGTGTTGTCAATGGAAAAAGAGGGTATTTGCGATGGTGCACCATCGACTGCACGATTCTAGTTAAATTATGATAAAATCTCCAGTGATTACTAATTGGTTATGGAGCACAATGGCATAAAGGATGATCGATTATCTTCTCAGCTCCGATTAGCCAGCCTTACATTTAACCTCAAAGTAAGACCATGACCTTTGATGTACTAACCTGGGTCTTGTGCATGATTAACTGTCATAATATGGTTAACACTTCCCCCAAGTAACTTTTTAAATCCATCAAGGAATAAGATAGTTATTGATCGGACACAACAAAAAGACCCTTGTTTTGACATTTGATCTCAAAGTAAGACCTTGACCTTTGAGGTACCAACCTGGATCTTACATGTGACACACTGTCACATTATGATTAGCATTTCTGCCAAATAATTTTTACATCCATTCAAGAATAAGAAAGTTATTGATCGGACAAGACAAAAAATATTGACCTTTGATCTCTAAGTATGACCTTGACCTTTGAGGTACGGACCTGGGTCTCACACGCTACAAAAAAATCCCCATCCCCTGGGCCCCAATCTGCCGCTAAATTTAGGTCAAAATTTTACTTGTATTATATTCTACTAATCATACCCTTCAATTTGATATGCCACATGACTATGTTGAAAAAAACTTTAATTTTGACCTTTTGACCCCTCCCTAAGGGCCTCAATCTGATCCCAGAGTCAAAATTTTACGTCTATTGTATTCTACTAATCAACCCCTTTGATTTGATATCCCACATGACTATATTCTGAAAAATTTAAAATTTGCCCTCCCGACCCCCAAAGGTGACCTCGTGGGGCATGACCCAGGGGTCGCAGCCAAAATCCCATTCAATATGTTTTACATATTTCATTAATAATTACTTATGCAAAGTTTGGTAGCAAAATCTATAAAATTGACTTTGTAATTGAATTTTATTGATATTTGACCTTTTGACTTCTCTCCAAGGCCATATGAGGGCTAAAAATAAATGTGCCATTGCGCGAGCCACTGATGTAAACAACCTACACACCAAATTTGTTTAGATTCCGATCAACGGTTTAGGAGGAGATAGTTGGACGGATGGACGGACGTTCTAACATTTCGGGTTTAGGGGCTATTTCTTTTGTTATTTTCTTTTGTTTGGTTTAGGGGCTAACCTCTTTTACCTTTTGTTTACGGAACAAATCTATTATTTCCCAATCATTTTTTGTCGCACCTGCTTGTAGCAGGGTGCGACATAGGCATCAACTTTTCCGTCCGTTCGTCCGTGCGTCCGTCTGTCACATTTACGTCGAAGTTCGACATTTATGTCAAAGTTTTTATTAAAGTCAACTACAAACCTAATCTACCATCAAACCTTATATGAAACATCTCTCAGACCTTCTGACTTAGTAAGCACATTGACCTAGTGACTTTGACCTATATTTTTCGCTCTAGTGACTTTGATCTTTATGTCGAAGTTCGACATAACTTCGACATTTATGTCGAAGTTTTTATTTAAGTCAACTACAAACCTAATCTACCATCAAACCTTATATGAAACATCTCTCAGACCTTCTGACTTTGTAGGCAAATTGATCTAGTGACTTTGACCTATATTTTTCGCTCCAGTGACTTTGATCTTTATGTCGAAGTTCGACATAACTTCGACATTTATGTCGAAGTTTTTATTTAAGTCAACTACAAACCTCATCTACCATCAAACCTTACATGAAACATCTTCCTGACCTTCTGACTTTGTAGACTCCTTGACCTAGTGACTTTGACCTATATTTTGTGCTCCAGTGACTTCGACCATTACGTCAAAGTTTGACATTTATGTCGAAGTTCGACATTTATGTCAAAGTTTGTTATATACTCAACTACAAGACTAAATAACCATCATACTTTACATGAAACATCTTCGTAAGCTCCTAACCAAGCAGGGGCTTTCATCTCGTGGCGTTGACCTATATTTTACGCTCCAGTGACCATGACAAATATTATATTCTTTAGTGGAACCGTTTGAGATAGAGCCTTTATATTTGGCATGTATGTTCCTTGTGACATTGCCTTTCCACTCGTACAAAAAAAAAAATTACCTGTGACCTTGACCCCTGACCTTTTGACCTACTTACCATAACTTTTTAACCATTTGAGGTAGAGCCTTCATATTTGGCATGTAGGTTCCTTGTGACATTCCCATACCACTCATACAAACAATTTTGACCTGTGACCTTGACCTGTGACCTTTGACCTACTTTATCATAACTTTCCAACCGTTTGAGATAGAGCCTTGTTATTTGGCATGTGGGTTCCTTGTGACATTGCCTTCCCACTCATACAAAAAAATTGACCTGTGACCTTGACCCCTGACCTTTTGACCTACTTATCATAACTTTTTAACCATTTGAGGTAGAGCCTTCATATTTGGCATGTCGGTTCCTTGTGACATTCCCATACCACTCATGCAAACAATTTTGACCAGTGACCTTGACCCCTGACCTTTTGATCTACTTTATCATAACTTTTTAACCATTTGACATAGAGCCTTCATATTTGGCATGTAGGTTCCTTGTGACATTGCCTTTCCACTCATACAAAAAATTTTGACCTGTGACCTTGACCCTGGACCACTGACCTACTTTGTCATAACTTTTTAACCATTTGAGATCGAGCCTTCATATTTGGCATGTAGGTTCCTTGTGACATTGCCTTTCCTTTCATACTAAAAATTTTACCTGTGACCTTGACCCGTGACTTACTTTATCATACCTTTCTAACCATTTGAGATAGAGCCTTCATATTTCGCATGTAGGTTCCTTATGGCATTGTTTTTCCACTCATACAAATAATTTGACCATTACCCTGGACCTTTGACCTACTTTATCATCAAGGTTTAACCATTTGACATAGAGCCTATATAGTTTGGCATGTAGGTTCCTTGTAAAATTGCCTTTCCACTCATACAAATAAGCTTATTTAATTTCTACATTATGATTGTGGCTCCTTTAGCTTTCGCCCCAGCAGGTGCGACGCCGCATTTTGCGGAATTCTTGTTATTGTTATCCAATCCTAACCCTAGCCCCGGACAACAGGCGAACGGACAGACAGAGGCGATAACAATATCCCCAGTTTTTCTTCGAAAAATAAGAGGTTAATAAAAAAACTTGAAATGTGTCACCACGACACAGATGCCCTCACCAGGGACCAACCTAGAAAAACAACATGACCATGGGCGGGGGCATTGGTAAATCAAACTTCAGACCTATATCTATGATGATACCAAATATGAACCAATGTCATCATAAATGTTCAGTTTCTACCTGTCACAAATACCTTAACCTGAGTCTATATCATTAAAAATTTCTAAGTCCATGACCTTGACCATGAGGACATTGGCATGAGTGGGGATATTGGTGAATACTTTGGACCTGTATGTACCATCATACCAAATATGAACCAAATCAATCCAAAAAGTTTAATACAAAATTATATATGTACATGTAGCTTATTGTTATAGGTTTTATAGGTTTTGCTAGGAGGCTTAGACTTTGTAATTGAATTTTATTGGTACACTTCAGTCCCTTTAGTACTCCTCTCCTTATAACACGGTTTTGGTTATAACACGGTCAAGTCTTGCCTCCCAAATTGTCATTTTACTATTATTTCTGAATAAAATTATCCCTTTATAACACGGTTCACTTATAACACAGTCCTATTTTATGCATCCCAAACATACATTATAGTGTTTTCAAGGGAGTGCACTGTATTTGACCTTTTGACCCCTCCCAAAGGCCCCTGGGGGTGGGACAAAAAAAAATGTGATGATGCCCACCCCACTCATGTAAGGAACTAACTAGATCTGACTATAGCCCCACACAGCATAATCGGAAAAGACAAAAATACAATAAAACAAATGTTTTCAGCTTTCGACCTCTAATTAAAGGTGGAAAAAAGGCAATCCAGAGTTACAATTCCTGTGCTCTGCACATCGTCTCATGGTGCTTTAGATTTGTGTGATGGAGCTCTGCGTTTCATCGTTTCATGGTACTTAACATTTGTGTGAGGTTTCATGAAAATATCTCCAACAGTTTCCGAGATAAGGAGCGAACAAAGTTAAAATTGGTATTTTTCAATGTTTAAAGGGAAATAACCCTAAAAGTAGGCAATCCTGAATTATGGTTCATGCACTCTGCACATTGTCTCATAGTGCTTTACATTTGTGGGAAGTGTAATGAAAATATCTCAAACTTTTTTTTAGTTATGACGCGGATAAAGGTTAAAATTGACATTTTTCAATGTTCAAAGGGCAATAACTCCAAAAGAGGGCAATTCAGAGTTACAATGTATGTGCTCTGCACATTGTCTCATAGTGCTTAACATTTGTATTAAGTTTCATGGAAATACCTCAAACAGTTTTTGAGTAATGGAGCAAACAAGGTTAAAATTGCAATTTTTCAATGTTCAAAGGGCAATAACTCTAAAAGTAGGCAATTCAGAGTTACAATTTATGCACTCTGCACATTGTCTCATAGTGCTTTACATTTGTATTAAGTTTCATGAAAATACCTCAAATGCTTTTTGAGTAATGGAGCAAACAAGGTTAAAATTGCATTTTTTATATGTTCAAAGGGCAATAACTCCAAAAGAAGGTAATCCAGAGTTATGGTTCATGCGCTCTACGCATTGTCCTATTGTGGTTTACATTTGTGTGAAGTTTCGTGAAAATACCTCAAACGTTTTTTTAGTTATCATAAATAACGGAATTACGGAATCACAAAAGGACGAGGCAAATCCAGTATAGTGGGGCTATAATTACACACCGAATTTGGTTGGATTCTGACTAATGGTTTAAGAGATAGCATAACAGATTGACGGACTAATGGACTGAGACGATTTTAATATCCCCTACACGAAAGCATGGGGATAACTAGAATGCAGTCGATGGTGTGCCATTGCAAATCCCAATGTTTTCTCCACATGGTCTAAGTACATTTGTACCAAAATCCCCTTCCCGAGCCCGAATCTGCCCCTAGGATCAAACTTTTACTTGTATAATATTCTATGAGTTTTCCCATTCAATTTGATATGCCACATGACCATGTTCAGAAAAACTTAAATTTTGACCTTTTGACCCCCCCTTAGGTCCCCAATCTGACCCTAGGGTTAAAATTTTATCTGCATTACACTCTACTAATCATCCCCTTCATTTTGATATGCCACATTCAATATGTTTTACACTACTAATTATTACTTCTGCAATGTTTGGTATCAAAATCTATTAAAACAGACTTTGTAATTATCCCCACGTTTTTCGAAGATATTGTTATCGGCTGACTCTCTTTCTGTCCATACGTCTGTCCGGCTATCTCCTCCTAAACCGCTGATTGGAATCCAACCAAATTTGGTGTGCAGGTTGCTTACATGAGTGGCTCGCGCAACGGCACATTTACCTTTGGGCCCCACCCTCATGGCCTTCGAGAGGGGTCAAAAGGACAAATACCAATAAAATTCAAATACAAAGTCAATTTTATAGATTTTGCAACCAAACTTTGCATAAGTAATTATTAATGAAATATGTAAAACATATTGAACAGGATTTTGGCTGCGACCCCTGGGTCATGCCCCACGGGGTCACACTTGGGGGGTCGGGGGAGGAGGGGGTCAAATTTGAAATTTTTCAAAATAGTCATGTGGGATATTATCATATGGAAGAGTATGATTAGTAGAATACAATATAAGTAAAAGTTTGACTCTGGGGTCAGATTGGGGCCCTTAGGGAGAGGTCAAAGGGTCAAAATTTAAGAATTTTTTAAACATAGTCATGTTGCATATCAAATTGAAGGGTATGATTAGCAGAATAAAATACAAGTAAAATTTTGACCCTAGCGGCAGATTGGGGCCCGAGGGAAGGGGATTTTGGTACATAGTCCCTGCGGAGAAAACGTGGGTAGAGTACTATCATAGGGATCTTCATAATTGGGACAACTTCAGGGCTAGCCGCTGTTCATCCGACAAAATCCTTTTTTTTTTTTTTTTTTTTGGTTTGGGTTTTACGGCCCTTTCATGATTATTTCACTTATATCGAGCCGATCGTTAATCAGAGGTGGGCGAAAACCGGAGTACCCGGAGAAAAACCACCTGACCTTCCGTTTCAGAACTTGACTTCTCACACGTGATCCGAGCAAGGCTCGAACCCACGGCGGTGAGAGACCTAATGACTAAGAGTCAGCACTCTTATCCACTAGGCCACGGAGGCCCGTTGACAAAATCCTTTCATGACATATCAGGGCAAAACAGACATAATGACTGACAATATAGACACTGATCAGGATGCTCCCTTTGGAACAATCTGATCAGGGTCTGCACCATCTGTCCGAATGATTAGGACCATTAGGGTAAAAAAAAATCTACATGCAGCAATTTTGGACCAGAAGAGGTTATGGTTCACAACATACGCTGATGTTGTAATATAAACATCTCAACTGAATCCAGAGGATCTAACTTTTCAGAATTTATTTACATCACAAGGAGGATCACCTTAGCAGTTTGATATGAGTCTGGACAGTTTGGTTAGGACTGTCTCTTCACTACGATAAATCAATGATGTATTAAAGAAATTAATTATTAACTTACAATTTTTGTACTTCTTGTTAACTCCAAATTTGGCTGAATTTACTCCTGAATCCAACTTTTTGGAAAGTCTCAATAGAAAAGTAGGGTAAAACTACAACTTTTTCTGGAGACAGCATTTTTACTCCAATTTTCAAAATCCTAGTGAGAACCCTGCAAAGGGCACAATGTGCTCTGGCATTGTAATCACAATAGGGATTCATATTGCAACAATGCATAGTCAGTCATTTGTAACCACTGCCCAACACCCCCACACACACCTACGGGGAATAGCGGGGACTAAGACTTTTCACAGCCCTGCTAGAAGTCCTGCACTGTGAGGACCTCCAGAATGTCACAGCCCCACTGTTTATAACAGTTAATTCCACTGGGGATATATTTCATAATATCAAAACCCCTGCATTAACCAGTCACTGCAGGGGAACACAGAGGTTAAGTACCCTGCTCATTAGCCCTGCTATCCCCCATCCATCAACGTAAATGACTAGTGCATAAAGGTCCTAAGAATTCAGACACTGTGAGGGCTTATGATGTTATGACAAACTCATGGGTGCAGATGGGGCGACAAGCAGTGTTGGCCCTGGACCAGTCTGATCTGGGTTCCATGGTTCGGATAGAACTGTCTGTCCCAATACTTGGGATCAATATGGTAAAACAATGTTCTTAAAAGGATTGTTTGCACATGATAACTTAGGAGTACAATATGCTGCTGCAGTGTATGAAATCTCCTAATCAGGACAATATATTCCCAGATGGTCCTGAGATGGATGACAAACTCTTTTCATGACCATTAATTATAAGAGTTGTATAGATTGACTGGCAAACAATGTAGACCCTGATCAGACTGCTCCTTTGGGAGCAGTCTGTGATCTTGGTATGCACTGTTTGATTAGAGCTGTCTGGCCAAATGCTTGAGATCATTCAGTTAGACAATGATAGTACTCATGTGCAGTCGGATTCAGCTCTGAGTGGAAGCTGCATAAACTGCAGCCCATCTTTATCTTCAAGCCCCAATGTTTGGGGACTTTTACCTAAAAGTGTGCTTCTGCTACCAAAGCAGCACTTAAGTCATTAACTATCAGTGATAAAACGGTTCTTGTTATGTGTCTATTTGAATTTAATCCCTTTCAAGATTGTTTCACTCATTTCGAGCTAATCATTATCAGAGGCTGGCAAAATCCAATATCAGAAATTGTTTCTAAATTTGTTCATGCTTCTGAGGCCATCCATAAAAATTTCTTGGTTTGCTGTGCTCCTACCTACCCACTAAAATTGCCCCTACCCAAAAAATTTTATTGCCATTCTCAGGAAAAGATTTTTTTTTATTGAAATCCTGGATAAATTCCAGTGACACACACTACTTTCAGCTCATTAAAAACTACATTTAGATTTTTGTTGTTGTTTTATGTTTTTTTTTTTCAGAGAAAATCAGGCCTGACATTTCATTTGAATGGTCTGCGTAGCAGACCATTCAAATTAAATTTCAAGCCTGATTTTCTTTGAAAAAATCAGAAAATAAATATTTGAAAATGTTGTTTCCAGTTGTTGTTTGGTGCTTTAAAGGTCAAATATCTTTTCAGATAGATCTAAAAAAAACAAAAACAAGATGTGTTTGTGAAACACCGATGCCCCCGGACAGCGCCTGTGCAATATGAAAGCCCCATCACTAAAGTATGGTCACGAGGTCAGAAATTATGGTACCACTGGAAAGGTCTTGTGAAAAAGAATACACATGTGAAATATGAAAGCTCTATCACTTACCAATCGAAAGTTATGGAGTATATTAAGATTTTTAAAAAGTAGGTCAAACATCAAGGTCAAAGTCACAAGGTCAAAAATTATGGTACCACTAGAAAGGTCTTGTGACAAGGACTGCACATGTGAAATATGGAAGCCATACCATTTTCCAATCAAAAGTTATGGCCAATGTTAAAGTTTTTAAAAAGTAGATCAAACATCAAGGTCAAGGTCATGAGGTCAAAAATTATGGTACCATTATAAAGGTCTTGTGACAAGGAATGCACATGTGAAATATGAAAGCTCTACCATTTACCAATCAAAAGTTACGGCCAATATTAAAGTTTTTAAAAAAGTAGGTCAAATGCCAAGATCAAGGTCATGAGGTCAAAAATTATAGTACCAATATAAAGGTCTTGTGACAAGGAATGTACATGTGAAATATGAAAGCTCTATCACTTACCAATCAAAAGTTATGGCCAATGTTAAAGTTTTTAAAAATGAGGCCAAAAGTAGGTCAAATGTCAAGGTCAAGGTCACGAGGTCAAAATTCATGGTACCTCTTGAAAGGTCTTGTGACAAGGAATGCACATGTGAAATATGAAAGCTCTATCACTTACCATTCAAAAGTTATGCCCAATGTTAAAGATTTTGCGGACAGACAAACGTACAAACTTACAAACGTACAAACAGACGGACAGACCAAAAACTATATGCCCCCCAGAATCTTAGATTCCGGGGGCATAATAAAAAAATAAAGACCTACCTTCCTACCCACCTCACAAATGATGGGTAGGAGCACAGCAAACAAACATTTTTTCAAGGATGGCCTGATGGTAAAATTTTCGATGTTTTAAAGGGCATGTATTTACCTGTAGGTTTCTCATAGCTGTAGTCGAGCCTAGCTCGAGACACATGGGAGAAGTTCAGAACCCAAGTGTAGCAACTGACTTTTTTTCGGGTACTCATGCTTTTCTCTGATTAACGATCTGCTCAATATGAGTGAAATTATATTGTAAGGGCCATAAAACCACCCCAGTATGGCCCACCCCACAAAATAAGGCATGTATTTGTTATGGGGATGACTATCTCCTGAATATACCTTTTGTTCACGCAATTTTATTTTATTATTATTATTTTTACACCCCTATACTGGTCAGTATCTACCTGTCAATGTGAAAGGGGCATCTGAGCCACCAGGTTTAATATCTGGGTACGGAACCTGCACCCTGATACTGCAAATGACCCTTTGCAATCTAGTGGTATCTGTATCCACAACCTATTTCTCATTCTTGCACAGGTCATCACAATGAAACATTTATTCATGTCAACTTGGAAAGTTGTTGTGTAGTATTGATTTTTAATCCCTTCCAAGCTCTAACTGCTAATCCTTTCCATGCCACTGTTGTGTGGACTCGCATATACTGCTCCACGTTCCAAGCGATTTCACGCACATCAGGTGCATAAATTTACCGGAATGCTAATTACCGGAACGAACCGGAAAGGACCCATTTCTACCCAGGTTTCTCCCTATTTTTGGGATATTTCCATAATATACAGTCTACTTACACTGCTGTCATTGTTAACTATATTCTGAATGCCCCTTTTCGTAAAAGAATTGTCCCATTTGAAATACGGGTTTAAGTTCACAATAATGTCAATCAGTGCACTCAATGTCTGCCTTGGTAGTTCAGTCGGATGCGCATCAGACTGGTGATCAGAAGGTTAGCTATTTGGTAGATCTGTTTGGAGGATGGATCATGAAATATATGTTTAACAGAACAGCTATTCTCTTTGTTTTGCTGAGCCAAGAAGGGCAGTTGTCAGAATCTGGCGACAGATTGTGACAATACCGGTTAACTGCATTAGCATAAGCTGGCCCAGAAAAAGTGTGGATAGGTAGAGTGACTGGCTTGATATGACCTTAACATTGTTAACTCTTAGTAATTATCTTAGATTCAGAAAGTACTATTTCCCCTGTTCCTCTGAGTCAAGAAAGGACAGCTCTGTCAGTTTCTGGTGAAAGAATGCACACTTTACTTGTTAACCACTTATGCATACATGTAAGTGGGCCCAGGAAAAGTGTAGATAGGTAAACTAACGGACTTTACATGACCATGTTGACTGGGCTGTTAAACTCCATGTAATATTTCTAGAACCAGAAAATATGGCACATCTTTTTTCTCTGCTTCACTGAGTCAAGTCTAAATGGTGTACTGGAACATATTCCCAATGCGACCAAATTTGCATGAAAAGATGCATGCAGAATGTAGCTAACTTTAACAGCAGTGTAAGCAATTTGTATATTATCAAAATATCCTAAAATAGGAGGGAATCTGGGTAGAAATGGGTCCGTTCCGGTAATTAGGTCCGTTCTGTTAAATTTACGCACTGAGGCACACCCATTAAAGTTTCACGCGTTTTGCATGCAAATAATTTGCTTGGCTTCTGTGATTTTTCCTGTGACAGTCGACGAAATAACCAACACGCCGAGTTACGGTGTAGTCCGGTAACATTGCGCACATAAAGTTTTGATAGCTATGTGTGACTTTGTGGAAACAACCAATCAAAAACTCACGATCAAAACGATTGCAATACTGTCCTATCTACCAACTGCAATAGAAACTGGCCTCTGAAGCTTTAACAGGCAGGAAAATTAATGCTAAGAAAAGGGATACCCCCTTGAAACGGAATTACAAATTCTGTCGCCTAACACTGCGCACAATAACTGTTTTGAGCTGATTGAACACGAAGGTTGACTCAAACAAGTTGTATATTAGATATTCTGTAATGTTGTTAGATGCAGGAAAATTACATACAAAATGTTTGTCCCTTTGCCTATTTTTAAACTCAGTCTTTCAAAGTTTGGCTTGGATATTTTCGGTCTTTTCACAATTTGACAAAATTGAAAAATTCTGCAAAACTGTCACATCTGCAAGTGCAACTCCATCTTTTCAAGGCTAAGTTAAAACGTAACGCCGATGCGCTGGTGGTGGTGGAAGAAATTATGAGGGATAAAGATACTGAAAACTAGAATGCAGGGTGCACAAAATTAACGGCTACCCAATGTTAATGGACTCGACTGTAGGGCTGGCTAATCGGAGCTGAAATGATAATCGATTATCAGTCTTGTCATTCCGATCAATAATCGATTAGTAATCACTGAAGATTTTGTCACAATGTTACCTGTCTGGCTTTCTGGCTGAACATGACTCTTACCATGTGTTGAACTTCACTCTAGGGTTTTGCCCAGACAGGCCGGAGCAAACAGTGTAGACCCAGATGAGACGCCGCAGAACGTGGCTTCTCACCAGGATCTGCACTGTTTTCCACTCATCCAGCTATTTAAGAAACATCTTTGGCTGGTAAATTCTACTAAGAAAATAATCGATTACGAAAAATCAGTATCGATAATCATATTTCTTGAGGCCAACCTTAAAAAATTGTTGGTTTGCTGTTTACCGACCCAGAAAATTTTAGGTGGGTCGGTCGGTCGGCTATTTTTTTTTTTTTTTCTCTTGTAAAAGTGGGTCGGTCGGTCGGCTTTTTTTTTTTTTTTTCCCTCGTTTTTTTTTTAACCGAAATTGACAAAGCATATGATTTGCATAACTTTGATGCATGTTTCTGTTCTTGATATCTTTTAACTTGCTTAAAATATAAACTTGCTAACAACTGCATCATTATTTTCCAGGTCTTGCTGCCAAAAAGTGAAACTTAAGAGCAAGAAGTTCTTTCTGATATTTGTAATTGCCTTTGCGGCCATTTTCTAGAGACGATCTGCTGTCATCGAAACGCTTATTGACAATTGAATGAAGTTTAAAGCGGTCAGCTGAGGCGGATCACGCACGCGTTACAATTAGTGCTGGGTATCAATCAAAATAATCGATACGATATGTGTATCGATACAAAATGATCGATATTCGATATCAGGCTTGGGGTAATCATAATCTGTAATCGTAATCAGCTGTAATCGATTACATACTTTCAAGTAATCTGATGTAATCAGTAATCAGACATTTTTCTGATTACAAGTAATTTAATTTAATCAATTACTTCCATATTTTGGCCTGTAATTGTGATTATTTTCTGATTACAATTTGATTACATTTTACGTATAAATTATGAATTTGTGCCAAAATATCAGAATTCTGGATATCAGACCAATTCTTTACATACTTTTGTTAGCATGTATACCCATCACAATATTAGTTCTTCCTAATAAACTGTCATTAAACATGTTCAAACTGTTACCTTTCATAAAAGTTAATGGGTGTGCTCAATGTTTATCAAATCAGTTTAAAGACTGCACAAGTGCAAATAAAGTTGATCATACTCCCTTCAAACAGTGTAAGGTATTGATAGAACAGAGAATGGGGTAAAGTTATGTAGTCATAGTATTTTTATCAATTACCATAATGATCCTAAGGTATTGGACAGACAGGCCTGGTCAAACAATGATTACACAAATAAGACTGTCTAGAAGAGCAGTCTGATCAGGGTACACACTGTTTGCATTTTAATTTGCATCTTTTGGATGCATTTCTCCTTAGAAAAGTATCTTTTTGAAAATTTGTAGGTGATTATAACAAACTTTTCAGATGTTGATTTTTTTAAATAGATTTTACAGTTCTTTTCACAGGTAAATTGTATGGGCATCTATAATTTTCTATTGTTCTGTTGAGTAACCATCTACATTCAGGTGTGAAAAACTGCATAACTGTTTCCAGTCACTCTTTGTTTGTCATGTAACTGTGAAAAACAATATCAACTCTAAAATTTTGTCTATAGGTTTGGGTTTGATAAATTTAGTTTTAATCACGTACTGACCATTCAGACTGAGTTACGTAGTGAAATCCTAACACTTCAAACAGTTCATCTCAAAATATTAATTGCTTTTTATCATTTGTGCCCAAATTATGTAGACAGGTTGGGCAAAAAGTCTAGACACTGATCAAACCGCTCCTAGATGAAGACTGCTCCTCCATGAGCAGCCTGATCTGGGTCCACACTTTTTAAGCCTATCTGTCTGCCTGTTCAGACTGAAAGATGCAACATTTGAAAAACTGATGATGATAAAGTGTAATTCAGATAGTTGATTTTTGCTTCAGTTATGAGAACTAGTGCATGGTTCACAATGGATGCAGGGCTTGAAGAAATAGATGGGCTGCATGATGCTTCAATGCAGAGCTGAAACTGACTCCACACAAGTACTGGTAAACTGCTTAGAGGACCTAAGCCTGCCCAGGAAAATTGATGTGAGCTTGGCCGTCCATACATATAACCCTATTGGTTTCATTGGGCAGCAGGGCTTGAGATGTTGTTTCATCTCAATGTCGGGTAAAAATCCCACAAAATTGGAAGCAATGTCTCCAAAATGACTTATACAGTGTTGACGGGGACATTAAACCTCAAACAAAAATTGAATGCATTTACTACATGTATATCAACTCAAAAGTACTGGTAGAACTTTACAAAGGCTAAAAGTGAGCTTACATAAATTTGGTTTTGAATAAAGTTTGTTTGAGATTGTGCTTCATTTTAAACATGTTTAAATGAACATCTATTAATTAATATTAGCAGTATTTGTTTAACTCTAGTGTCATGCCTGTTGCACTTCTAGATAATACATTGCAAAAGTAATTGTAATTTAATCAATTACATTGCAAAAGTAATTGTAATTTAATCAATTACATTCATATGATGTTGTAATTGTAATTTAATCAATTACATTTTAGGGCAAAGTAATTGTAATTTATATCAATTACTTTCAAATGTAATTGGCCCCAAGCCTGTTCGATATATCATTTGATACATCGTCAGAGACACAAAACTGAACAATTTGCCAGTTTCGTAGCTTATGTACCCCTTAATTCCATGTCCCATCCATTTGTAGCATAGAGCTTTGTATTACCGTAATCATTCTAAGTTTTGGGACACCTAAAATGTTGCTGTAATTATTCTAAAAGTTGGACAAATTGATTTTACATTACAAAAATGAGTCCAAAAGATTTAGATGAAATGATAAACGGTAAAGACCCTGATCAGACTGCTCCTCTAGGAGCAGTCTGATCTGGGTCTGCACTGTTTGCATATCGTATTCGGGTGTGTATTACCAGCATTGGCGTACTACCCGCACAGCCTTTTTTTCCAAAATCTGGGGGAAAACTGTTATTCTGTTGTCTTACCCGCATGGAACATTTGCTGAAATTTTCGTGGATGCGTAAGTGAGAAAAAGTAAGAATTTGGCCAGTTTTTGTAACACACAAAGGAACGCGTGATCGTCTTCAAACAGGGCTTCCGT
>OY757011.1:20803374-20810212 GCA_963580285.1 Lucinisca nassula | reverse complement strand
TGGACGGTTCCGATTCGCACCGCCTAGCCTGGGCAGTTCTCTGTGGTTGTTTGATTTTTGTGTTCACGGAGATGTCTGCACTAATGAGTTAGAAGGCCTTCATGCGGAGCTGAACAAATTGTCTGAATCGCGACGGAAGTAAGGGCGAGGTTTGTGGCCAGGTAAAATCGATTTAAGCCGTCCAGTCGCGGTTTATTTTTGTTTATGGTTCATGTGGTTTGTCTTGAGTGTTTGTGTCGCTTATATTATTTTGTTTTGGATAGCCAGTTGGCCATTTAGTTGGAAAGTAACTGCCCTTTTGGCCGCCTCCGCTGTTGATGTTTCCATTAGGGTCTGTTGTTTCATGTTTGTTGTTTCTTTCCCTTTGGTGTCTCTGATAGGAGCCGATTCCTGACCATTGCCTTCATTTCTATTTTAGATCCTCTAAGCGGTTTACCATTACTCGTGTGCGGGTCGGTTTCAGCTCTGCGTGGACGCATCATGCAGCCCATCTATTTCTTCAAGGCCCGATGGACGGGGGCCATCTAAAATGTGTGAAATATGTCAAATGACCAAAATCAACAACAACAACAACAACAACAACATTAACAACAAAAATCAGCATTTTTAGATTTTTTATTGGTTGTTGTGCTTCGTCTCATATTTTCAGTACGCTTCCAAAGGGACATAACTTTAATTACCTCACATAGCTGACAGGCTTGCGGGATTTGTTGGTTTGGGGTTTAACGACATATCAACCCTCGTGGGTCATTTTGTGTCTTCTCTCAGAAAAAGTATGAATAGAGACAGAAGAGATAGTAGAGGAGAAAAAAGCAAGGGAGAGAGGAGAAAAATGAACGGAAGTGTAGAAACTAGAAGAAGTGACACTATTCCCCTTCTACCCTTACCTGCTGTAATGACGACAGGCCTCGCACAACTGTAAACCAATATCAGTTGGAGATACACATCACCTTTGCCTCGCCCAACCACCCAGAAGAAATGTACACAAAAATAAAGCACCTGCTTTGATATCGCGCGACTGGATTAATGAATAATGACGTCAACTTCGAAACGCGATGTCTTAAAACGACGTCATCCACCCAACTCGTCCCTCCATAATTATAGATTTCAATATGAAAAAAAAAAAAACTCCAGCAAAATTATTTAGTATTATTTGAGTATACACAAATAAGGTGCATGAGGACTGTTACCTATAGACTGTGACTATTTTATAAAGACGCAGAAACCAGCCACTGCCTTTTGGCAAACAGACCTATGTGAGATGCTGCAGACTGTCGTTTGATCAGGGTCCACACTAGTTGCTTAAATTCTTGGTTAAACGAAATAGTTTAAGTCTCAAGTCGTGTCTATAGGGAGCAGCAGGACGCGGGTTCGAAACCTGTTGCGGTCGGCAGCATATTTTCATGAGACTGATCATGAAATCTTCCAGCCCCCGCCCATCTGGGCATGAAGAAATAGACTAGGCTGCATAATGCTTCGACGCAAAGCTGAAACCGACTGCACATGAGTACTTGTAAACCGTTTACATGTTATAAGCCGGCCAAGCAGGAAAGGTGGTGCGAGTCGGACCGTCCGTGCATATAAACCCTATTGGTTTCATTGAGCGGCAGGGCTTGAGAAGTCATTTCATCTCAATATCGGGTAAAAGTCTCACAAAATTGAAAGTTGCCTATACAGTGTTGGCAGGGACGTAAACCCTCAATTCAAATAAACTTCCTACGGACATTCTCTCCCTTCCGCTGTTTCAAGAAGGACAGTTGGCAGTTTCAGGTGAAAGTATGTACACCGTACTGGTTTATCGCTTACGGGAAAAGTGTGGAAAATGGCCTAAATTGCGTTGCATCGGCCGTTGAACTCGAATACCAACAAACAAACAAACTCAAGTCAGGGCTATCTACTGTCGACAAGTATAGGTGCGGTCAATTTGACCCTCTTAAGATGTCAAGTTTGTTTTGTTTGATTTGATGTTTAACGTCTCCGTCAACACTATAAAGGTCATTTTGGAGACGTTGCTTCCAATTTTGTGGGCCTTTACCCGACATTGTGATGAAATGACATCTCAAGCCCTGTCGCCCAATGAAACCAATAGGGTTTATAAGCATGGACGGTCCAACTCGCACGTATTTGCCTGGGCAGGCTTAGATCCTCTAAGCGGTTTACCAGTACTCGTGTGCGGTCAGATTTAGCTATGCGTGGAAGCATCATGCAGCCGATTTATTTCTTCAAGCCCCAATGGGGGCTGTAAGGTGTCGAGTAAAAAAAAATACTTCACCTGAAAATGTCTACGGTTTAGGTCGTCTGCTTCCCATTCTTGCCAACTTTAAACATATTGTATATGTAGGCAAACAATGTGGATCCTGATCAAACTGCTCCTTGAGGAGCAACACTAACTTTAACAGTACCCGACAGACAACAAAGCAGACGACAACTGTTGCTGGCATCTTTGTACCGTTTACGGGATACAGACGAAATAAACCGTAGCCCGTTGACGGGCCTTTCAGGCTATCGAACATAAACGCGTAAGACTGAAACACAAAACGACAAAAATTGTACTGAATATTTTGTACTTTAATATTGCGTTTAAACGAGTACCCACAATCTACGGCCGGCCTCGGTAGCTAAGTCGGATGCACGGCTGACTGGTGATCAGGAGGACGCGGGTTCGATTCCTGCCGGGGTCGGCAACAATCTTACGTGGAGAATTAAATCTTTTCTACGGTCTTCTCTCCCTTCCGTTGATTCAAGAAGGGCAGTTGTCAGTTTCTGGCGAAAGAATGTGCACTGTACTGGTCAACTACTTACGTATGAGCATGCCCAGGAAAAGTGTGGATAGGTAAACTGACCGGCTCAAAAATGACCCAAATAGTGTTGACTGGGCCATTAAACTCCAATACAAACAAACAAACAAAACTCGCAATCTACGCTATGGAGCAGAGCCACCAACCGCTTGCTACCAGACTATCGCATAACCAGTACAAGACCCACTCTTTCACCAGAGAGAGAAGAGACAGTATGCTAATACTGTATAACAAAGGTCTAAAGGGTGCTGCAAGCATTCAAACAGATGACCTTGCTCTACCAGCTAGAAGGTGTAGAAATCACCATTCAATGGCGTTCAAGAAATGACATTCACAAAAATTCATTCTTCCCTCGGGCCAGTAGAGATTGGAATGCTCTTCCCGATCCGAACATTTCCAAGGCTCAAGGTGGTGGGGATATACTGTAGCTAAGTTTACCTCTTTGGTGAAAATGCTAGGGACTAGCTTCCTGTATCGCGGGTCCTATACATGGTGGTCGTAGTATCACCATTCTGACTCCGATAGCAATATTTACCGTTTCTCTGTACAGGCGTGATTCAGTCTAGTTATCAAAATGGGATATATCAAGATTAAACTACGTCTCTAATCAAAACATGCAGGCAGCGATAATCGCAGCTGATCGTACAAAGAAAAAAACGAAGCTAGCAGCTAATCGTACAGTCGCCAACATGATAGGCCCTGAACAAAGCAGTTATTATTTTGATGGCAGGAATATAGAACTAGTAAACGGGTATTGAGTTATGCTGGTTTATAACCTTATTTGGCTCTCGCTAATTTATTACATGTGTAAACTGACCACATGACAGATAAAATGTAAAATTGTAACGATCGCCGCAACCGAGGATGAGACAAATCAGTGATGCGGCATCAAAATCGTTTTCTTGTGAAGAACAGGACGCATTATGATTGCAAATCGAAGCAAATTTGAAAAGAAACGTCTCTTACCTTCCAAAACATGTGTTCAACAAAAGTGTCATTAATGAATTTTATTGATTTTTTGTGTTATTTATAAATATCATGTAAAGCAACTAATGATTTTGGGGCGTACAGTAACAGCAGCTTCCGATTTCAGATACTGTACGATGGTCAACTGTGCGCATGGTAACAAAAAACTTCCTTCGTAACATTTGAAATAAACCCTTGTCCTTGAACCAAACATTGCAGACAGCTCATTCTCATTACCTAATAACGTAACATTCGAATAAGCTGCCACTGAAGAAAAGACATTATATAATTAATTGCGCATTCCCTGAACCGCCGGTGTAAACAAACATGTCAAACGGACGGCATGGCATTTGTTATGTCTGCGAACAAGGGCAACTTACGATCTCGGTAGCTGTAATGGCGGCGCTCCTTTACGCTGAAAAATGCCGTCAATAAAAACACCATTCTTCCCATTACATTTCATGAAAAAGTTCGGATGATCAAATGTTATTTCCAGGTGCACACGAGAAATGAAACTCGAATGGCCCATATTTACATCCACTTCACCCTTGCTGCTGTTACGGCCTATTGTTATTCGAGTTTTGTGCATTTCAAACTTTAAGTCCTTCCCTTCCAGGCGTGCTATCGCACTGCCTCTCGGTTCTGGAGCCCATTGAATCCTTGAGGGACTCGCAGGAGCTGACTTGAGGGCTAACAAAGCCCAGACATCGTTTTCAGACGGTTGTTGTATCGACATCACGAGGTCGACGGCACACCAAAATGGCAGCTGTAGGAAAACATTCACCTCGTGCCTCGCTGTTTACATTCGTAGGATTGCCCATAATGCAATGCTTCATCCGCTATAGTCTTTTCTAAAGAATGTTGTCCATTCCGTGTCAGAAATAAAGCTTGCAATAAAATGAACATTTCATACACGTTGTAAAAGCCAAATACGTTGATATAGTAAAAAAAATGTTGTTTTTATATTTTTAGTCGCCAAACCTTTGAAAATCTACCTAACTACAATGCCATAAAACAGACTATAGACACACATGTCGCGGCCCGAAAGTTCATAATATTTACCTTTTTGAACACACTGATTCAGTTAAAAACACATTAACAATAAACACATTCATAAATTGAAATTATGTAAATCATTTCGCCATCAGTTGGTTGATAAGGAAACTAATGCCCCTACCTTCTGTCAGTTTTTATTTATTTTTTAATTATTTTCTTTTTAATTAATTTAAAATACAAACATAATCAAAGCACTGAGAGTATAATACAAACATAATCAAAGCACTGAGAGTACTACCCAGCAGGCACACGTCGCTAGGGCAACGTCAAATCAACGTCGGTGCAACGTCATGACGTTGCACCGACGTTGATGTGACGTTGCATAAAGGTCATGACGTTGTATCGACGTTGATTTAACGTCAAATCAACGTCGGTGCAACGTCATGACGTTGCACCGACGTTGATGTGACGTTGCATAAAGGTCATGACGTTGTGTCGACGTTGATTTGACGTCACAATTACGTCATGTGCCTGCTGGGTAAAGGGGCTGGATTGTCGGGAAAATAGTCCTGAACAACTGAAATGCGTTAAACCTGGTCCTGAACTGTATGAACTGCGTTCAACCCTTAAATTCCAGTATGTTAAACAATCAGTGTATACCTTGTCAGACACCGCGTTATTTAAGGGTGCTGCCAGCATCCCAACAGATGACCTTTAATATTTTAATATACCCCGTCCACCCCCCTTCCCCACACACACACACAAATTAGGAGCGGCAGAAAGCATCCATCTTCAATTTCAAAGAACATATCTAGAAGGAATCCTACAACCCTCAGACAATTAATGATTGGATCGGTTATTTCAACCTCGGAAGGTGCTAGGCCTATGGCCGGATAATGTAGCTGTAAGTTTGCATCACAGGTCCTGGTTAATTAATGTTGTTTGACGTGTCACCAGCAACGATTCAGATTCAGATTCAGCTATGTGGCGTCTGATTAGTTAGGCCATTGTCGGTATTGTCGGTATTCGGCCAAAAAGCCATATATCCTCTCTACCAAAGTGAACGAGCTCAGTCCAGTTCATTTTTTTTTTACAGTGCGCTCTGACGTCACATGGTGGCGACTATCGATGATATAAACAACCGGTTCTTGGATTTTGTACAGGGTCAGCGAAAGTCAATTAGACAATAGCGGACGGGAAGCTTCTGTACTTAGTAACTTGGGTCGAAGATTTTCTTCGGGTCGATTGCTAAGTCAATACACGAGCCCAGTCTACACAGCGCTCTGACGCCACAGGGAGAAGACAAACACTGCCATAAATAACGGGTACTTGGGTTTTGAACATGGCCAGCGTGTAAATGTTTTTCAGCTTTAAAGATTTGCCCTATAAGCATTTTCTCGCCCAGTGATGAGGGGCAAATAATGTAAATATAAAAAATATATTAATGTATTTATTTATTTTCTTCCGCACGATCTTTTCAAACCGGCCCCGATAGCTCAGTTGGTAGAGTGTCCGCTCCGGGGAACGGGAGGTCACGGGTTCGATCCCGAGCCGCGACATACCAAAGTCGTTAAAAATGGCACTAGCTGCTCCTCGCTTGGCACTAGAATTTACGGGGTAGAGCTAGGACTGGTCGATCCAGTGTCAGCATAATGTGACTGGGTGTGGTATCATGTAATGTGTCTGGAACATGATACTTCAGTGAGGCAGCACTATAAAAGTGAGCATTGAGCTCCCTGTCGCAACCAGACACCGTCGTGATATGACTGAAGCGACGTTAAAGGTGCATTATTGAGCTACCGGTTCTCAATTTTTTTTTTCTGGTTTTTATCTTCAATGCATACTCCATTGTCATGTGTACACTTTTGGAGCCAAATACAGCTTCAGAGCTTTGTGAAAATGGTCGTTTTCATTCTAGTTTACCCTTCGCTCTGAACATGTGTTCGGAATTTCTGTTCTAAAAATAAATTTGTCACTTTACATGGCGACAGTATCGTCTCTGAGTGTCATTACTTATGGCATGGTATTCAGCGTCATACTATGCATTGCAGAAAGATTTAGCAAATCGATCGATCCAA
>OY757011.1:20763374-20798374 GCA_963580285.1 Lucinisca nassula | reverse complement strand
CGTGTTGGACCGTCCATGCATGTACACCCTCTTAGTTTCATTGGGTGGCAGGTCTTGAGATGTCATTCCATCTCAATGTCGAGGTAAAAGTCACACAAAATTGGAAGCAACGTCTCAGAATGACCTACATAGTGTTGACGGGGACGATTAACCTCAAATCAAACAACATTTGCGTATGAAATACCGTATACTCCAACTGAGTTTTCTGCCCGCGGAGAAATTCAACGGCTAATTCCCCCGTTGTCCATAATACATGGTGACAACAAGCGACAGTCAGCACCGCCCATCGGGGCTTGGAGAAAAAAATGGGCTGTGTGATGTTGTCACGCAGAGGTAAAACTGACCACACATGAGTACTGGTAAACCGCTTAGAAGGCTGAGCCTGCCCAGGCCAGACCACCCAATGCATATAAGCCTTTGGTTTCATTGGGCGACAGGGCTTGAGTTGTCCTTTCATCTTAGTGTCGGGTAAAAGTCTCACATATTTAGAAGCAACGTCCCCAAAATGACATAAATAGTGTTGACGGGGACGTTAAACCTCAAATCAATCAATCAACAAGCTGGAGGTTCGTCAAAATAAGGGCTGATGCTGTGGAGAACGTCAATGAAAAACTTGCGTGAAACGAAACGGACTATAGACAAGCATCGGTAACGCTCTTGCACAAAACTACTTCTGATTGGTTATTATGCTTGAACAGTATGACGCAGTTATAAACAATCTGTGATTACGCGAGCCCAATAGATTGACACTTGTACGGCTGTTTTGCTAGATCTTTTTGCAATCGATAATATTCTTTTCCGATTCAGGCATGGCCTAAGCAAACAAGGCCAAAAATGAACGTCGCATAACGTCATATATGGGGATTCTATTTTTGTCACGAACTAAAAATAGATCTAACTAGTGTTCGAAACCTAGTTAGGGAATCCCTCTCAAACTCGTTTACCTGTCATCATAATTGTTCGCATTTTTTGCATAAAATGCATTCATTTGTATTGTTTTAAAAAAAATACCGGCTATATGTATTTTATTTTTGGAAGCATTTTTCCGGATAACTCAATAATGCACCTTTAAACCCGAATTCATATACACACACGATCTTTTCAAGGCCCTCCTGTAAACTCTGAGTACATGTATATGCACAACAAATTCTTCTTTCGGAATTTACAATGTTTCATTGATAATGCTTAAGCTCATATGCAAGACAAGCTTTGGTAGAAAAGTTGTTATAGCACACTTATCCTCCCGTTCCTTTGCAAACAGCGTAGATCCAGATCTGAAGAAGCCATCTGATCAGGATCTGCACTCATTCAGTATGTGAATTTGAATGGATACAGTATTCAAGTAATCTGATCGGTTGATTGTCAGTAATGGTTGTGTCTAATTTATTCTTTCTGGGGGAGCAACAGCGAAATTATTATTATTATTATTATTATTATTATTATTATTTTGACACTCAACAGAAATCTCATTAGATTACGTGGATGAAATGTGTTTGTCGTCATGTGATCGCTTCCCTGCTAGCATTCTACATAAATCTACAGCGGGCCGTTAGCGGCCCGTCATGCAGCTACCCTGACGGGCCGCTAACGGCCCGCTGTAGATTTATGTAGAATGCTTACTGGGTTGGACCGTTTTTCCTTTTCATGGCGTAAGCAGCAATTGACAGCACTGAGCCGAGACTTACGCTATTTTAACCCTAAAATGTATACCAGTATTTATATGCAAACAGTGTAGACCCAGAGCAGCCCGCTGAGCCGACTACACGTGATTCCTATCCGGATTCTATAGAGAGTTCTCTTCCTACATGTATTAGAAGCCCCCATGGTATAGTGGTTATACTATTCGTCGCCTTGTAAACCAGGGATCGCGGGTTTGATCACGGGCTTCTCCAGACTTTCGGATGAGTCTTTAGTCTCCGTATGACCTTTGCTGTTGGTGGGACGTAAAACACACACATGCACACACACACGCACGCACACACGCGTATACTGGCCTACATGTAACATCGATAAAATAGCGCGACTATTTTCTATTAATAACTTCCCAAAGTCAGTGATAGGCATTAACAATTATCCTGCGCAAGTCAGCAGATGTCATTTGTCTTTGCTCTTAAATTTTTTAAACGCCAACTTTAATGTATTCATGAGCAGGACAAATTTCAAGCTCCGTTAAACTGCGCACGAAAAAAAAAAAAAAAAAAAAAAAATGACCTGCCCGTAGGCGCATACAATGCGGGCACACTAATCTAATTATATGTTAGGATATACTCTGAGTACATGTAATAAGTAATTATTAGAGCTATTTTCAATATTGTTTAAATGGACTTCTGTAAACATTTGATATAGATCTATAACCATAATGTAATGTTTTTTTTTTTATTGGTGGGAGCCCAAAAGCAATTTAAACGGTCCCAGATCTAGGATGTAAACGGGTTCAAGACAAAAATGGCTTGGAAAAAAAAGACCAATGGTCACGTTTATGAAAAGTAGAAACCATTGCCTGCCCGGAATAAATAATTTATTAACACAAACTTAAGCCCCTTCAGGGACCTCGCCCATCGGAGCTTGTAGAAATAGAGTATGCCACGCAGAGCTGAAACCGACAGCACAAGAGTACATGTAAACCGATTAGAAGGCCTAAACCAGAATCGGAACCAGTGCTTCAGCTGAAGTGCACGACCCGCCGGATGCTTTTAGCTTTATGAGTGTTACCATATATGGGTATGGCGGTCATTTTGGTCATGTGACCTGGACCTAAAACGGTTCCCCCAATAAATGCGCCTTATCGTAAGGAACAAAAATATATCTTATACTTTAGTACTGTATTCTGAATCGTTTGCAGGATAAAATGCATTCTCACTTTTCCAATACAAAAGGATATGTGTCAAAGTTTGACCTAGGCACAAAGAAGGTCAAGGTCAATCCAGTGTCACCATTTTAGCAATTTATGATGGGCCTACGTCCCAGATGCTATTGATCAAGTTTCGTGGAAATCTGCCCAGTGGTTCTGGAGAAGACTATTTTTGAAGGGTTTTTACCATATATGGCTTGGCGGCCATTTTGGTCATGTGACCTGGACCCCATGAGCAAATTTTGGTTTCCCCCATCCCATAGAGGCTCCATATGAAATCTGACTTCAATCGGCCCAACGGTTTCCGAGGAGAAGCAGTTCGAAAATTTTCACATTTTTCGCCTCGGCGAGGCTATACTAAATGGAATGTAATATTTCGCAAGTTCATTGGTTAGATCTCATTGATATCTATCAGTATGCCAAAATTGTTTAAATATTCCAAGCGGTTAAGTCACTATCACCAATTTTCACAAACGGGTTACGGACGAACAGACAGACAGACCATATATGGCTTGGCGGCCATTTTGGTCATGTGACCTTGACCCCATGAGCAAATTTTGGTTTCCCCCATCCCATAGAGGCTCCATATGAAATCTGACTTCAATCGGCCCAACGGTTTCCGAGGAGAAGCAGTTCGAAAATTTCCACATTTTTCGCCTCGGCGAGGCTATACTATAAATGGAATGTAATATCTCGCAAGTTCATTGGTTAGATCTCATTGATATCTATCAGTATGCCAAAAAGTGTTTAAATATTCCAAGCGGTTAAGTCACTATCACCAATTTTCACAAACGGGTTACGGACGGACAGACAGACAGACAGACCATGTATGGCTTGGCGGCCATTTTCGTCATGTGACCTGGACCCCATGAGCAAATTTTGGTTTCCCCCATCCCATAGAGGCTCCAAATGAAATTTGACTTCAATCGGCCCAACGGTTTCCGAGGAGAAGCAGTTCGAAAATTTTCACATTTTTCGCCTCGGCGAGGCTATACTAAATGGAATGTAATATTTCGCAAGTTCATTGGTTAGATCTCATTGATATCTATCAGTATGCCAAAATTTGTTTAAATATTCCAAGCGGTTTAGTCACTATCACCAATTTTCACAAACGGGTTACGGACGAACAGACTGACAGAATGACACGGTGATTTTAGGGCACTCTTAGAAAATCAACCGACTTCAGTCGGTCGCTTTTTCTGCGGGTCGTGCAATCAGAATCAGAATTGTTACTGGTGACACGTCAAATGACATCCATGATGTGGGAAGTTAGTCCCTAGCCCTAACCAAAGATCATCAGCACCTTCAGCTGTCGAAATACTAATGGTTCTCGGGAAGAACGACTCTTTATAAATTTCAGATCTTGCAGTAAGGGTCTGAAACGCCAACGAATGGTGATTTCTACCGTGACTAGATGGGGGAACAAGGTCATCTGTTGGATGCTGGCAGCACTCTTTAGACCTTTGTATAAAAGGGATGAGCCTTCTGTGTCTTCTCCTTTTCTTGAGACACTCCCATTTTAATTTTCCAAGTATTCCAGTCATGCTCCCAGTTTCAAAGCAGTAATTGCCTGTTACAAATCTATAGCAGCTCTATTCTGAACTTTCTTAATTTCTTCGATAAGGACCACTCCACTGGGGTCCCAGATACAACTACCATATTCCAAGATTGGTTGAACAAGACCTTTATATATGCTGCCTCTTTTACATCCTGAGGGCACTGATGAAGATTTCGCCTCAGGAAAGCTATTTGCCTCAGTACACGTCTTGCTAATATGAGTATTCCATCTTAAGTTGTGTGTGATTGTCACCCCAAGGTATTTAATGGAGTCCACATTCTCGAGGACCGTTCCCTCTAAGGTGTAAGAAGCCTCAACTTTATTAGCTCTCTTCCTAGTTATCTGCATAATATTGCATTTAACTGGCTGAAATCTCATGCCCCATTTTCGGGCCCAAAATCCTAATCTATCTATGTCAGTCTGAAGTTTCAGTGAGTCATCTGCATCTCTAATTTCCCGGTAACAAACATGTCGTCTGCGAACAGTCTTATTTCTGGGTCAATGTCAGTGGAAATATCATTGATGTACAGGGAGAACAATTGTGGAGCAACAACAGTCCCTTGGGGGACTCCAGACAAAACATGAGCCCACTCCGAAGATTCACCATTAACAACAACGCGCTGTTTTCTGTAGCAATAAGGAATCTATCCATTTGAGGGTCTTCCCCCCAATTCCGTAACCGAATAACTTAGATTTAAGCAGTTCATGAGGAGGGGTGTCAAAAGCCTTCTCGAAGTCCAGAATAAACGTGTCCACCTGTCCCCATTTGTCCAAGTTTTTGCCCAGTAATTAATAACTGTGCTCAGCTGAGTTTCACAACTATGCCTTTTCATAAATGCATGTTGTCTGTCTGATAAAAGTTTATGTTCATCCAAGTGGGTCATGCTGTTTGAACAGACTATATGTTCCAGCAATTTACACAAAACACAAGTCAGAGACACATGTCGATAATTACGGACAAGAGCCCTTTCTCCTTTTTTGAAGAGTGGATACATGTTTGCTAAGAACCATTCTTTGGGGATTTCACCCGTATCAAGAGACTGTTGAAGCAAGTGTGCAAAAACCGGACCTAACTCATTTGCTAGTTCCTTCAGGACTCTAGGATGAAGCTCATCAGGTCCTAAGGCCTTACTGAGGTTCAAGCTGTGAAGTAACTTGATCACTCCTGCAGCTGACACAACAATATTATCCATGAATTGGACCAATCTTCCAGTCAATGGAACCTCCATGAATTCGGTTTTATTATTGACCAACTAGTTCCTCTGCCCTTTCAGAGTATGATTCAGCAACCCCGTTCCCTCCTTTTTAGCTCACCTGTCACGTAGTGACAAGGTGAGCTTTTGTTATCACACTTCGTCCGTCGTCCGTGCGTGCGTCCGTGCGTGCGTCCATGCGTGCGTGCGTAAACAATTTCTTGTCTGCACGATAGCATCTTCATTTATGATTTGATTTTAACCAGACTTGAACACAACTTGTACCACCATGAGATCTAAGTTCCTTTCTTAAACCAGCCATATCCCATCATGTGTTACGGAGTTACGGCCCCTGAAAGGCAAAAATTGCCTATTTTGGTCTTGTCCGCACGATAGCATCTTCATTTTTGATTTGATTTTAACCAGACTTGCACACAACTTGTACCACCATGAGATCTGGGTTCCTTTCTTGAACCAGCCATATCCCATCATGTGTTACGGAGTTACGGTCCCTGAAAGGGCAAAATTGCCTATTTTGGTCTTGTCTACATGATAGATGTTTCATTTATGATTTGATTTTAACAAACTTGCACACAATTTGTACCACCACAAAATCTCGGTCAAGTTCGAATATGGGTCATGTCGGGTCAAAAAGTAGGTTAGTAGGTCAAATCAGAAAAAAACCTTGTGAAGACACAAGAGGCCACAGTTTTGGTCCGATCGTCATCAAACTTGCCCAGAATGATCATCTTGACAATATCTCAGTCAAGTTCGAATATGGGTGTTGTCGGGTCAAAAAGTAGGTCAGTAGGTCAAATCATAGAAGAACCTTCTGAACACACTAGAGGCCACAATTTATGTCCAATCATCATCAAACTTGCTCAGAATGATCATCTTAATAATATCTTGGTCACATTCGAATATGAGTCATGCCGGGTCAAAAAGTAGGTCAGTAGCTCAAATCATAGAAAAACCTTGTGAATACACTAGAGGCCGCAGTTTTGGTCCAATCATTATCAAACCTGCCCAGAATGATCATCTTGACAATATCTCGGTCACATTTGAATATGGGTCATGGTGGTCAAAAAGTAGGTCAGTAGGTCAAATCATATAAAAACCTTGTGAACACATTAGAGGCCACAGTTTTGGTCCGATCATCATCAGACTTGCCCAGAATGATCATTTTGACAATATGTCGGTCAAGTTCAAATATGGGTTATGTCGGGTAACAAAGTAGGTCAGTAGGTCAAATCATAGAAAAACCTTGTGAATACACTAGAGGCCACAGTTTTTGTCTGATCATCATGAAACTTGCTCAAAATGATTATCTTGACAATTTCTCAGGCAAGTTCGAATATGGGTCGTGTAGGGTCAAAAAGTAGGTCAGTAGGTCAAATCAGAGAAAAACCTTGTGAACAAACTAGAGGCCACAGTTTTGGTCCGATCATCATCAAACATGCTCAGAATGATAGTCTTAACAATATCCGGGTCAAGTTTGAATACGGGTCATGTCGGGTCAAAAGTAGGTCAGTAGATCAAATTATAGAAAAAGCTTGGGAACACACTAGAGGCCACAGTTTTGGTTCGATCATCATCAAACTTGCCCAGAATGATCAGCTTGACAATATCTCAGTCAAGTTCAAATATGGGTCAGGTTGGGTCAAAAAGTAGGTCAGTAGGTCAAATCATAGAAAAACCCTCTGAACACGCTGGCGGCTACAGTTTTGGTCCGATCATCAGCAAACTTGCTCAAAATGATCATTTGACAATATCTCGGTTAATTTCGAATATGGGTCATGTCTGGTCAATATGTAGGTCAGTAGGTCAGATTGTTGAAAAACATTGTGAACACACTAGAGGCCCAAGTTTTGCTCCGATCATCATCAAACTTGCTCAGAATGACAATATCTGTGTCAAGTTTGAATATGGGACATGTCGGATCAAAAAGTAGGTCAGCAGGTCAAATCATAGAAAAACGTTTTGAACACTCTAAGAGGCCACAGTTTCAGTCAAATCATCATAAAACTTGCTCAGAATGATCATCTGGACAATATCTCAGTTCAGTTTGAATATGGGTCATGTCAAATAAAAAAGTAGATCAGTAGGTTATTTTGTCATGACTTTTGAACCGTTTGAGATAGAGCCTTCATATTTGGCATGTAGGTTCCTTCTGACAAGGGATTCCCACTCATAAAGATTTGACCTGTGACATTGACCTGTGACCTACTTTATCATACCTTCATATTTGGCATGCATGTTCCTTGTGACAAGGTTTTCTCAGCCATTCAAAACTCTTCACCCATGACCTTGACCTTTGACCTACTTTGTCATAACTTTTAAAGCATTTGAGATACAGCCTTCATATTTAGCATGTAGGTTCCTTGCGTTCCTTGCGACAATGTTGCTTAGATTATCCTCTACCAAAAAGGCTAAAACAATCCCACTCGGATGAACAAAAATATTGTAAATTTGATTCAAACGGAAACTCCCCCTAAACCCTAAGGCCAATTTGATTCAAAGTTCCCAGGAATGTTGCCCAGGTTACTCCCTACCAAATAAGCTGAAATCACTCTGCTGATGATGGCCACAAGAGCTAAAAATAGAATGAACTCGAGACAGTGACACACAGGTGAGCGAACCAGGGCCCTCTGGACCCTCTTGTTTATTAAGGGGCGGGATACATTGCCTCTCTTTCTTCTGGCTATTGATCTATCTGTAGAAGTCTCTGGGATTTGCCTTTACGTCACCTATCAAGTTATTCACATACAAATCATGCTGTTTTTAGCTCACCTGTCACGTAGTGACAAGGTGAGCTTTTGTGATCACATTTTGTCCGTCGTCCGTCGTGCGTGCGTCCGTGCGTGCGTAAACAATTTCTTGTCCGCACGATAGCATCTTCGTTTATGATTTGATTTTAAGCAGACTTGCACACAACTTGTACCACCATGAGATCTAGGTTCCTTTCTTGAACCAGCCATATCCCATCATGTGTTACGGAGTTACGGCCCCTGAAAGGGCAAAAATTGCCTATTTTGGTCTTGTCCGCACGATAGCATCTTCATTGATGATTTGATTTTAACCAGACTTGCACACAACTTGTACCACCATGAGATCTGCGTTCCTTTCTTGAACCAGCCATATCCCATCATGTGTTACGGAGTTACGGCCCCTGAAATGGCAAAAAATGCCTATTGTGGTCTTGTCTGCATGATAGATGTTTCATTTATGGTTTGATTTTAACTAAACTTGCACACAATTTGGACCACGACAAAATCTCGGTCAAGTTCGAATATGGGTCAAAAAGTAGGTTAGTAGGTCAAATCAGAAAAAAACCTTGTGAAGACACAAGAGGCCACAGTTTTGGTCCGATCGTCATCAAACTTGCCCAGAATGATCATCTTGACAATATCTCAGTCAAGTTCGAATATGGGTGTTGTCGGGTCAAAAAGTAGGTCAGTAGGTTAAATCATAGAAAAACCTTCTGAGCCCACTAGAGGCCACAATTTATGTCCAATCATCATCAAACTTGCTCAGAATGATCATCTTGATAATATCTTGGTCACATTTGAATATGAGTAATACCGGGTCAAAAAGTAGGTCAGAAGGTCAAATCATAGAAAAACCTTGTGAATACACAAGAGGCCGCAGTTTTGGTCCAATCACTATCAAACTTGCCCAGAATGATCAGCTTGACAATATCTCGGTCAAGTTTGAATACAGGTCATGTTGGGTCAAAAAGTAGGTCAGTAGGTCAAATCATAGAAAAACCTTGTGAACACACTAGAGGCCACAGTTTTGGTCCGATCATCATCAAGCTTGCCCAGAATGATCATTTTGACAATATCTCTGTCAAGTTCGAATATGGGTTTTGTCGGGTCACAAAGTAGGTCAGTAGGTCAAATCATAGAAAAGCCTTGTGAATACACTAGAGGCCACAGTTTTGGTCTGATCATCATGAAACTTGCTCAGAATGATTATCTTGACAATTTATTGGTCAAGTTCGAATATGGGTCATGTAGGGTCAAAAAGTAGGTCAGTAGGTCCAATCAGAGAAAAACCTTGTGAACACACTACAGGCCACAGTTTTAGTCCGATCATCATCAAGCTTGCTCAGAATGATAGTCTTGACAATATCTCAGTCAGGTTCGAATATGGGTCATGTCGGGTCAAAAAGTAGGTCAGTACGTCAAATCAGAGAAAAACCTTCTGAACACACTAGAGGCCACAGTTTAGGTCCGATCTTCATCAAACTTGCCCAGAATGATCATCTTGACAATATCCTGGTCAAGTTTGAATACGGGTCATGTCGGGTAAAAAGGAGGTCAGTAGGTCAAATCATAGAAAAAGCTTGTAAACCACACTAGATGCCACAGTTTTTGGTCCGATCATCATCAAACTTGCCTAGAATGATCATCTTGACAATATCTCAGTCAAGTTCAAATATGGGTCATGTTGGGTCAAAAAGTAGGTCAGTAATCATAGAAAAACCCTCTGAACACACTGGCGGCTACAGTTTTGGTCCGATCATCATCAAACTTGCTCAAAATGATCATTTGACAATATCTCGGTTAATTTCGAATGTAGAACACACTAGAGGCCCAAGTCTTGGTCCGATCATCATCAAACTTGCTCAGAATGATCATCTTGTCAATATCTGTGTCAAGTTTGAATATGGGTCATGTCGGGTCAAAAAGTAGGTCAGCAGGTCAAATCATAGAAAAACGTTTTGAACACTCTAAGAGGCCACAGTTTTAGTCAAATCATCATAAAACTTGCTCAGAATGATCATCTGGACAATATCTCAGTTAAGTTCGAACATGGGTCATGTCATATCAAAAAGTAGATCAGTAGGTTATTTTGTCATAACTTTTGAACCGTTTGAGATAGAGCCTTCATATTTGGCATGTAGGTTCCTTCTGACAAGGGTTTCCGCTCATAAAGATTTGACCTGTGACCTTGATCTGTGACCTACTTTATCATACCTTTTGAACCATATGAGATAGAGCATTCATATTTGGCATGCATGTTCCTTGTTACAAGGTTTTCTCAACCATTCAAAACATTTGACCCATGACCTTGATTTTTGACCTACTTTGTCATAACTTTTAAAGCATTTGAGATACAGCCTTCATATTTAGCATGTAGGTTCCTTGCGACAATGTTGCTTAGATGATCCTCTACCAAAAAGGCTAAAACAATCCCACTCGGATGAACAAAATGGCCCCCGGAGGTAAAAATAGAAAAATATTGTAAATTTGATTCAAACGGAAACTCCCCCTAAACCCTAATACCAATTTGATTCAAAGTTCCAAGGAATGTTGCCTAGGTTACTCCCTACCAAATAAGCTAAAATCACTCTGCTGATGAACAAGATGGCCACAAGAGCTAAAAATAGAATGTACTCGAGACAGTGACACACAGGTGAGCGAACCAGGGCCCTCTGGGCCCTCTTGTTTATATATCAGTCTTGATTTCACGTCTCAAGTTTTCTCTTCTCCGATTTTTTCTTCTTATCTCTGGTGTGATCCAGGGAATAGAAGATACAGACCTACTAGTTTTTGAGGGGATATGATTTTCGGCCGAAGTATGAATGAAATAAGTTATCAAATCAAAGTTCTCCTGTACAGACCGAGCATCTGACTGACCATTAAAGTATTTCTCCTTTGCAAATCTGAGTGCATCCTTCCTTATAGTTTCATAGTCACCTTCCTGATATGAGTACACCTTCCTCCGAGGTTTCTTTATTGGTGGAATGTGAATTCTTAAATATCCGGGGACAATATCGAGATCACTTAGTTTATCTGGGGAATGAATATCTTCAAATTGTCCTGGCAAAGTTGCAAGGATTAGATCCAATGTGTTCTTATCACGAGTGGGGAAGTTGACAATTTGTTCCAAGCCATGATCGTTCATAATGTCAATTAATATTTGTCCTTCGGACTGACTCAGCATTGTGCCTTGTTTGCTGAGTCTGTCGGGCCAAACAATGTCTCTGAAGTTGAGGTCACCTAGAACATGTACCGCCGGGAGTTTTTTTACCCTTGTGCTGCCAGCTAATCTTTAAACAACTGGAAATTTTCAACCGTACCATTTGGTGGTCGATACCAACTTGCTACGAAGTGCAAAAACCTTAACCCAGACCGATTCGGTGTCATAATCCAGTTCCATGAAAGGCATGTGGGGGATGTCTCTGTGAATGAGCAGACCTGCCCAGACAAAGTGGTGCGAGTCGGACCGTCCCTGTATGCATATAAACCCTATACCGATTTGTTTGTTTGGGCGGTAAGGCTTGTTAATGGGTAATTGGGACGTTAAATCACTATTTAAACAAACACAGCCCTTTCTCTTGTGGGAACTGCGGGGAAAATAGCTCCTGTTATACAAATTATATTTGAACAATCTCTCCAGACAGGTATTAGCTTCCTACAGATTGGTGTCGAGTCATCTGCTGCTGACTGCAGACCAATCTCCCTCACATATATACTGTGCAAGGTCTTTTTCTCATTTGGCCGAGCACGTGAATTTGTACGGCTTTAAAGAAAATGTGAAACACAGTTCGCCATGCTTGTAGAGGACCTTGCGCGGAATGTTTGTGCAGGTAAACTAATTGATGATATTTCAAAGGCCTTTGACAAAATGAATCATTCAAGGTTCCTTGGAAAGCACTGGGCTGGATTCTTGTGCAATCGGTCACTGTCAGTAATCCTTGAAGGGGAGGAATCGGGACTGGTTCCGCTCACATCAGAAGTACCCCAGGGCTCTGTCCTGGGCCTGTTCCTCGTCTATATAAACGACCTACCTGAACAACTGGTATCTCAAGTCCGATTATTTTCTGACGACACGACAGTTTACCTTACTACAGAGGGCTACTACAAAACGAACATGGAAGCCTGTCTGTGTGGGATTCCAGATGGGAAATGGAGTTTAATCCCTCAAAGTACCGGGCTGTGATATTGGCCACCTCTAGAGGACCAATAAATAACTCATACCATTTGCACGGACTTGTCCTGGTTTTGATTGATTTTTTAGGTTTAACGAGACGTCAACTTTTGCGTTATCTTCCAGAGAAAAAACAGGAGTCGCAGGATCGATCCCGGGCTTCTCCGGACTTTCGGATGAGTCTTTAAACCGAGGTCCCGTCTCCGTATGACAATAGCTATCGGTGAGACGTAAAACTCAAACACTCACTCACTCTTCCAGAGAAAGGGAGAAAAGAGATAAAATAAATAGCAGAGAAGATGAAAGTCAGGGACAGAGGAGAAAGAGGGATATGTGTGCAAGTGTAGAAACAAAAGAAAATAAAAACATTCCCCCCCCCCCCTGTACCCATACCTGTTGCAAGGACACCAGGCGTTGTCCAACTGTGAGCCAATATCAGTTGGACACCCCAGTGACGCAAGATATACGTCACCTTTCCCTCACTCAACCTACCCCAGACTTGTCCTGGATGCTCACAGGTGAGCTAAAAGTATGGCAAGGCTCCGTTTTCTGTCTGTTGACTGTTTGTCTGTCTGTCTGTCTGTCAACAGTTTCAAACATCTCCTCCTCCAAAACCACTGGGCCAATTGAAGTCAAATGTGGAGCATCCATTGGATGGGGGAACGGAAGTTTGTTCCCGGGGTCCAGGTCACATGACGTAGATGGCCGCCATGCCCATATATGGTAAAACCCTTCTAAAATCTTCTCCTCCGGAACCAGTGGGCTGATTGCCATGGAACTTGGTATGTAGCATTGGGGACTCGGGCCCATCATAGTTTGTTCAAACGATGACCCTCGGATGACCATGACCTATTTTACGCCAAGGTCAAATTTGGTCACATAGTCTTTTGTATGGGGAAAAAGTCAAAACTGTGTATTTCTCGGAAAAATATTGCAGCCAGTGATCTGAAAATAGGTAGATACAGTTAGCTGAATGAGTGGATGAAACAATATCAGTATTCAAGGTCAAAGTCATTATTTGGCCTTGGCCCAAGGTCATTCAGATATGAAACTTTAAACTTTTTTTCCTCAGAAACCACTAAGCCAATTGTGACCAGATTTCATGCAAATGCCTTTAGGGACAAGGAAACGAAAATTAATTAAAATTAGTTTGATCACAAGACCAAGATGGCCGCCATGCCCAATTGCCACGAAACTTTGTATGTAGCATTGGGGACTCAGGCACATCATAATTTGTTCAACTGATGACCCTCAGATGACCTTGACCTATTTTACACCAAGGTCAAATCTGGTCACATACACTTTGCCTTCACTTCTATTTGATATGGTAAATTGTGTATTTTTTTCGGAAACTAATGCAGCCTGAGATCTGAAAATTGGTAGATGCAGGTAGCTATATGAGTTGATGAAATTACATGAATATTCAAGGTCAAGGTCATTGTATGACATTGGCCTAAGATCAGTCAGATATGAAAAAAAAACTTATTTTCCTCATAAAGCACTGAGCCACTTGTAACCAAATGTCATATAAACGCCTGTAGGAACAAGGAAATGAAAATATATTAAAATTTGTTTGGTCACACGACCAAGATGGGCACCATGCCCAGCTAAGGTAAAAACCCTTCAAAAATCTCCTTATCCCGAACCAAATGGCCGATTGTCATGAAACTTTTTATGTAGCATTGGGGATTCGGGCTTATAATAATTTGTTCAAATGATGACCCTCGGATAACTTTTACCTATTTTATGCCAAAGTCAAATTTATTCACATAGACGTTTGTATGGGAAAAAGACAAAATTGTGTATTTTTCGGAAACTATTCCAGTCTCTAATCTGAAAATTTGTAGAGACAGTTAGCTAAATGAGTGGATGGAACTACATGCGTATTCAAGGTAAAAGTCATTCCTTGACCTTGGCCCTAGGCCTTTCAGATACGAAGATTAAAACCTATTTTCCACTGGAACCTCTGGGCCGTTTGTGACCAAATTTTAGAAACAAGAAAATGAAAATGTTTTGATATGAGTTTGGTCACATGACCAATATGTCCACCATATGCCCATAAAGGGCAAGACATTTCAGAAATCGTCTTCTACGCAGCCAATGGACTGATTTTCATGAAACATGGTAATATGGGAACTTTGGCCAATTATAGATTCCTCAAATGAACATATATTCAATCACACCTTGACTACTGTTCAACAGTATGGGGAGGTACGTCCCAAAACCAGCTAAACAGGTTATACAGGTTGCAGAAACGAGCTGTAAAATAATTTTAAATTACCAGTATGAAAACATTGCCAGCAGCATGAATGATCTTAAGATTTTGAATATATACGAACGCATATTTCTTAGGAAGGCGAAGTTTATGTTTAAAAGGGGGAGTTCCAGCCTATAGTAAATTTCCATAGGGTTTTGCCCACGCACAGATTTTCATGATATTGTGCATAATTACTGCTTGGTAAATGACTATTCATTATTTAGCTATTTCACACTTATATCTGTTTTCGTTATTAATCTACAATGTTTTGTTGATGTCCACATCTGAAAGTAGGGGTACCCCCAAACTAGTGTATATATACATTCCACCTTTTGATGTTTTGGAGTTATTATGTTCTCAGGCATCACTGTAGTCATCTGTGATTATCTTTGTATCGAATTTAGCAATGTTTAGGCAAAGTTCGATACACCATGCTCAATTTCATATGGAGCAGACCCCAGAATTCACAACCAAAAAATCTTTTGGAGTATGTTTGACGTTTGATTTCACACTGTTGCAGTTCTTGTCACCCCATCATTTTAATATGAAAATTGACCATATATATGTAGAACATTTTATCAAACTTTCTTGAAAATATGAGACCGGTAACATACCGCATTTGAACATTGAATAGTAATGGTAAGATTTTTGAATTGTTTCAAAACATTTGTAGATATCATATGGTGCTAACGGGCCTCCGTGGCCTAGTGGATAAGAGCGCTGACTCTTAGTCATTAGGTCTCTCACCGCCGTAGGTTCGAGCCTCGCTCGGGCCACGTGTGAGACGCCAAGTTCTGCAACGGAAGGTCAGGTGGTTTTTCTCCGGGTACTCCGGTTTTCGCCCACCTCTGATTAACGATCGGCTCGATATGAGTGAAATAATCTTGAAAGGGCCGTAAAACCCAAACCAAAAAAAAAAAAAAAAAAAAAAAAAAATCATATGGTGCGACATTTTCAATCAAGAAATTGCTCGCCAATATATAATAAACATGAATATATGTATGTTTATATGATGGTGTATAGTATGAGCTCATATATAATCAGCATTTGTATCAATTATGATGCACTGATGAACACCAAAAACACAATTTATTTCGAGCATTCGTTAACAATTCAATCAGATCTTATTCAAAAAATACTTCATTTTAGAACAAGAGTTTTTGCATTAATGTAATTCTAAATAGAAGTGGAGGCAATGCTGAAGCTTAGTATGACAAAGATTTTTGAACTGGCAAGTAAACTAGATGGTTCTGTAAACCAGACAATTTTACTTGACTCTAATAAGTATGTATTTAACTGATGCAATGATCTTTAAAAAGTTTGAAAAGTCTGATTGTCATACTGGAATGACACAGGTTGTGTGAATGGCCAAGAATAATGCTGTTTGTATAATGTTTCAGCCAGGTAGGTAATAATAACACAGGCAATATTTTCTGATCTTTTGGCCCACTGTAAACACAGATTGGTACTGTTGTTTTTGGCTCACTCTGACAATGCCCCTTTAGTCTACTTCAATCGCACTAACTGTCACCTTGTAAGAAAGTGATATTCTTAAATATGATCATCTATGTTCTAAAATATGATCCAGAAAACAAGCAGTTATTTTTGGAAAGCATTAATTGATTTAATAGAGAAGACTTAATTCAACTTTCAAACACTTTCACAATTTAAAATAGCAAACAGTACATGTGCTAGCAGTACTTGAGAAAAATGTGAAGCCAGCTGCACTGATTTTGATTCAGCCAATGTGCTAGTGGTACAGCAAGCAAGTGTAAATCTTTGTCCTCGTCCATTGGGGCTTGAAGAAATTGATTTGGCTGCATGTTGCTTCCACACAGAGCTAAAACCAACCGAACACGAGTACTGGTAAACCGCTGAGAAGGACTAAGCTTGACCTGGCAAAGTGGTGTGAGTCAGGTCGTTCAATGTATATAAGTCGTGTAGTTTCATAGGGTGGCAGGGCTTGAGATATCATTTCATCTCAATGTCGGGAACAAGTCCCACAAAATTGGAAGCAGCATCTCAAAAAATGACCTAAATAGTGTTAACGGGGATGTTAAACCTCAATACAAACAAACAAACAAACCATTTGTAAAACCGATTGATACAGAGCCAGAAAACTTAACATAGATGACAAGTATTGCATACATAAGACTACATATGCAAATGGTATTTCAGCATCTACATACAATATCAGCTATCAAATAAATGTTTTACAGCCACTTGCCTTCCATCTATATCATTTCGGGAAGTGTATGCAAGATGATTAATGTGCAAATGGTTTCAGTGTGACTAGTTATGCATTTATTTTGAAGACTAAAACATTGCAGCAAACACTTTTGCCTATGTTATAATGAACCTAGAAAAAATGCAGAACATGCTTTTAATGGTCCCACAAAACCTTTGATGTGTGTGTGTGTGTTGGGTGGGTGGGTGGGGGGGGGGGGGGGGGGGGGAAGAGAGCGACGTGCGAGTCTCGTTGACCAAGTGATGTAAGAAAATACCAATACATAGACTAATCAATAATAAGAACAAATCAGAAAATCAGCGTGTCCTTTCACAGATGGCAAATTATTGACTGCTATTTTATTTAAAAGAGGGAACTGTCAACAATAAAAACAATTAAGGAAACAACAGGATTAGAAAGTAATTTATTAAGCAAACTCAATACACCATTGTTTATTACTGACATTAATATCTTTGTATTGCGGTTTTTAAAAAAGACCAAATAAAATAGGGTAAAAAATATCCACCTTGTCTTATTCCTATTGTGTCATAATACATTTTTTTTCGGCATAACCGTTTTTGCAATGCTGTAAACACTAACACTCATCTTGATCACTGCATGAGTGCATTACATTTTTCTCTCTGCTAATGTACTGTATGTTCTCATCTACTATTTAAAACCCAAACTAAAAATCATTCTCTGTCGAACAGTGTATTTTTGTTTGTGTGTGTGTGTGTGTGTGTGTGTGGAGGGGGGGGGGGGGTTGAAGGGGCGGAATTACGTAAATACATATGCTAAGCTTGGCATGATAAGGAGACACTTTATGGTCATAAAAATACATTAAAAATATACTTAAAGAAAACTGGTCCCCTGGTATTGCAAATGACTTCATCACAAAAATATACCTAAACACATATATGGCAATCAAAAACAATGTTACCGGTTTCTGATTTTTTTAAAATTTGTTTGCTATTTAGAGGATATATGTGGCCAATTTTATGTGCAATATCTTGGGGTGACAAGATCAATAACACATCTAACACGTGGGATAAACATTTTACTTTTTATAAATTTTCATGAAAAATTTAAGAAATTTTGTAAATAAATTCATCAAAAAAATTAAAAAACCTAGACACATTTATATTTTTGGTATTATATGAATCCTTATAGAGTTATGTTGCCAATCAAAGCAACAAAATTTGAAAACAATCGGGCGTGTTGATTTAATAATGAAAAGTTCACAGGTGTGTATGACCTGTACAGGGGATTACCTCAGGGAGCTCTCCTGAGAACTATAGTAATTAATCAAATAAAACAAAGTTATATATATAGTTGATAGACCTAAAGTAAACAACAACTGAAGTTTCAAGAAAATCTGTGCGTGGGCAGATTTGGAACTCCCCCTTTATAAATCATTCACACCTCCTTATATAAATGAAATGTTCAAAATTCGACTAATGAATGAAACTCTCCAGTCTCTTAGGTCAACTAGCACATTTGATTTTGAAACACCAAAACCAGACAAAGAAATTTGTAAGCAGAGTTTAATTTATTCTGGCCCAACCATTTGGAACAACTTGCCCACTCAGTTAAAAGATTTAGAAACAGTAGATTCCTTTCATAACCACTGCATTAAATGGATAAAATCAAGTCTCTCATTTAACTCACAAATACTGTACACTGTAAATTAAATCAAAATATGCCTGTATTTATTACTTCTTTATGTTCCTTTATTCCTTCTATCCTGTGCTATATAATTTGTGTGTATGTGTGTGTGGTGTGGATTTAAGGTCGTCACTTTGTAATATCTCACTGTTAATTGTGTTAATTAATTGTTATATTTTGTTGCTCAATATACTCATTTTGTAATAAGTGTAAATATTAGAGAGGGCCTCATGGAAGATTAGCTGTTTGTTGCTAAATGTGTTACCCTCTGTAAATAAAGGCTATTATTATTATTATTATTATTATTATTATTATTAAATGATGACCCCTTGATGGGCTTGAGCTATTTTACGCCAAGGTCAAAGTTAGTCGCATAGACATTCGTATTGGAAAAAGTAAAAAAAAAAAAAAACGTATATTTAGGAAACTATTGCAGCCTGTGATCTGACCTTGGCCCAAGATCATTCAGATATGAAAACTGAAACTTATTTTTACACAGAAACCACAGTAACCGAATTTCAAATGAAAGCTTTTAGGAACAAACAAATGAAAATTTATTTATATGAATTTGGTCACATGACCAATATGGCCGCCATGCCCATATAAGGTAAAAGCCCCGTTGAAACTCAGCGCCCAGGTGAGCGGCTCAGGACCATTAGTCCTCTGGTTTGACAATCGCTAAGCTCCGCTCCCGCTTTCTGTGTGAAGCGGAAATTTTGTTTGATTTGTTTCATTTGAGGTTTAACGTCCCCGTTAACACTATTGAGGTCATTTTGGAGACGTTGCTTCCAATTTTGTGGGACTTTTACCCGACATTGAGATGAAATGACATCTCAATCCCTGTCTCCCAATGAAACCAATAGGGTTTATAAGCATGGACAACTCGCAGCAATTATAAGCCGACTCGCAGCAATTTTCCTGGGCAGGCTTAGACGTTCTAAGCGGATTACCAGTACTCATGTGCGGCCAGTATCAGCTCTGCGTGCATCATCGTGCAGCCCAATCTATTTCTCCAAGCCCCGATGGGCGGGGGCGGGTGGAGCGGAAATTATGTTAAATATGGATTACGTTATCTAACATGTCATTTGTGACCTCACTTCTTGTTCAGCATGTCATTGTGTTTTGGCGTATTTGCTAAGTTGCAAGTTGTGCGGTTGTAACTTGATAGAGTGATTTTGTGATGCCCAGTTACTGTCGCTTTAAATAGTGAGTCAAGGCAGCCTAGCTTTTTCTCAAGGAATATGCCCGCATTTGAGTCTGGTTCAATGTGTTCTGGAAAAGTAGCACGCACCACTGGGTACACGCTATTGTGGCATTAATTGACATGAATGGTATAGTGGCGGACAAGGAGATATGCGTCCGCGTAGGCGTCCGCAGTCTGTATGCGCTGCATAGATGGTTCTTGGCACCAAACGTCCTCATACAGACATGAAAGTCTGCGTCCGGACTGAATGGACATGCAGGCTGGTTGAAGTCTTCACTGGGCACGTACTAGTGACCTAAGGCACATTTTGGCTTTAATCGGCTCTCATCATGTAACAATCTGTTTGAGACAGGGGGGATCGAGCCTCGCTCGGATCACATGTGAAGCGCCAAATTAGCCAACGGAAGGTTATGTTTTTTTGTTGTTTTTTTTTTTTTTTTTTTTTTTGTTTTTTTTTCTCGGGTATACTCCGGTTTTCGACCACCTCTGATTAAAGACTGGCTAAAAAAGTGAAATAATTTTGAAAGGACCATAACCACCCCCCCCCCCCTTCCTCCCAAAACAAATGTAACTTACAAACGAAAAAAACAAAACAAAACAAAAAAAAAAAACTCACGCACCTCAGACGCAAATAAAGAGACATTGGCAAGCAGTGTTGAACCGGGCCAGACGCCGCATAATGGCGTCTTGACCCGGTACTACACTGTTTACCAATGTCCCTTTTATGGTAGCCTAGACTTACGGTCGTACAATCTCTCATAAATTTGTTGAAACCCAGTCTCTAAGAATGAAATACCGCATGCTTGGTTTATTCTACCATACATAACCTATGACGAGACATCGAGAGGAATGGATACACTTTCAGGGGAGGCAATTGTGTTAATAAAAATAGATATGACGTTGCGTAGGTATACTGTGGTGAATGATCTGGGTCTACGTTACCACCAATGTCACAAACATGGGACGCTAAGCATACATATTGTCAAACTTCAATGGCTCGAACAGCTTTGGGACCATTGAAATATATTCGAGATAAGGATAGTTCAGGTCATTGAAGTCTAATCATAGCGCACCAGTTCAGGAGAAATGATGATGATCATTACTGTAACGTGCACCCGTTCATATCCCCATAATGGCTACTTTTTTAATGAAAATTTGTGATATTTTTCTTATTTAAACTCATAACATAGGTTATTTGTGCTCGTTAGAAGCGTCTCATTGAGGCGGTTCTAACGAGTACCAACAACCTATGTCTTGGAGCAGAAATAAGCAAAATAATGCATACCCCTGTACACCCCAGTTTTCTCTATATAAAGTGTTTTTTTTTGTTTTTTTTTCACGGACTTGTTAACATGATGATGATGTAGAGACATTTTTTCGAACTTCTATAAAAAATATTGCATGTTCTTTGACTCATTAGAATTGCCTCGGCGAGGCGATTCTCATGAGAACACATGAGAACACAAACCACACCTTTTCAAGATAAAAAAAAAGAAAGAGAAAACGCCCCGAATTCTCCCTAGAATTATGGGAAGACTTTTCCTGGTGCTCAAGAACGAGTTTGACTCAGTCACGGTAAACGAGCCATCGGTGTTTGAGTCAATGAAGTGTCAGTGTACAGGCATAATATGCAGAGGATCCTCATTATAACGACAGTATTTGTTGTCCAACATTTTGCCGTTATAAAGAATTTGCCGTTATAAAGAATCCCAGTTAGGAGTAAAATAGGTATGATAGATAAATAAGGACCTTTTCCCTAATTAACTCTAAAAAACAAATATGATAGAAATTTGTTAGAATCGCCTCGGCGAGGCGATTCTAACAAATATCTATAACATTTGTTTCTTGGTGTATTAGATTACAAGATTTTTTATGACTATAGATACGATATGGGCGTTTTAAACCCGAGGGATGCCTATACTCCAATCGGAACAGAGACGTAGCTTTAGCCAATGATTCATTCTACTGACGATCACGTTATAACGAATTTTGTTGTTATAACGAATGTCGGTATAAAGAGAGTTGACTGTAGAACACTTTTCGGGGGAAGAAAGCGTGACGTAGGAGTAGCTTCCCATTAAAATGGCTGAACATGCGCTGGGTGTATCTGCTAATCTTAATATGTAAAACCCGATGAACAAAAGGATATCGATGGAGTTATGATTGATTTGTATAAATATGTCTATTGAAATGCAAGGTGATAAGTCGCACTCCATTTGATGCCATTCAATAGAAATTATATCAAATAGTGCATGAATGCCGTCTCTACAGAGATAGCGACAGTCATAATCATTCAAAACAAAAATTGAAAGCGTCGATGTTACGATGTGATATTTGCTGTAAAGTCTGTTCTTGAAAAAAAAAAAAAAAGTTCGGAAAAATGGAGTTAATGGAACTGAAACTTCAAAAAGTTAGCGGATTTAATGGTAGAGTATCAAATTGTCTTGAAAACTCTTGAAGAGTCAGTTCCCGACCAAGCAAAACTGCCGAACAAGCAGAACATGTTTTTTTTTGTCTGTTAAAAAGGCTTGCCATTTCATGTGAACCGTCTGCGATTCTCTGTATAAAGTGGGATTTACATGGATGTTCATTTCACTGACATGTTAACGCGATAACAGATCTTGGAACCTTCTTAGAAACGGTTTTATCGGTTACCCCCTGTATTAATTGCATTGTAACATCTTGACCTGATAAAGATATGCTATCTCGGGACAAGTGAGCTTTATTTGGTCAACGTGACATTGCACTTCAATGAACTGGACTACTGGCAAAATTTTAAGAGTTTACAAGGGGCTTAACTGATAATTAGAATACCAGATTCGTGTCTTTTGATATCAAGTTTTATCAGGTCTGGCTTCGAGAACGCATGTAGAATTGCTCGGCAAGCCTCGCGATTCTACAAGCGTTCTTGAAGCCTTGCCTGATAAACTTGATATCAAATGACACGAACCTGGTATTCTCTATTTAACGAGTAACCATTATGAGTATCTTGGCAGCTTCTTGATATCGCCTCTGCGAAGAGATTTCAATGAGTACTCATTGTCATTATCTTGGTAGCTTCTTAGAAGCGCCTATCCGAAGCAGTTTTAACTATAACTCATCATCGGAATCTTGGCAGCTTCGTAAAAGCGCCTCTCCGAAGCGAATGTAACGAGTACCCATTATCAGTATCTCGCAGCTTCTTGGAAGCGCCTCTCCGAAGAGATTCTAACGAGTACTCATTATCAGTATCTTGGTAGCTTCTTAGAAGCGCCTCTCCGAAGCGGTTTTATCGAATACTCATTATCAGTATCTTGGCAGCTTCTTGGAATCGCCTCTTCGAAGAGATTTCAACGAGTACTCATAATCAGTATCTTGGTAGCATCGTAGAAGCGCCTCTCCGAAGCGGTTGTAACGAGTACCCATTATCAGTATCTTGGCAGCTTCTTGGAAGCGCCTCTCCGAAGAGATTCTAACGAGTACTCATTATCAGTATCTTGGTAGCTTCTTAGAAGCGCCTCTCCGAAGCGGTTTTATCGAATACTCATTATCAGTATCTTGGCAGCTTCTTGGAATCGCCTCTTCGAAGAGATTTCAACGAGTACTCATAATCAGTATCTTGGTAGCATCGTAGAAGCGCCTCTCCGAAGCGGTTTTAACGAGTACCCATTATCAGTATCTTGGCAGCTTCTTGGAAGCGCCTCTCCGAAGAGATTCTAACGAGTGCTCTCTATCAGTATCTTGGTAGCTTCTTAGAAGCGCCTCTTCGAAGCGGTACCCATTATCAGTATCTTGGCAGCTTCTTGGAAGCGCCTCTCCGAAAAGATTTCAACGAGTACTCATTATCAGTATCTTGATAGCTTCTTAAAAGCGCCTCGCCGAAGCGGTTTTAACGAGTACCCATTATCAGTATCTTGGGAGCTTCTTGGAAGCGCCTCTCCGAATAGATTTAAACGAGTACTCATTATCAGTATCCTGGTAGCTTCTTATAGAAGCGCCTCTTCGAAGCGGTATTATCAGTATGTGTCAAAATGGCAACTGATACTTAAAACCCTGGGATACTGTAAATGCTTTATGGAATTTGGCCCTTTTAAAGAGTTTTGGTCTTTTCCCATGAGATAAAAAAGTGACAAAAGTAAAAAGTTTTTGCGACCTATACTATAACCCTAACTTTTTTTCGGCATGTTAGCGCAAACATCTATTTTTTAAACCCGACCTCATTTTTCTCTGAAGAGATGTTAATCGGTTGTCCTTCATAGGGATAGAAGAAAGGTTTTTGTTTTTGGAATTCAAGTGGAACGGGCACATGTTCAGGAGAGGCAACTCCTGCAAAAGTATTTTGGTCTCCCATGTCAACAGGGGTCAACTATTAAAAGAAAGAATTTGCTCCTAAGAGTAGACCCTTTTTTCAGTGGGGCTGTGCCTCTAGAAAGGCGAACAGGAAGTCCCGAAAGTTGTCTCCCTTTGAAAAATTGCGGAAAATGTGCTAGGTGTTCCCATTCCTCTTAATGGCCAAGTCAATACCACCAAGGTCGTGTCGACCAGATCCGTTAACATGTCTACAAATTCCTGGACAGGCTTCTACATACGCGCGAGTGCACATTCTTTCGCCAGAAACTGACAACTGGGGAGAATGAACGTAGAAAATATTTCATCCCTACACGAAAGAATGATGGATCGAACTTGCGGCCTGCTGATCACCAGTCGAACACGCACCCGACTAAGCGAGATAGAAAGGAGAACTTGCGTGTAATGCGGGAATGATTTTAAAGCATCTAAGTCAGGCCATGTGAAAATATGAAATTTCGAAGGGCTACAAGCGATTAATATTCCCGAAACCTCTTTACGCCATACAGTGTCATTGGTTAATATTTACATTTCCAGTGTAAAGTCTACTGTAAACTTATAGAAAACAATTGCGTTCATACGTCCATGAACGCATCGAATGGCGTGCTTTTAAGTGACGTCATTCTAAACCATTGTTCTCTACGGGCGTTGATGACGTCAACGCTGCTCTGCTCTTCTTAGAAAAACAGCGTGTAAATGTTTTTCGACTTTAAAGCGTTGCCCTACAAGCATCTTTTTTGTCCAGTGATGAGGGGCAAATAATGTAAATATAAAAAATAAACTTAATTTTTCTGCTTTTCATGAAGGTATGAACGGCAGTGGCTCGCTAGCAAAGTTTACATGAACCCCTTCGGGGTTCATTTACTTTGCACGCGACCCACTGCGTTCATACTTCCATGAACTGCAGAAAAATAAATTTCATTTCTTAATTATTATTATTATTTGTTTGATTTGATGTTTAACGTCCCCGTCAACACTATAAAGGTCATTTTGGAGACGTTGCTTCCAATTTTATGGGACTTTTACCCGGCACTGAGATGAAATGACATCTCAAACCCTGTCGCCCAATGAAACCAATAGGGTCTATAAGCATGGACGGTCTGACTCGCACCGCTTTGCCTGGGCAGGCTTAGATCCTCTAAGCGGTTTACCAGTATTAGTGTGCGGGCCGGATTCAGCTCTGCGTGGAAGCATCATGCAGCCCATATATTTCTTCAAGCCCCTATGGGCGGGGGCCAGAGCAGTAGTAGTGACTGTAGTATAGAGATGATTCATTTTTCAGTCATAATGTCTCAACTATTATTATTATTATTATTATTATTATTATTATTATTATTCACTACAGGAAAAGTTCAGAATGGTCTGACAGTGCACCCTGATGGACGGATCATTTACGCAGTCGGAAGCGTTGTGGTTATTGAAGATGTGGCCTCAAACCACCAGGACTTACTCCAGGGTCATAACAACAACATCACGTGCATTGCCGTATCCGGAGATGGACGGTTTATTGCATCGGGAGAAATAACAGAGATTGGACTGAAAGTAAAGTAAAAATTCTATATATATCAAGACAGCCTTTGAGACTACATTAAGGACTGTTCAAAAGTGGTCTTAAAGATCACTTTTAAAAACCGTCTTAATGTTGGCCTCTAACCAGAGCATTCGTGGTGCTGAAAACAAAAAAGAAAGAAAAACTGAAAAGAAGAACTAATCGAGTCTTAATTTTATCTGTTCTTAACCCTTTTAGTACCAAGTGGAATCTTCCACCTTATATATAGCAGGAGTTCATTTCAAAATTTAGGGGTGTCAGGTTGTGTTCTCATCAAAATATTTTTGGAAAATGAGTGATCTTTTAGCGAACAATGGAGGCCCTGATCAGACGCGGCGTCTGATCTGGGCCTGCGCTGTTCGCCAACTACCCATTTTGGGGTTTCCGGAAATTAAATGGGTTAAGATTCCATTAGGACTGTTCAAAAGTGGTCTTAAATACTACTTACTTTTGAACAGTCTTAATGTTGGCCTCTTACCAGAGCACTCGTGGTGCTGAAAACAAAAAAGAAAGAAAAACTGAAAAGAAGAACTAATCGAGTCTTTATTTTAGTTGTTCTGAAAAGCGGCATTATGTCCACCACCGGAGGGGAGGGGGGCATATTGTTTTTGGTGCGGATCCCGTTTGCGTTGGCGTCGGCGTCGGAGTAGCCTGTTTGAAGCGTTATAACTCCTGAACCTATGGATAGATTTTGACCAAACTTGCATTGACACATCACTAGGATAAGGGAAAACAGTCATTAGGTAATGACCTTGACCTCATTTTCAAGGTCACAGCGACCCCAAAACAGTCATTTTTTGGCCAAAAAGGGCTTGTCTGCACTCTATCTCATTAACGAATTAACTGATTTTAATCAAACTTGATACAATTTATCAATACAATAAACCACATATTTGGTTAGATTTTGATGACTTGACCTCATTTCGAAGGTCACAGCGAACCAAAAACAATCATTTTGGGCCAAAAATGGCTTGTCTGCACTCTATCTCATTAACGAATAAATAAGTTTTAATCAAACTTAGTACAATGTATCATTACAACAAACCGCAGATTTGATTAGCTTTTGGTGACATTGACCTCATTTCCAATGTCACAGCGACCCAAAAACAGTCATTTTTGGGCCCAAAATGGCTTGTCTGCACTCTACCTCATTAACGAATCGATTAATTATAGTCAAACTTGGTACAATATATCAATACAACATACCACAGACTTGATTAGATTTTGGTGACCTTGACCTTTTTTCAAAGGCAAAAAAAAATGGCTTATCTGTAACCTATATCATCTAAGAATTTATGAATGTTGGTCAAAATCGGTACAATATTTAATTACAGTCTACCAAATTTGTCTGGTGTTCTGAGCTTTTTAATGACTGTTTGATATTTAAGGTCACAGGCTCCCGAGAAAACTCAGTTTTTGGCCAAAAATGGCTTGTTTGCATCTCACATTTTGGTGACTTTAACCTAGTCATTAAAGTCAAATGGGTGTTTTAAGATATATTTATGGTGGTGGGGGGGGGGGGGTGCGAATTGTTTTCCTCTGAAAACATTTCTTGTTCTTCATTATTGTCTAAATACTACACAAATAGTTTCGATCACCAACGCAGTCAGGTCTGCTTGGGGTTGGATGGATGGGGTGGAGACTGGAGCATGAATAAATCACTAAATTAGCAAAAAAAAAAAAAAAAAAAACGGACTGAGTGAGACTTGGCTTCTCACCAACGACCTTTTTAACTGAAGCGAAGCCCAAACTGCGACAGAGAGGACTCTGATACTGAATGGTGAATTTATCTGAATAACAAACTATGAATATATCGTTCAACCCTTTATTTCTTCTATTCCCACAAACATGCAAGTGTATGGGCCTTAATGAGGTGCAAAATACACGTTCAAACATATTAAGACAACATAACAGTTGCATAAAGTTTCGACCATTCCTTGGTAAAATGCTGCAACTAGCTAGTTGCATTTCGTAGCAATCGGTTTACACAGTTACGATACTCGAGCTTAAATCGTGCTACTGAAAAAGTACAAATTAAATCGAGAGTTGCTCAAATGCTGGTGTTATTCCATATGGCATTGTTATCGTTTTCCTTATCACCATGCCGAGGCTTGCATTCGAGCAGCGTACACTTGCTATTGTAGTGTAATAAAGCTTAGAAAAACGAAACTTGTAATGCAGCTATATCACTGACATACATCAAATCACTGATCAGACTGCTGGGTCGATTGTCTCTGAGTGTAGTCTTAAAAAAATGGCCCCGGACGGGGACTTGGACTGTTTCATCTAACCCTTTAATTCTTGACGTATGATCTGGATCTGCACTGTTTACCAAACCCAACACTTTATTCCAGTCCAGAATTTATTTAGATATAACTTAACATGCAACAATCTGACCTCACAGCGATAAGAATAAAGCCTCCAGTTTTTTGTTTTTTGTTTATATAATTAGTCATTACCTGGATTTCCTACAAATCCGATCTCAGAAATGGAAGGTATGCAAGAAAAAGAATCTCACATGGGTGTGAGGAGTAGATAGAAAAATTCCGTCCCTCAGGATCAGTGTCCGGCATCACTCGGCAAGTCTCGGGACGCATTTTCTATCCAGCCCTCAACACTATAAGATTCTTTTAGTCTACATTTGTTTTTAGGCTGTTGCCATTGTATGGGACTATGGGTCTAAAGAACAGAAGTATCAGCTTGTCTTGCATCGAGGATGTGTGCAGGCCCTGTCATTTTCTCCCAACAACCTATACCTAGCCACTCTTGGAGGACCTGATGACGGCCAGTGAGTCACTAATTTTTCAGAAACGCACAATTTTTATTTACTGCAAATATTTAAAATTTAGATACATGTTCTGCGAAGCTGTTGACTGCCTCTGCGCGTACGAATATGTGAGTTCAACACAGTGACTCCAAAATGAGTTTCTAAATTGGCCTGTTTTTGACTGCACTGAGAATTATCTATCCACAAAATTGGATGTTTGGCAGTCCTGGTAGTTTTTGTATCTAATTTGTCTTGATATATATATTTATATGTGGTTTTGGTTTTACGCCCCTTCTAAGATTATTTCACACATATCGAGCCGATCGTTAATCAGAGGTGGGCGAAAACCGGAGTACCCGGAGAAAAACCACCTGACCTTCCGTTGCAGAACTTGGCGTCTCACGTGTGACCCGAGCCAGGCTCGAACCACAGCGGGGAGAGACCTAATGATTAAGAGTCAGCGCTCTTATCCACTAGGCCACGGAGGCCCGTTAATTTGTCTTGAATGATATAACTTTGTCAGCATTGATTTTAAATAGCATAACAAGTATTGAGTCTAATCTTTGTTAACTTAAGGTCCGCTAGAATCTCACTGACAGAATCCTCAAACAATTTTTTTTATAAATTTGGCTGTCTGACGTTGGATTTTTTTTTCAAGTGATTAAATGTCCTGTTGTTTATACGGATCCCATACTTACGAAAGAGCATTAGGGCCACTTTAACTTTTATTTTTTTTGACTCGTATCTCGAAATTTCGACTTAGTATCTCGAATTTTCGACTTATTATCTCGAAATTTCGACTTACTATCTCGAAATTTCGACTTAGTAACTCGAAATTTCGACTTAGTATCTCGAAATTTCGACTTAGTATCTCGAAATTTCGACTTAATAACTTGAAATTTCGACTTAATATCTCGAAATTTCGACTTAATATCTCGAAATTTCGACTTAATAAGTCGAAATTTCGACTTAGTATCTCGAATTTTCGACTTATTATCTCGAAATTTCGACTTACTATCTCGAAATTTCGACTTAGTAACTCGAAATTTCGACTTAGTATCTCGAAATTTCGACTTAGTATCTCGAAATTTCGACTTAATAACTTGAAATTTCGACTTAATATCTCGAAATTTCGACTTAATATCTCGAAATTTCGACATAATAAGTCGAAATTTCGACTTAATATCTCGAAATTTCGACTTAATAACTTGAAATTTCGACTTACTATCTCGAAATTTCGACATATTAACTCGAAATTTCGACTTACTATTTAGAAATTTCGACATACTAGCTCGAAACTGACTCTGTGATCTGCGCTGTGTATTCAACTCTGAATAGGGATTAGCCATAACAGTAATCTTGTTATGGTCAACTCAGAGTTGAAAGAAGACCTCAGATCTCAGAACCAACTTTCCACAACTTCATTATCACGGTTTAAATATGGAGTTTGGATATTTTTGCATGTTAAGCGCCAGAAGTCATGCCTCATTTTGAGAATAATCATTTGCCACTGGACCTGTGTGCTAGACCCCGCCGTTACGGAATTGAGACATTGGCTTGGCTAGCTAGAAGCCCGGATTTGAATCCCCTTGAACATATTTGGGAGATTCTTGGGCGTCGAATACAGAACATTGAACACGCCCGCCCCCCCCCCCCCCCCACACCCCACTCCCACCACCACACACACGCGTGGCTAGAGCTGACCAGCCATCAATTTCGACGTCTGACCGATGGGATGAAACGAAGGGTCTAGGAATCTGCTGGTCTGTCGAAATTACACATCTTGAACACGCAACGTATTATGATACCGCATTTTCTGTCCGGTTGTTGCTTTGTTAAGTTAGTCATGGTGTTCGTGTTGCATAGTTTACCATCTTTTGGGTCGATTTTTTTCATTTGACCCAAAGTAACAACCTACAGAAGCTTCTCGCCTGCTATTTCCACGTGACTATCGCTTGAACGTACCGGTTATTTAATGAAGCTCTCTTCTGCGGCGTCTGATCAGGGTCCACACTGTTTGCAATGTCCATGTTCCCCGGCCCAGTCTACTTGGTGCACTGACGTCACAACCAAAGACTATAGCGCTGCTATAAATAGCTCGACCTGGATTTTGAACATGGTCAGTGATAGTCACGAGGTCAATAGAAGGCGGGAAGCTTCTGTAGTTAGTAACTTTTAGTCAATTGATAATTTATCGACCCAAGTGCGGCGTCTGATCAGAATCTACTATTCTTGCTTATAGTATAGGAATTTAAAGGATAAACGAAACATGTTCAAATCCACACTCGAAGACAATCGACCCACCAGTGCTGTCAGTGCTTTGATCTATACATGTTTTTTACAGCACACGATGAGAAAGTTTGATACCGAAAAAAAAACTGTCAAATATGACTTTTAGCCCGCTTTTATTTTACTGAAACGGGGTTGAATTTGTTTGTTTGATTTGAGGTTTAACGTCCCCGTCAACACTGTATAGGTCATTTTGAAGACGTTGCTTCCACTTTTGTGGGACTTTTACCCAACGTTGTGATGAAATGACTTCTCAAGCAATGTCGCATTGTTTGTTTGATTTGAAAATTAACGTCCCCGTCAACACTGTAAAGGTCATTTTGGAGACGTTGCTTCCAATTTTGTGGGTCTTTTACCCGGCATTGAGATGAAATGACATCTCAAGCCCTGTTGCCCAATGAAACCGATAGGGTTTATAAGCATGGACGGTCCGACCCGTGCGCACCGCTTTGCCTGGGCTGGCTTAGATCCTCTAATCGGTTTACCAGTACTCGTGTGCGGGTCGGATTCAGCTCTGCTTGGAAGCATCATGCAGCCCATATATTTCTTCAAGCCCCGATGGGCGGGGGCCGCCTTGTCGCCTAATGAAACCGATATGAAACCAATAGGGTGTATAAGCATGGACGGTCGGACTCGCACCGCTTTACCTCCTCTAAGCGGTTTACCAGTACTCGTGTGTGGTCGGATTTCAGCTCTGCGTTGAAGCACCATGCAGCCTATCAATTTATTCAAGCCCCGATGGGCGGGGGCGTGAAACGGGATTGAATGCGCGACGTCCTGATGAGACAGAAAACCCTCTGATTCTTACATGAGACATATGTTTTGGGCCCCTAGTTTTATAGTTCTTGAGAAATATTTGATAAAAATTAACATTGGCCAATATAGAGAGAAAGAAGAATGAAAGAACATGTGGAAAAATACACCGAGAAAGGTCATTGGCGTTTACACGATACAAGTAAGCCGATAATGACCATAGTCTCACAATGTTATCACATAATTTGCATAATCTGCTTGATGTAAACTTGTTTTCAAGGCTGGGGTATAATGAAACGGGGGTGTTTAACATTAACTGTGTGTATAGGACTTAATATCTCGTAAGTCGAAATTTCGAGATACTAAGTCGAAATTTCGAGATATTAAGTCGAAATTTCGAGATAGGATGTCGAAATTTCGAGATACTAAGTCGAAATTTCGAGTTACTAAGTCGAAATTTCGAGTTAATAAGTCGAAATTTCGAGTTATTAAGTCGAAATTTCGAGATACTAAGTCGAAATTTCGAGTTACTAAGTTGAAATTTCGAGATACTAAGTCGAAATTTCGAGTTAATAAGTCGAAATTTCGAGATACTAAGTCGAAATTTCGAGTTATTATGTCGAAATTTCGAGATACTAAGTCGAAATTTCGAGTTAATAAGTCGAAATTTCGAGTTACTAAGTCGAAATTTCGAGATACTAAGTCGAAATTTCGAGATACCTATCAAAAGAAAAAAAGTATACGTGGCCCTAATGCTCTTTCGTACATACTACAGTAGACCGTATTAAAGCGAAATAAGCGTGTCTTTTGCATTCCATTGGGCAATATTAAAGCTCACTTTGGTTTTACGACCGTTTTCAGATTGTTCGCTCACACGGGCTAGTTGTCCGCATATAGGGACAGAATAAAACCAACTAAAAGGTAAAACCAGTGCTTCAGCTGAAGTGCACGACCCGCCGGATGCTTTTAGCTTTATGAGTGTTACCATATATGGGTATGGCGGCCATTTTGGTCATGTGAACTGGACCTAAAACGGTTCCCCCAATAAATGCGCCTTATCGTAAGGAGCAAAAATATATCTTATACTTAAGTACTGTATTCTGAATCGTTTGCAGGATAATATGCATTCTCATTTTTCCAATACAAAAGCATATGTGTCAAAGTTTGACCTAGGCACAAAGAAGGTCAAAGTCAACCCAGGGTCACCATTTTAGCAATTTATGATGGGCCTACGTCCCAGATGCTATTTACTATCAAGTTTCGTGGAAATCTGCCCAGTGGTTCTGGAGAAGACTATTTTTGAAGGGTTTTTACCATATATGGCTTGGCGGCCATTTTGGTCACGTGACCTGGACCCCATGAGCAAATTTTGGTTTCCCCCATCCCATAGAGGCTCCATATGAAATTTGACTTCAATCGGCCCAACGGTTTCCGAGGAGAAGCAGTTCGAAAATTTTCATATTTTTTGCCTCGGCGAGGCTATACTAAATGGAATGTAATATTTCGCAAGTTTATTGGTTAGATCTCATTGATATCTATCAGTATGCCAAAAATTGTTTAAATATTCCAAGCGGTTAAGTCACTATCAACAATTTTCACAAACGGGTTATTCCAATACAAAAGTATATGTGTCAAAGTTTGACCTAGGCACAAAGAAGGTCAAGGTCAACCTAGGGTCACCATTTTAGCAATTTATGATGGGCCTACGTCCCAGATGCTATTTATCAAGTTTCGTGGAAATCTGTCCAGTGGTTCTGGAGAAGACTATTTTTGAAGGGTTTTTACCATATATGGCTTGGCGGCCATTTTGGTCATGTGACCTGAACCCCATGAGCAAATTTTGGTTTCCCCCATCCCATAGAGGCTCCATATGAAATTTGACTTCAATCGGCCCAACAGTTTCCGAGGAGAAGCAGTTCGAAAATTTTCACATTTTTCGCCTCCGCGAGGCTATACCAAATGGAATGTAATATTTCGCAAGTTCATTGGTTAGATCTCATTAATATCTATCAGTATGCCAAAAATTGTTTAAATATTCCAAGCGGTTAAGTCAATATCACCAATTTTCACAAACGGGTTACGGACGGACAGACAGACAGACCATATATGGCTTGGCGGCCATTTTGGTCATGTGACCTGGACCCCATGAGAAAATTTTGGTTTCTCCCATCCCATAGAGGCTCCATATGAAATTTGACTTCAATCGGCCCAACGGTTTCCGAGGAGAAGCAGTTCGAAAATTTTCACATTTTTCGCCTCGGCAAGGCTATACTAAATGGATTTTAATATTTCGCAAGTTCATTTGTAAGGTCTCATTAATATCTATCAGTATGCCAAAAATTGTTTAAATATTCCAAGCGGTTAAGTCAATATCACCAATTTTCACAAACGGGTTACGGACGGACAAACAGACAGACCATATATGGCTTGGCGGCCATTTTGGTCATGTGACCTGGACCCCATGAGAAAATTTTGGTTTCTCCCATCCCATAGAGGCTCCATATGAAATTTGACTTCAATCGGCCCAACGGTTTCCGAGGAGAAGCAGTTCGAAAATTTTCACATTTTTCGCCTCGGCGAGGCTATACTAAATGGATTTTAATATTTCGCAAGTTCATTGGTTAGATCTCATTGATATCTATCAGTATGCTAAAAATTGTTTAAATATTCCAAGCGGTTAAGTCACTATCACCAATTTTCACAAACGGGTTATTCCAATACAAAAGCATATGTGTCAAGTTTGACCTAGGCACAAAGAAGGTCAAGGTCAACCCAGGGTCACCATTTTATCAATTTATGATGGGCCTACGTCCCAGATGCTATTTATCAAGTTTCGAGGAAATCTGCCGATTGGTTCTGGAGAAGACCATTTTTGAAGGGTTTTTACTCTATATGGCCTGGCGGCCATTTTGGTCATGTGACCTGGACCCCATGAGCAAATTTTGGTATCCCCCATCCCATAGAGGCTCCATATGAAATTTGACTTCAATCTGCTCAACGGTTTCCGAGGAGAAGCAGTTCGAAAATTTTCACATTTTTCGCCTCGACGAGGCTATACTAAATGGAATGTAATATTTCGCAAGTCCATTGGTTAGGTCTCATTGATATCTATCAGTATGCCAAAAATTGTTTAAATATTCCAAGCGGTTAAGTCACTATCACCAATTTTCACAAACGGGTTACGGACGGACAGACAGACTGACAGACTGACAGAATGACACGGTGATTTTAGGGCACTTTTAGAAAATCAACCGACTTCAGTCGGTCGCTTTTTCTGCGGGTCGTGCAATAAGAAAACACAAAGCACCATTCGTAAGCAAAACTTAGTTTACTTACATAAGCCCACCGTGGGATTCGAAACACCACCAGACATAAACATAAACAACGACTGAAACCCAAACTGAGAAAAATCTGCATCTTTA
>OY757011.1:20445674-20763174 GCA_963580285.1 Lucinisca nassula | reverse complement strand
GGACGATGGGCTAGGCCATCTAAACCTATACCTGAAAGGTTATGCAAAATATGTAATAGGCTTGAGGACGAATTTCATTTTGTCATTGAATGTACTTTATATACCTGTTTAAGACGTAAATATATTGATAGTATCTATTGGAATAGGCCTAGTATGCATAAATTTCTACAGCTTATTCAGTCAAATGATCCTAGAATTATTACAAATCTGGCAATTTATATTTATAAAGCTTTCGAAGTAAGAAATGCCGAAATGTATTCTGAAAATAATGTGTGAGGAATGCGTTGATCTGCAAATTATTTGTTACGAAAACTTATGCACAGTCACCAGTGGTCACCCTTTGTGAGGGTTGTGAAACCGGCTTGACAAGCTTCAGACTCTCGAGTGCAGTAGGATTTCAAATCTCTCAGACCTGATATCAAATCTCCTACTGCTGATATTAAAATATAGCATGTGACATGTTCACAAGTTATTTTACTAGGAACGGACGTCGCACTGGCGTCAATCCAACGTCCCGATGTTGGATCGACGATGACGTTGTGTGCGCATTATGTGCTATTGTACACGGATGTCGATCAAAGACATAGTTCTGTCGTGCAGTAAAAGACAACTATGTTTTGTTCTATTGTTATTATTGTTATTATTATTATTATGGATGTTGTTATGCCATTCTCTTCTCCCTTGTACTTTCGTTTTCGTAATTCGAGGGAGAAGGGTAAAATTGGCATGTATATTTGCTTCTCTCTCGGTTTCTAAGTACATATACAGTCGAACTTCAAAGGCTCGAACACCTTTGGGACCACGAAAATCTGTTTGAGACAGGAGAGTTCGAGCCACCGAGAGCTTCTTCCAGGAGGCGTAAAGGGGATTCTTTTGGGACTTCTTTTCGGTGCTCTATAATATAAATGTTTGTGTGTGTACTCGTTAGAATCGCCTCATTGAGACGATTCTAATGAGTACACACAGCATTCACAGCATTCATATGCAAGATAAAAGACGAAAATATCCAAACTTTTCACCACACTATTTCTTAAGTATAGAAATTTCATAGGGACTCAAGAACGGGTTCGACTCAGCTATTGTAAACGAGCCATTAGGGTTCGAGCCATCGAAGTTCTACTGTAAACATATGTGTGAAGCCAGTGAAGCTTACTAGTTCACATGCGTCGCTCGTGTGTGCTACAAGATTCCTTAAAACCGTTTTTAAATCTTACCAAAACTCGATATTCTAATCTGCTCCTGCTGTCAACAGCGATGAAGAAAAATGTTAACCTAACTAGGCAAATGACGTGGAGCTAACGTCGCACCGGCGCCGATTCAACGTCCTGACGACTTAACGCCCCGACGTTGTTTCGATGTTGATCACTGCGGCGTTGTATATGAGAGTTTTGAGAAAATCTCGTGTTTCCGGTCATGTACATGGATATCGAGCGAAGACACATTTTTGTTGTCGTTGTTAAGGTACAGTTTTGGCATCCTGACATTCCCTGCTCCCTTATACTTTCTGGGAGAGAGGGAGAAGCCTCCGTGGTGCAGTGGTTACGCTACTCGCCTTGTAAACCAGGGATCGCAGGATCGATCCCGGGCTTCTCCAGACTTTCGGATGAGTCTTTAAACCGAGGTCCCGTCTCCGTATGACCTTAGCTGTTGGTGGGACGTTAAACTAAAACTCACTCACTCACTCACTCTGGGAGAGAGGGGAATGATGGCATGCATATTTGCATACTTCTTTTTCTATGAGTAAATAAAAACACTATACCTGGAATAGTCACCAAGTCGTAAAATATCCTAAACATTTGTTATAATAATTTCTGAATGGCTGACACGGTAACCCATTGACATCTGCACGGGTTGCACGTGCTTTGTGTAACGAACCGAGTATTTGTATACATATATTAAAGGTGTATCATTTACCGTATTAACATATGTATGACAATGAAATATCCCACTTGATGGCTTTGGAGTGGTCGGTTTGGAATTGTGGGGGTGTCAGATTTGTTATGTTTGTGTGTGGTGTTATAATAATGCACATACCCTTGGCAAAGGTGTAGACTCAGATCAGACGCCGCGTTGTGTGGCGTCTGATCTGGGTCTGTACTATTTGTCAAAGTCACCAAAATCGGTCACCGGGCACAAATGGGTTAATACCGTATTTCTCTCTGAATTTAAACGTTTGGTTTCTCTGTCTCTCTCTGGTTATTTGTACCTATGTTATATGGACGAAGGCACCTTATAACGTTGATGCGACGTTGCATAAGACCAGAGTGTAAATAAAGAGTATGTTGTGCTATGTTACGTTATGTAAATGCATGTGAGCTATCCTCTTTCTCCGACGTTCTTAAACTTTCTTTACATCTCTATCCATTACCAATGCTCTTCTGTCGTTTGCATAATCAACAGTGTATAAGATATTTAACGTGAAAGGATGCTATATTGTATACTCAGTGAGGCAAGTTATGTATTACGATTATTTCCAAATATGGTTCTACATATTCATTGTATCTCGATTATGTGATTTGTGTTTGCAATGCACTGTATTGTAATACTCTGTACTGTCTGTCACTTATATATGATGTATATCCTCAAAGCCCAACAGGGCTACTGGAATTGAATAAACTTACTTACCTTACCTTACTTATACGCAAGCGGTTTACCAGTACAGTGCACATTCTTTCGCCAGAAACTGCAACTGTCCTTCTTGAATCAGCGGAAGGGAGAGAATGACCGTAGAAAAGATTTCATGATCAATCTCCACGAAAGAATGTTGCCGGCCTCTGCAGGTATCGAACCCGCGTCCTCCTGATCACCAGTCAGACGCGCATCCGACTGAGCTACCGAGGCCGGCTTCATCCTGCAAATAGATTACCAAATGTAAAAAGTTACCAGTGACACAAAAGCCTAGTAAATACGAAACATGTTATAGACATATACGGTACTTGATGAAAAGACTCAATACCAGTTCAGAGCAATAAGCTCAGGGAAGGACGGCCATCCAGATTCTGCAGAATACGTACAGCAGAAATTCAACAACTTGCAAAAACTGAACATCTGAAAAGGCGTCGTCAGACAGACCCAAGAAGAAGAATGAAGAAACAACGTTGTGATATTCTCAGGAGACCTACTTCTTTGCCAACAAAGAATGTCCATGGTTATGTCAAGAGAATAGGAAGAAGTGGACTTAGAGCCAACAGTCAGCAACAGTTCCCGAAAATTGTGTAGAAAGTTAGAACGTTGTGCCAAAGAGTATAAAATGAGTGAAAAAAACTGAATAAATATCAATTCATTGTTTAACATCCATGGGGAGAAATCAATGCCATTCGTGTTTTCGAGAATTTGCAAGGTCAGACAGCCTGGGTCCATTGGTGTTTGTAAAGAGGAAAATGAAGATATGTCAGATGATGATGAAAGGGTACTGTTTTCAAGCTCACAGCATCACCTGCGGAAACGAGAAGATATATTTGGAAAATATGGACTATACCAATGAAAACTACAACGAAGACTGCAACGGTGCTGACGGAGATGAGATACCCAGAAAGAAAATAGTGAAATCTAAGTACAGGCCATAAAAGGAAATTTGGGCAGAACATTCTAATACAAATACAGACGATGCTGAAGAGATGGCATATGAGGAACTCAAACCAAGGTATACGCAGGAGCTTGCATGCTTCTATAGAGGATTTATTAGACTGGCAGAAGCACTGATCCAGAGCATAAGAAACTTATTCACACGGCAAAACGACTGAGGGACATGAAAGATTACGGTGAAGATGGATCCATGGATAATGCCATCAAGAAGCACAAATTCCTCTTTGAGAAGAAACTGGATGAAAATCATCCACCTGCCTTTGACAAAGAGGAGGGGTCTTAAAATATTATAAGCCAGAAAGCGTTCATTGCAAAATTGTCGAATGTGTAGTTGTGAACATGTATAATCTCCACATTGTGGATCCATATTCTCCACATCGCACCCACATTTGATCCACATCACCTCCACATTTTTAATATGGAAATCTCGAGGTTACACAATTTGATGTGGAGATTACGCATTTGCGATTTGGAAATATGGAAGTTAAGAGACCTCTTAAGATACAAGACCAATATTTCATCTTGTGGTACCCCTAGACCACTTGAACATTTACTCACAAAAACTTTCAGATACAAACTCCAAAGACTAAGCTATTTCAACGCAAGCCTGAAAAAAGAAAACTTTCAGGTTCCCGGTACCCAGAAATTTCAGGTACTAGGTACCCAGTCACTGGAAACTTCTAGTTACCCAGTCATCAAAAACATGAAACTTTCAGCGTCCTTTCGAAATAACAAACTTAAGCATGAAAACAAGTTTCAGGGACAGTGACAAGAGATTAAGTTATTTCAAACTTAGCTTGAAAAAAATGGAAACTTTCAGGTACAGGTACCCACAAATTTGAAGTACCCATGAATTTCAGGTACAAGGTACCCAGTCACTGAAATCTTTCAGGTACACTCCCAACTACTGATCTTGGTAGTCAAGCTTAGACTAGAGGTGAGTATCGGTGTACCGACGGGTAACCTGCCACCGGTATCCAGGGACAAGCCCTATACTAACTTTTGTCTCACGCCCTGAATTTCATATAAGGCTTAATATCTCAGAAACCGTTCAGAACCTACCCCTACACCATATTTATTGTTGTTCCTTATGATAAGAGGCAATCACTCACACAGACTTTCGGTTTCCCGGGGATATGCCTCAACTCCCTCATTTAAGAAAGGCTCAGGAACCCTTCAGATCACCACCCCAAAACCATAAAATTATATTCTTTGCTCGGTACAAGACGCATCCAATTGAAAATGAGAGATATTCGTAAGTTTATTTTTGAGTTAAATTACCTTGGTGGGTAACACAAACTATCAGGTGCCATTAAAGGGGAATGGGAACACCTACCACATTCTCCGTCATTTTTTCAAAGGGCGACAACTTTCGGGACTACCTGTTTGCTTTTCTGTAGGCTCAGTCCTACTGAAAAAGAGGTCTACTCTTAAAGGAAAGAATTTGCTCCTGAGGAGCAACTTCGTTCCTTTAAGAGCTGACCCCTATTGACATGGGAGACAAAATACTTTTGTCGGAGTTGCCTCCCCTGAAGGTGTGCCCATTCCCCTTTAAGGATTCCATTAGCATGTTTAGTAGTCAAAACTGTGAATTGTTAAAACTTTAGTTTCTCAGATGAACGGTTAAGGCTTATTGAGCCTCTTGTTATAAATATACTTTTGCGGTCTTTAGGGCTGGCGAATAGTGCATTTGCTTTGAGCTTGTTTGATTTTTTTTTATCATTGTAGTTGATTTTACCTGAATTATAATGTTTCTTGATTACACTATTATTGAGTCAGGAAATTGCTATGTAAACTTAATAAAAGTTTGTCTTTTCATCATTTACGGAATTAGAGTGTGAGCATAGTTCACGAAAAAATGGTGCGGTGCTTTAGATAAGAGGGAGTAAAGACCGGGAACTGGTGTATCCCCGCTTAAGGCGTTTTGAGGTGGACGATCGGATTGTGATAAGGGTCACGGGGTCACTGATAAGGCCTAATTGGCCGAAACTAGCTAGTCTGGTTCTGGTCATGACTTCACAATTGTCGGTTCTATATTGTGGTCATTACTTTTTACAGTTTTACAGACCATACTTTTACGTTTTGACAGATGATGATGATGATGATGATGATGACGATGGTGATGATGGTGGCATTTTTATTTATTTATTTTTCGGCTCTTTCAATTTTATTTCATTAATGTTTAGCCGATTATTACCAGAGGTTGGCGAAAACCGGAATACCCGGTGAAAAAACACCTGACCAGTTGCAAAACTTGGTTCTCACCTATAACCCAAGCACGGCTGGAACCCACAGTGGTGAGAGTCAGCGATCTTAGCCAAAAAGCCATAGAGGCCCACATATCTATCTATCTCTCGATACTGCGACACCCTCATTAATGAGTATTATGCAGAAGCCTCCGTGCTGTAGTGGTTATGCTACTCGCCTTGTAAACGAGGTGTGGGAGGATCGATCTCGGGCTTCTCCAAACCGAGGTTCCGTCTCCGTATGACCTTAGCTGTTGGTGAGACGTAAAACACAAGCACTCACTCGCTCACTGAGTATTATGCGCAGGGATGCATGCGTGAGAAAAAGAAGTGAAAAAATATAGTGAGGGCTAAAAGAGTGATAGTGAAGAATGAAAAAAAAAAATACATTGTTTCAGTGTATGAATGAGATTTAAAAGCAGATTTAAAACAATATTACTTTCTGTGGTTATGGTGTCAAGATCGCTTAAATGTACAATATCTGCAGGGAGCCTATTCCATAAAACAACAGTCATGAGAAAGAACAGAAAGAACGAAAACCGGTAGTAATCTGCAGAGGCATAAACCTGGCAGAAACTTAGGGGATTATTAAAGCTGTGGCGAGTGATCTTCTTGGGCCGCTCGAAACATGAACGCATCGGCACTGCAACAAGGCCATACTGTGTTTTGTAAAACATCGCGAGGCGCGAGTCATAGCGACGGTTTTCAAGGGCACACCAACCGAGTTTGCCAAGCATCGCAGAAACACTAGCATAATGTAACCCACCGTGCTGCCCTCCTTTGCACCATTTGTATTTGGTCTATATTTTTTTGGTATAAGGATTCCACACTGTGGAGGCATATTCAACTTTGGGTCTAACAAATGTTTTATAGGCTGATTCTTTGACAGACTGATGTTTGGTTTTTATATTTCTTTTAACAAATCTAAAGTTTGATTGGCCTTAGTATCAATTTCATTAATATGTGTATTCCAGGCCAGGTCTTTTGGGATAACATGCACTATCGACAGACTCCAATATCTCACCATGGAGGGTATACTAGTAGCTGGGAGTCGATAAGCTGTCTAGCTCTGCCAATGTGCAGATCTTGACATTTACTTGGATTAAATTCCATGTCCCAGGTTCGTTGCCATTCTTATAGGGTGTTATGATCATTTTGGAGAATGCGACTGTCATTTTGATTTCTCACATTGAGGTATACTACAGTATCATTCGCAAATAACCTGACCTGAGACTGAATGGTTTCTGGGAGGTCATTAATATAAAGCAAGAAGAGAAGTGGGCCCAGTACTGAGCCCTGTGGCACGCCTGGAGTAATGGGTATTTCTGATGAACATTTCCCCTCAAGCACTACAGCATGAGAAAGAGCTAATCCACTTTAGTTTTTTCCCTTTAATGCCGTAAGAAGAAGGTTTGAAAAACAATTTCAAGTGGTTCACCTTTTCGAAAGCCTTGCTAATATATGGCAAGACTAAATCCACTTGGTGACCATGTGAAAGTTTTCTGCCTTACTCCTCAACCAGTTCTGTTAATTGAGTTTCGCAAGAACGTTTCTCACGAAAACCATGATGTTATCCATAAAGTAGGCCTTATATCATTACCATTCATCGTTGTATATCTGTATGAAGTCAAAATCACCTTGGGTTAATTCTTAAGACATTAGAAAAGCAACTCCCTACCGGGCTGGTATGAAGTTGGGGGCGAGGATTAAATAGACGTAAACTCTGGAGTTGAAGCCCCATAGCCTTTTGGCCTGCGGACCTCCCCAAAGTGTTCGTTCTATTGAAGTTTCTTATAATAATTGTCTTAAGGGGGTGGCTACACCTTCACTGGCGGCAATTCCTGCAAAATTATATTTGTTCATGCAACTCTTGAAGGCAACAATCAAATTATTTCCTTTAAGAGCAGACTGCTTTTCGGTAGGACAGAGGAAGAAATAATCGTTATTTACCTTTCTTAATTCCACAATCAATCAGCACAGCCATTTCCAGACACCGAAAAAACCATGGCATGTGTGTCTGTGTGTGTTCGTGGGGTGGGGGTGACATATGAAGGGAAAGGTTCAGCTACAGAGCCATGAATTATCTTGAAAACAGACCAGACGTGAATCAGCACACCGCTACTCAAGTGTACGCCATCCGAGTTGTCCTATAATGTCGGTAGACTGGATAAGGGAGAATACTCCCCAAGGACTCACTGAGCCGCCTATCTCTGTACACTCTCAAGTTTTGGGGCGTCTTCCTTTGTGTGAGGGTCCCAGACTGGATCATCACACAGATATAGGCAATACACACATCAAAATACAAACTATAACAAAAATAAAACGCAACAGAAGAACCGCCTTCGAACGGCCAGTTGGGGTGGAAGTGTGTGTGTGTGTGTGTGGGGGGGGGAGTTAAATCGACTTGACGTAGCATCAATCCTCTTCATTGGTTCTGTCGCAGCCTAGACAAATAATTTGTTCAGTCCGCATGAAGGCTTTCTAACTCATCAGCGCAACATCTCCAAGAACATAAAAATTAAACGGCTACAGAGATGAAACAACGATGAGGACTCGACAGTTTGAAATAACTGAAATGCTGGAGCAAAAGAAAATCAACAGTTAGACTTGCACCAATACCAATATCACTCCAAGACCCAATAAACATCTTAAAAGAATTGAAACAGGCGCGTGAAGTCAAACCCATTGGCAATCATATTTTAGATAATAAAGGGGCGTTTGCTTTTTTTTCTCATTTGTTTTTTTCAAACGCAGACAATTTACATTTAGGGTTCAAAAAGAAATATGGGGGTTTTACTTCGTCAGAAAAAAAGTCGTTTCTTACAAGATAACATATACATTGCTGGATATGCATTCGTACAGAAACTCATATGATTCTTAAAATTCCTGAAAGGAAAAGATTAAGTTCAAAGCTCTGTTGTATGTGTAATGCATTTTACAAGACTGTCTTATAAATTTTGGAAGATGTCACGTTAACAATGTTCTATAAAAGGGTTATCTGTAAATCTGTAAATACGGCATTTGTATACTAATTACTAGTAAATCGGGAAATGTGGGTTTAAACGGGTGTGTGTGTGTGTGTGTGTGTGTGTGTGTGTGTGTGTGTGAACTCGGGTTTAACGTCGCTTTCAACAATTTTTCAGTCATATCATGGGCACGACGGTGTCTGGTTGCGACAAGGAGCTCAATGCTCACTTTTATAGTGCTGCCTCACTGAAGTACCATGTCCCAGACACATTACATGATACCACACCCAGTCACATTATCCTGACACTGGGTCGACCAGTCCTAGCTCTACCCCGTAAATCTGAGTTCCAAGCGAGGAGCAGCTAGTACCATTTTTAAAGATTTTGGTATGTCGCGGCCCGGGATCGAACCCGTGACCTCCCGTTCCCCTGAGCGGACACTCTACCAACTGAGCTATCGGGGCCGGTAGGGTTTAAACGGGTACATTCGTATTTCTTCATTCTTCTCAAACGAAAAAAGCCGGTCTCGGTAGCCCAGTCTGATGCGTGTCTGACTGGTTATCAGGAGGACGCGGGTTCGATACCTTCGTGAAAATTGATCATGAAATCTTTTCTACGGTCATTCTTTCCCTTCCGCTGATTCAAGAAGGGCAGTTGTCAGTTTCTGGCGAAAGAATGTGCACTCTGTTGGTTAACCGCTTATGTATAGACCTGCCCAGGAAAAATGTGGATAGGTAAACAGACCGGCTCCAAAATGACCTAAATAGTGTGTTAACTGGGCCGTTAAACGCCAATACAAACAAACAAACAAATGAAAGAAATATGGGTATTCGTTAGACCGCCTCAATCGAGATGGCTATACCAAGCAGCCAGCTCAGCAAAAAAAAAAAAAAAAAAAAAAGACAAATGTCATTTTCATAAAAGCAAGCATTATTTCCCATCCTTATGAAAAGTGGCAAAATGGTAGCTGCTATAAATAGAAAAAAAATAGGCATACGAAATATGTTTTTTTTTCGTGTTGAGGTTTTACATCCCCATCAACACTATTAAGGGTATTTTGGAGACTTGCTTCCCATTTTGTGGGACTTTTACCCGATATTGAGATGAAGTGACATCTCAAGCTCTACGCCAAAAGACACACTGCTAGGGTTTACAAGGGACTGTCCAACTCGCACCACTTGGCCTGGGCAGCCTAGGTTTACCAGTGCTCAAACGTACGGTCGGTTCAACTCTGCATGGAAGCACCGTGCAGCCCAATCTATTTCTCCAAACCCCGATGGGCGTATGCCGTAAGAAATGTATGACAAACTCTAAATTTACATTCCAGTTCCTTTCAATAATTTAATATTTAAAAAAAAATTGTCATGGAAGGATTTTCGGACCAAAACAGAAATGGCATGTTAACCTGTCCATAAATGCATACCCTTGTAATCCTCAGTTTATAATATGGAGAAAAGTGGGTGTTCAAGCATATATATGTATGCTGTTCACATTTTTTTTTTTTTTTTTTTTTTTTTTTTTGCTTGCTTCGCAGATTATTTTATTCGTTCGAAACACTTCATATAGAAGCGCCCCAATGAGCTCTTTCGATGTTTGAATCCGAGACATGGCGTGAACAAGTCCGTGAAACGAACAACTTTATATACAGAAAACTGGGGTTTATGGGGGTATACAATATTTTTCGTATTTCTGCTCCAAGACATAGTTTGTGGGTACTCATTAGAACCGCCTCAATGATGCGGTTCTAATGAGCACTCACAACCTATGTTTGCAGTATAAATAAGAAAAATGTCACGTTTTTTCGTCAGAAAAATAATCATTTTGGAGATGTAATGATACGAAAATCAGCGCAACTTCCCTATTTAAGACCATGAAAGAAGAAAACAATATATGACATAGCTATGTTAGTGGAGTGAGATGAGGTAGTCAGAAACGGGAAGCAGGGCAGTTTAAGACAAAGTAGGTCAGGTAGGTCAGGGATGAGCCATAGTTTTTGCGTTCTGTACAATTTATTTATTTATTTATCTATTTATTTATCTATTTCATGGGTTGCAGGATCGATACCGGGGTTCTGCAGACTTTCGGATGAGTCTTTAAACTGAGGTCCCGTCTCCTTATAACCTTAGCTGTTTGTGAGACGTAAAACTTAAACACTCACTCACTCATTCTATTTATCTATTTTCTTATACTGAGTCGGTCATATTTGGTCATTACCTCAGTTGAATTGGTAGCTAAATTTTGAATTAAGCTAAAAAAGTCACACGATGAGTCCTTACAAATATTTACAATCTGAATAACAGAGGTATCTCTGAATCTTAATCTTATACTGTACGGGCTTTGAACTCTTCTGTGGTCTTGGCATTCACCGCGGAAGAGGAAATTTTGTTTGTTTGATTTGAGGTTTAACGTCCCCGTCAACACTATTTAGGTCATTTTGAAAACGTCGCTTCCAATTTCGTGGGACTTATACCCGACATTGAGATGAAATGACATCTCTAACCCTGTTGCCCAATGAAACCAATATGTTTTATAAGCATGGACGGTCCGACTCGCACCACTTTGCCTGGGCAGGCTTATATCCTCTAAACGGTTTACCAGTACTCGTGCGCGGTCGGCGTCAGCTCTGAGTGAAAGCATCATGCAGCCCATCTATTTCTTCAAGCCCCGATGGGCGGGGGCCATCGGAAGAGGGAAGACCATTCCACTGAGGAACAGGTCTGGCAAAAAGATTTTTTTCAGAGCATTGCTATAGGACTGGTACCTACGATATCGTCAGTTGTTTACTTTTGGTGGCCTTGTTTTGGTTGAAGCTGTCGCAGGGGGGAAGTATCTGTCTTTATTAACAGACACTGTACCAGAGTGTATCTTCTAGAAGAAGGTAAAGAGCATCAATTATATTTCCACTGTCATTGACGCAGAAATAAGACTGTTCGCAGACGACCGTGTTTGCTACCGGGAAATTAGAGATACAGAGGACTCACTGAAACTTCAGAATGATATAGGTATATTAGGATATTGGGCACGAAAATGGGGCCTGAGATTTCAGCCCGTAAAATGCAATATTATGCAGATAACTAAGAGGTGAAAAATAAAGTTGAGGTCTCTTACACCTCAGAGGGGACGGTCCTCGAGAAAAACGGATTCCATTAAATAACTTGGTGTGACAATCACACACAATTTGAAACGAAATACATACATATACATATTAGCAACATTTGTACTAAGGCAATAGTGTCCTCAGGGCAGCATATAAAAGACTTCTTCGCCCAATTTTGGAATATGGTAGTTGTATCTGGGACCCGAGTGGGGTGGTCCTTAATGGAGAAAATGGAAAAAGCTCAGAATAGAGCGGCTAGCTTTGTAACAAGCAATTACTGCTTTGAAACCGGGAACATGACTGTATTACTGGGAACAGTAAGATGGGAGTCTGTCAAGAAAAGGAGAAAAGACAGTAGGCGTATACTTTTATACAAAGGTCTAAAGGGTGCTGCCAGCATTTCAACAAATGACCTTGTTCCCCCAGCTAGGCATTGTAGAAATCGCCATTTATGGACGTTTCAGACTCTTACTGCAAGAACTGACGTTTATAAAGAATCGCTCTTCCCTAGAACCATTAGAGATTGGAGTGCCCTTCGCGATTCGATTATTTCGACAGCTGAAGGTGCTGAGGATTGTGTAGCGAAGTTTATCTCTTTAGTGAGAGCTAGAGACGCACTTCCTATATCACAGGTCCTGGTGTATGAATGTTATTTGAAGTATCACCAGTAACAATTATGATTCTGATTCTGACGGCTCACGACGGGCCTCTAGGGCATGTCACCGACGCTACTTCTATTTCACCATCGTCGGCATGTCCATCGAGCAGCCGTCCTCTACACTTCCCCGCATGCTGAATCTTAGTTTTAACATAGGGATGCCAAATGGTGATGCCTATTCAAGTTGAGGGTGAACCTATGTTTATATGCATGTCCCTTGTCTGGCTTGGTGGCGTGCAAAGGCCAAATTACGACTAAGAAATCCTTAAGTCCATCTATTTGTTTTCGATGTTATCTCTGAAATATGTCGACCCCAATGAATATCGTCAGTAATGGTCATACCAAGATTTTTTTGCGGATTCAGCCTGCTCCAAAATTTGCTGATGTAGTGTATAATTAAACTTAAGTTGCTTAGCCAGAAGGTTTAGTTACAATCGCATTGAATGATTTTTAGCTCACCTGTCACGAAGTGACAAGGTGAGCTTTTGTGATTACATTTTGTCCGTCGTCCGTCTTGCGTGCGTGCGTCCGTGTGTGCGTCTGTGCGTCAGTAAACAATTTCAAGTAAGTATATCTCTAATACCCCAAGGCCAATCTTGATCAAATTTCATAAGAAGCATCATCAGGTAGGGCGATAGGCTGCATAAGGTTTTTGGGCTGATTAGATTGGAATTCTGGTTGCCATGGCAACATATACCTCCCGTAGACTTACAATGGGAAAATTTTTAAAAATCTTCTTCTCTGAAACCACAGGGCCCAGAGCTTAGATATTTAGCTTACAGCAACGTCAAGTGGTCACCTACATAAATCCTGCCAATCATACCCCTGGGGTCCAAATTGGCCACATCCCGGGGCCCCTTATCTCCCATACAGACTTACAATCGACAAAAAGCTTCAAAAATCGTCTTCGCTGAAATTATGATGCACAGTGCTTAGATATTTAGTATGTAGCAACATAAAATAGTCACCTACATAAATCCTGCTAACCATAACCCTGGGGCCAAAATTGGCCACGCCCCAGAGCTCATCAGTTCCAAATAGACTTATAAGGGGAAAAAATTCAAAAATATTTTTCTCTGAAACCACAGGTCCCAGAGCTTAGATATTGAGCATGTAGCAACGAAAAGTGGCCGCCTACATTAATCCTGCCAATCATGCCCCTGGGGTCCAAATTGGCCACGCACCGGGGCCCCTTAGCTCCCATAGACTCATTATGGAAAAAAGCTTCAAAAAATCTTCTTCTCTGAAACCACAGGGCCCAGAGCTTAGATATTTAGCATGTAGCAATGGCAAGTGGTCATAAATCTAGCCAATCATGCCCCTGGGGTCCAAATGGGACATGCCCTGTGACCCCCTTATCTCCAATAGACTCATAATGGAGAAAAAGCTTCAAAAATCTTCTTCTCTGATACTATGAAGCACATAGCTTAGATATTTAATATCTAGCAACATAAAATAGTCACCTACATAAATCATGCCAACCCCACCCCTGTGGTCAAAATTGGCCACGCCCGAGCTCATCAGCTCTGTTTGACTTATAATGGAAAACATGCAAAAATCTTCTTCCCCGGAACTATAAAGCCAAGAGCTTAGATATTTAGTGTGTAGCAACATCAAGTGGCCACCTACATAAATCCTGCCAATTATGCCCCTGGGATCCTAATTGGCCAAACCCCCAGGGCTCTTTAGCTCCCATAGACTTACAATTGGAAAAAAAACTTAAAAAATCTTCTTCTCTGAATCACAGGGCCCAGAGCTTAAATATATAGCATGTAGCAATGTCAAGTGGTCACCTGTATAAACCCTGCCAACCATGCCCCTTGGGTCAAAATTGGCCACGCCCATGGGCCCATTAGCTCCCATAGACTTTAGCTCCCATAGACTTATAATGAAAAAAAAAACAACTTCAAAAACCTTCTTTTCTGAAACCATAAGTCGAGCTGAGATATTTAGTATACAGCAACATGAAATGGTCATCTTAAGAAATCCTGCCAACCATGCCCCTTGGCCCAAAACTGGTCACGCCCATGGGCACAATTTGGTCAAATCCTGTGGCCCCTTAACTCCATTAAACTTATAATGGAAAAATAAAGCTTCAAAAATCTTACATAAAATGGTCGTCTACATAAATCCTGCCTACCACGCCCTTTGGGTCAAAATTGGCCACGCCCCAGGGCCTATTAGCTCCTATAGACTTATACTGGAAAAAAAGCAAAAATCTTCTTCTCCGAAACTATAAGGCCCAGAGCTTAGATATTTAGTATGCAGCAATGTCAAGTGGTCTCCTACACTAATGATTTTCTGGTACACAGGTGAGCGATATAGGGCCATTGGGCCCTCTTTTTTTTTTTTTTTTTTTGAGGGGGTTTGGGGTGGGGGCTAAATCTTAAATTTAGCGCACCACCTAACTGAGGTAATGGCCAAGTATGACCTACTCAGATTATGAAGATAGATACGTAGGCCACATTGAGCTTCATCTGCCAATCGGACTCCCACTGTGCTAGTCGATCCATGCAAGGTCATCTTGTAAAATAAGACAGTCAGAAGGAGAATATATGTTCATATACAGTTACAATAATCAGCGAACAAACGGACAGATGATCTGATGTTATCAGGGAGATCATTAATGAATACCAAGAAAAGGACTGATTGATTGATTGACTGATTGATTGATTGATTGATTGATTGATTGATTGATTGATTGATTGATTGATTGATTGATTGATTGATTGATTGATTGATTGATTGATTGATTGATATTTATTCGGTAAAATCAACACAACCTGTACAGAATCGTGGCTTACATCTGACATTCACAATGCAGAGATCATTCCAGACCATCTTGGATACACAATGTTTAGACGGGACAGAGGGTCCAGAGGGGGAGGGGTTTTCATCCTTGTGCGGGATCAGTTCATTGCAACACGGGTACATGAATGGGAAACCAAGTGTGAAATAGTGTGGATTAAACTCCAATTAGCCGGTTCAGTCCCCCTTCATATTGCAGCATATTATAAACCAAATGAGTCAGACCCTTTGAGTTTTGAAGAGTTCAAGAAGTCTGTGGCCATGGTGAACTCTCACAAAGGTCATATCTGGATCTTGGGAGATTTTAATTATCCCAAGTTTACTTGGACAGACAATACTCCCACAATATCCCCTGACTGTAAATACCCAAGCCAGTATGAAGACTTTGTTGAACTGCTAGATGACTTTAGTCTTTCACAGATGGTGACTCGCCCAACAAGGTATGAGAATATCCTGGATCTATTTCTAATCGATAAGTCAACCTTGGTGAAGTCTGTGGAAAACAAACCTGGCATAGCAGACCATGATGCCGTCCTGTCAGAGGTTTTCATCAAACCACAGATAAACAAGCTGAAACCTAGACTGATTTCTATGTACAGCAAAGCTGACTGGGAAGGGCTTGAGAATCATTTGCTATCTTTCCAGGAGTCTTTCTTGGCTTCATGTGAAGGTAAGTCTGTTAACTTACTTTGGGAGCAGTTCAGGGACGCCTTGCAAGTAGGTATCGAGAAATATGTCCCCCAGCGTACGGTGAGTACAAAACCGTCACTGCCATGGGTGACCCAAGAAATCAAGCGACTCATGCGTAAAAGGGACAGCCTTTACGATAAATACAAAAAGCACAGGCGGCCCACAGATAGGCATGCATATGTTGAGGCCAGACATACAACCAAGCAGAAGCTTAAGCAAGCCCATAACAAGTACATTGAGGGAATTTTGGGTCTTACAGATTCTGACAGTAGAACTGACTCAAGTGATCAACCCACTCCTGATCCATGCAATAATACCTATGCTTCAAAGAAAGTGTACTCTCTTCTGAAAAATTCCAAGAAAGATTCCAGCAACCCTTCAAAAGGATGGTAAGTTCTACACCGAGACAGTGGATAAAGCAAATATTCTTAACGACCAATTTCAGTCAGTTTTCACCCCAAAATCTCCTCTGAAGCTAAGCCAATTGTCCAATATGGCAGTGCAAAACTATGTAGATAGTGGCAAAATTGATCCATCACAGGTACCAAAAGAATGTCTTAGCCCTACACCACAAATGTCCAATATCTCTGTCTCACTCAATGGAATTCTTAAACTTCTAAAAGATCTTAACCCTCACAAAGCGGCTGGACCTGACCAGTTGAAGCCTCTAGTCCTCCAAAAGCTCAGAGATGTGATAGCACCAGTCCTTCAAGTTATATTCCAGAAGTCTCTTGACACTGGGAAGGTACCGAAGGATTGGACCTCTGCCTTTGTCTGTCCACTCTTCAAGAAAGGAGACACAAGTCTGGCTTCAAACTACAGGCCTTTCTCGCTAACTAGCATTCTCTGTAAAGTTCTAGAACATATAGTTTCTACGAACGTGGTCTCTCACATGGACAAGCATAACTTACTGTATGACTTGCAGCATGGGTTTCGCAGCAAACGGTCTTGCGAAACCCAACTTGTCACTCTTCTTGAAGACCTGATGAGGAACTCTACAGCAGGTAGTCAGACTGACCTTGTCTTGCTTGATTTTTCTAAAGCTTTTGACAAGGTCAGTCATCAGAAACTACTGCTGAAACTCCACAAATATGGAATCAGAGGACCAATACTTACTTCGATTCAGGCATTTCTGTCCAACCGTACACAGACGGTTGTTTTGGAAAATGAACACTCTAACACTATCCCAGTAACTTCAGGAGTACCTCAAGGATCTGTCCTTGGTCCAATTCTATTCCTGATATACATCAATGATCTCCCTGAATCGACAAAATCTAAGGTACGGTTGTTTGCTGATGACACCGCCATCTACTTGGCTGTTTCCAGCCTGAGAGATGTACAAATCCTACAACAAGACCTGGATCATCTCCATAAATGGGAACTCCAGTGGGATATGGAGTTTAACCCAGGTAAATGTGTTGTCATACATGTAACAAGGGCGATAACTCCAGTCCCAAGCCAGTACTTCCTACACAGCCAGCTTCTGGAATCAGTTTCAAGCTCCAAGTATTTGGGGGTGGAGATCAGCAGCAACCTGTCCTTCAACAAGCATATACAGAACATAACCACATCAGCAAGTCGGTCACTGGCCTTTCTTAGGAGAAATATCCGAACCCAAAACCCAGCCCTGAGGGAGATGGCATACAAGACACTGCTCCGTCCACTGGTTGAATATTCCTCCCCAGTTTGGAGCCCTTACACCCAAACAAACATTGATAAGCTTGAGATGGTGCAGCGTCGAGCTGCTAGGTGGACACTTCACAATTACTCCACTTATGCAAGTGTTACAGATTTGCTCCAATCCCTTGGCTGGAGATCTCTTGAGCAGAGAAGATCCGACTCCCGACTATGCCTGTTTTACAAGATTGTTCACGGCCTTGTAGCTGTTGACTTGCCACCGTATGTTGTGCACCCTATGAGAATCCTCAAAAACTCTCACCCGATGTCTTTCCGCCAAATTCAGAATACAGTTGATTACTATAAATACTCTTTCTACCCCCTCGCACTCGTGCAATGGAACCGGCTGCCGTCAAGTATCGCATTACTGCCCACATTTGATTCCTTCAAGAGGGCAGTATGCACATTCAGCCATTCAATGCCCTAAATGCCAGCGCGTTGTTTTTAATCTTTTATTCTGCACTTTCAGTCTTTATCGGACTTTTAACATTTAACTCTGTCATCTTTATTCCACCTCTACTAACACTTCTTAAGGGAACTTTTATTTTTAATACATATTTCTACTAACATCGCACAGACGCGCACCTGCACGTAATCCCCGCGAGGGGGTGATGCAGTATGAAAAGATAGATAGATAGATAGACATATACATATAAAATTGAACAAAAATAGAATAATATGATATAACACTAATTCAAATTAATATTTAAATTGAGGTAAAAGTTTGCAAAGAGAAAACAAATCAAATTAAGGGAACGTTAATATTGAAATCATTTAAGCAAAAATAAAATGAAGGAGCGTGGTAGCTCAGTGGTTAGTGCACTTGCCTATCATGCTAGAGGCCCCCGGTTCGATTCCCGGCAGCGGTAATAAAACCGCGGTGTCCGAACATGCTCCACTGGTATCACTTGCAGGGATCGGGACGTTGACTAGAGGCCCCATGTGCAGGGAGAACCATCCCCTGTGCAGATTAAAGGCCCCTACCGTAATTACATGATTACTGTGTAGGCTTTCATCCTGCAAAACCTGGAGTGTATGTAATGTACACCTGCACGTAATCCTCGTGAGGGGGTGTTGCAATATATATAGAACGAAAGAAAGAACGATTCTGAATTTTACTTATCACAGAACTTTATGAAAATATTAGAAAATACATTATGTATCACAGTTTTTGCAGTTGCTATCACATTTTAATCGGTATCTGTAACTGTATAATACGTTGAAGTAACAAATCCTGGCTTTTATTCAACGGGGAAGAGTGCGCAAATTTTAGTCTCTTTTACTAATTAAAGTCCTAAATGTTTCCACTGAATCACAGGTCACTAGATTGTCACTCAGAAGATTCCAGTCGTGTACTGTTCTCACGAAGAAAGAGTTTCTAAATTGTTCAGATTTTGCTGGAATAAGCTGAAAACACTGGCTGTTATTACACACTGATTTTTCTACTATGTTTTTCTTTACGAAGTCTTCAAAACGTTTCGCCCGGATGGTACGTTTGGGTCTCTGAGCCCTTAAGTAGTGTTCTAAATTAATGGCTGGTACGTGCCCTTCCACCACCTTGTACAGGAACGTCAGCCTCTGTTGTCGTCGTCTCTCTTCCAGGGTAGGCAGGTCGAGGTCGGCGAGCATTTTGTTGCACATCACTTTTGTCTAGACTTGTAGTCACCGGTGATGTATCGAGCTGCTGACCTTTGGACTCGTTCTAGTCTGTCAATGTCATTCTTGAGGAAGGGGTCCCATACAGCACTACCATACTCAAGTTTCGAGCGGACTAGAGCCAAGTAAGCATTCTTCCTGCAAGGCAGTGGGCAATGTCGGAGGTTCCTTCTGAGGAAGCCGAGGGTTGAATTGGCTTTCTTGCTGATGTTGCTGATATGCGTTTTCCATTTCAGGTCTTCAGATAACGTGATTCCTAAATAGGGGTTGTCCTGTACTTGTTTGAGTATTTGGTCTTCGATGGTGTAGAAGTGACTTGACTTTGCCTTGGTACTGAGCAGATAGCACTTCTTGGCATTGAACTTCATACCCCAGTCGTTGGCCCATCTCTGCAAATTGTTAAGGTCATGTTGAAGTATTTCGAAGATCACATATTTTGTTTTACCAACTTGGGGACTTCAACTTCAAAATAAAAAAGACATGACCAATGACACTGCACACCAGATCTGTCAGCAGAATCAGAATTGACACGCCAACTGACAATCATACAGCAGGGCCTGTGATGGGAAGTTAGTCCCTAGCTCTCCAAAGAGGTAAACTTAGCTACACAATCCTCAGCACCTTTATCCGTTGAAATAATCGAATCGGGAAGGGCATTCCAATCTCTAATGGTTTGAGGGAAGAATGATTCCTTATAAATGTCAGTTCTTGCAGCAAGGTTCTGAAACGCCAATGAATTTCTTTATTTTCGTTATTCCGGTATGTAGTGTCACCTTTTCAGTACCGCAATAGTACAGGCTTTTATTCTGCTAGGTTTTATTCTATTAGCAGAGGGCGCTTTATTGGTCGCCATGTTGGTTTCCGTTGGCAACAGGTAAATTTTGGAAGAGTCTTGTCGCTACACAAGTATCCGAGTTTTTTTGGTAAAAAAAAAGAAAAAGAAAAGGGAGAAATGGAACAACAGCGACAAGACGACGAGCCTTTTGACGTCCCCAGACTAGAAATAACAAATATTGTTGGTTTTAATGGTAAGTTTGGCGTGAATCCCTTATACACTTATTACCGGTGTATACTAATTACCGGTGTATTCCGTTCTACCCGAATCGCTATGGCGTGCGTTATTATCGTTCGGAATTTCCCCCTTTATTATTTACAAGACACTTTTCCCTTTGTCTAAAAAGGCAAAATTATAACAGAAATTTCTTGTTCTCAGGGTATATGATTTCTTTTATATGTAGCCATAAATAATGATGTATGTTCTGTCATGTATAGTTAATAAAATGGTATACTTCATAAAGCATGCTGTAGAAATAGAAAAAAAAGCTTTCAAACAGACCCGTTTTGCTTTCATTTTGAAGGCCAATAACTATTTCATTACAGAATCTCATCACATGTAGACCTTTTTACCAAAATGATTTTCTACAGGATTTGTTCACATATGCACCGGCAATTAGTAACACTGGACATTGAGAATGGTGGCAGGGGTAGGGCAATAAAAATAAAGCATTTGGCCGGTTGGTATCAATTATCTAAAATATATTGTTTATAGCCGTTGAAGGAATGGAATAAAAGTTGATATAGACACACTTTATCTGAATCAGCTGAATAGTTTGTTTTATATACTGACTTGAACACTTAATACACCGGTAATTAGTAACGCCAGTAAATATTTACTGGAGTCAGAATTTCTACAGCTTCTTGCAATCAGAAGAATGTTTGCAAAACGCAAAGATGAAGCAAATGAGAATAGAGTGCAGGAAATATATAAATTATTCAAAGAGGAGGAAATCAGGACAGCTGCTCGATGGACCTGTAGGCGATGGCGAAATAGAAGTAGCGTCGGTGACATGCTTAATGAGCTAGAGTGGCCGTCCCTGGAGGCCCGTCGTGAGCAGTCCTCTTTAACCTTCTTCTACAAGATACACTCTGATTCAGTGTCTATTGATAAAGATAGGTACTTGACCCCTGTAACACTGTCGACCCAAACAAGGGCATCAAAATTAAACGACTCACAATATCGTAGATACCAGTCCTATAGTGATGCCCTGAAGAACTCGTTTTTTCCTAGAACTATTCCCCAATGGAATAGTCTTCCCTCCTCTGCGGTGAATGCCAAGTCCGCAGAAGAGTTCAAAGCCCGCACAGTGTAAGATTGGGTCTCAGAGGTATGCGTTTTAGGATACCTCTGTTATGCAGATTGTAAATAGTTTTAAGGACGCATCCAGTGCCTCTCTTTTTTTTTTTTTTTTTCAGCTAAATTCTAAATTTAGCCACCCAATCAACTGAGGTAATGGCCAGATATGACCGACTCAGTATAAGAAGATAGATAGATAGATAGATAGAATCAAGGCTAGAGAAAATTATTTGACTGAGATGGTAGATAGGATGGATCCTCATAAGCCTGATCAGTTTTGGAAAGTGATAAACGCAGTGAGAAAAGATAAGACTAAGTCAGTTGTGCAACCAATTGTTAGAGACGATGGTTCATTGGCTGTGTCAGATGAAGAGATTTTTGTAGAATTGAAAGGTAGGTATGGTAAGGAGACCTTAGATGTGAAGGATTTTGATGAAAAGTGGTTCAATTCAGTGGAAGAGGAGATGATGGATAGATTAAGGTTAGAGGAAACAGTGATTCAAGAGGAAAATTTCTCAGAAACATGTGGTCATGAAAATAGTGATATTCACATTGAAGAAGTGGAAGCAGCAATTTCTCTACTGCAAAATAATAGTGCACCTAGCCCTGAAGAAAAAGTGTTTAATATTTTATTGAAAAGGGGTGGTGAAGCCATTGTGAAAGGTTTACACTATTTAATAAAGAAATGCTGGTCCAACGGTGTACTGCCTGATGATTTCAAGTTAGACCCAAAGGTAATGCTTCCCAAACCCGGAAAGACAAACTATAACAGTGTTAGATCGTATTGGCCAATTACTTTAGAAAGTGTGATAGGTAAGATTATGGAAAGAGTTATCAGCAAAAGACTGATTTGGAAGTTGGAAATTGAAGGTGGTATAGCAAGAACTCAGTACGCATATAGGAAGCAAAAGTCATGTGTTCAGTCTCTTTTAAGGCTGTGTAATTCAGTTTCAGAAGCAAGGAATAGGAAGGAAAGTACAGTGCTCGCAGTGATGGATTATGAGTCTTGCTATGAAAGAATATGGAGAGCAGGTTTATTGAAAAAGGCATTTGAAAGTGGGATTACTGGCAGATTATGGCTATACCTTAAGAACTTCCTTATAGACCGGAAGTACTTCCTAAAAGTGAACAATTTTACATCTCCTACTAGTGATGTGCGATATTATCGGTATATCGTGATACAGTTCAGAAAAAAATCATATCACAATACGGTCCGCCAATACCGATATTTTCGATATTTTCTTTTTTTATCCATTTTTTCATATTTTCTTTCATAACTGATCGGTAAATGCAGCTCAGTCTGTCAGTCTTTGTGAGTCCATAAACACGGTAAAACTAGACCAGTAAGTAAATCGCAATAATTGCTGCACTGTCAATTCAGAGACAAACCATCTGTGTATTTATTACGGTTCAAGTATGACACTATTGTTAATCCCTGTCATAAAATTGCCACCCTGCGGTGCGTGTCGATAAGGTGTGAAAATATGGTCGTTATGATTCTAATTGGCGTCTATCCTCCAATCACAAAATTTAATCCACAATCAATGTGAAAATGATTTAATCGCTCCTCAGACAATTAGCTATATCTAACGGTAGATATTTGCATAATAAAAACGGACTTTTCTATGATCTCATGAATGGTTATGTTTTGGCGCCAAATAGCAGACGCTGGACGGGAAAAGTCGAACGCTGTTGTTCATTGACACGGAGCCTTTGGGGATAATTCGGGAGCTGTGCAAAGTGCTGGTTTTCTATCCACCTCTATTTACAACCGTTTAGCTATCGAGAAAAGGTTTTTTACCTGTTCCAAACATTTTTATGAAAGAAATACACACAATGACATTAAACACGTATGGGGCTGCTAGCGTCGGATAACGAAATTTACCGATCGCATGCAGAAAAATGGTAGCGGTGGTTTGTGGGCGGCGATTTATATCAATTCAAAAATCACTGATTGGCTTTTTCTGTATGTCTGGTCTTCGCCGGACATTGCCTGGAAAAAGCCTGCAGTCCATGACCTCGGCTATAAGACGGGGTCATTTTGGAGGGGAAAATCCTCGTCTTATAGCCGAATTTTTACGGTAGGCCGAGCTAGGATTTCGGTGAATCACGCGGCAGTTGTTGTTGTATACGTCACTTTAGTGTAATCTGCCCAGCATTTACAAGATTGTGTAATAGAGTGAAAACTAAAACAAACTTTACCATGGCCAACTACCGATATCTAGCAACATTTCAGGTTGCAAAAGATGACAGTCACAAATAAAGTGACTGAGGCCATCAATCTAATACAACATTTAATAGCACTTTCAGATAGTATCTTTATTTCCCCTCATAACATTGGGACAATTCTTTCAAGTACCTTTGTTTTGTAAGTAGGTTAAATGATATTTACCCATGAAAACTCCCTTCTCTTTTCCATATATATTGTGGTTTTCCAATTACCAATGTGTTTCAGATTGCTACATATAATATCGTGATACGTATCGTGATATGCAGTAACCGTATCACGATATATCGTGATACGAAAATTCTGACAATACCCATCCCTATCTCCTACATTCCAGTCTGCAGTAGGCATACCGCAAGGATCAGTTATCAGTCCAGTGCTTTGTAATCTGTATACAAGTGATTCAATGAAGGAAGTGGTAGGTAATCATGCAGAATTTGCAGATGATAGCTGTGTTTGGGAAAGTAATACATCAGTGGTGGAAAGTTGTGCTGTGTTGAATGATAAACTGGCATCTGTGGTAGATTGGTGTAGGAGATGGAATATGTTGATTGCACCGGATAAGACAGAGATAATGGTATTTAAACATAACGGCAGAGATTCAGAAGTGAAGGCAGAGGTGAAGTTAGGCGAGAGTGTTTTAAAAACAACCAATTCAAAGAAAATTCTGGGTGTCACAGTAGATGATAAATTAAACTTTCATGAACATATTCAACAGAAAACAAAGGCTGGTTTCAGTGCCTTGAAATGTCTTGATAATTTCGTTCAAGGACATAGAGGATGCAGCCAAACAGTGTATATGAGACTCTACAAATCCTTGGTTCTTCCGGTGATGGAGTATGGAGCAGCTGTGACAGTCGAGTCCCTTGAAGAAAGCAGTAAGGAGTTTGGAAAGGTTCAGAGGTCAGCGATGCTAAAGGCATCAGGTTGTTTGAACAGTACCAGCACAGAAGCTTTGGAAGTCTTGACAAACACCATGCCTATAGACCTACAGCTGAAGATAAGACAAGCACAAGAAGTCATCAGAATCAGTGCCAAGTATGAAGATGATCCTCTCAGGGAAGAGTTTGATGAATGGATAGAGGGGGATAAAACTGTGGGTAGAAGAGCTACTATTTTTCATTTATTGATGTCTAGGTTTAGGGAATTGAAGGGAATGTTAGAGTTTGAGAACATTGAGAAGGAATTCAGATATACCAAGGAATTGATGGGGCTCATCAAAGAGACAGGAAGTGTACACAAGGAAGAATTCACTTTCTCCAAGGAAGAACAGAAAGAAAATATATTAGAGCTTCTTAGCAATTGTGATAAAAACGATGTATTAATGTTCACAGATGGATCAGCATTAGGTAATCCAGGTCCGACTGGAGCTGGTGCTGTGGTCTACCTTGAGGGTTACTCCAGCACACCAGTTTTGATGAACAAGGGAGTTTCTCCTATAGGTAACAATTATACTGGAGAATTGGTAGGTATACAGATCGGGCTAGAATTCTTGGCTGATCTAGACTTCAAAGGCAGAGTAGTTCATATTCTGACCGATTGTCAACCAGCTATTAAGACTGCTTTCAGTACTGAAATGCCAACTAACAAGATTGAAACAGTTCTCAGCATCAAGGAGAGTTTAGCAAAGGTAAGGTGTAGGGAGAATATTGTCAAAGTTCATTGGGTGCCGGGACACAAAGATATTGAGGGGAATGAGTTGGCAGATCAACAAGCAAAGGCGGCAGCATCAGAGATGATTAAAAATAATGAGGTAAAACCGACCCTGGACAAGAAAGAAGCAGTACGGGAGTGTAAATCACAGGGAAGGGAAAAATGGGAAAGAAGGTACAAGTGCTCCGACAAAGTGAATGTATTGCAGGATATAATTGGGGAAGTGGGAAAAAGGATCTGTTATGGAGATAGGGACAGAAGGACTTTCTCTGCAGTAAATCAGGTGCTGTGTGGACATTCAATCTTAAATGATCACCAGGCAAAAGTTAACAAAGATCAGTCAAGTTTGTGCGAGACATGCAACATGAAAGAGAATGTGAATCATTTTCTTTTTCACTGTCAGAGATTTAAATCAGAAAGGGATACTTTAGAGTATAATGTAGAAGAGATTCTGGCCAGGGAGGAGGTGAAATTGGTAACAGACATTAACTTGAAAGTGTTGACAGGCATGATTGAAGACATTAGTAAGCAAGGAAGGAAGGAACTGACAGATGCACTGATGGAATACATCAGGAGCACTAAAAGATTTTGAAGGTCATTGTATTATGAGCATCATGTGTTTTTCACATAGGGAAATGCACAAGTGACTTACTTAAGTACATGTACCATGAGTTTATAGGCAGCGAAAAAATGCCTTATAGATATACAACAACAACAATCAGAAATTTTATTCTGCTAATCCACAAATAAAGATTTAAGGTAACAATTATATTGGAGAATTGGTAGGTATACAGATCGGGCTAGAATTCTTGGCTGATCTAGAATTCAGAGGCAGAGTAGTCCATATTCTGACCGATTGTCAACCAGCAATTAAGACTGCTTTCAGTACAGTGCTGTAGGCTAATTCTGCGCACTTAAGACGTTGAGCTTTTGTTTCATCCATTCCAGGGAACAAAAGCCTGTTTTGCAGCAGTATGCTATCCAGTTGTCTTAGCTTATTAAAAGACAATAGCAACCATTATTTTTTCTGTTGCAGTTATGTTGTGGTCAGTCTTTGTTGTCTTAAAAAGACACACCCCCATGTTAAGACGCCATCATTTCTGTCTGCTAATTCTGCGCACCCAAACAATAACATCCAGTCAAGATACAATACTTTTGACAAGGAAAGATGTTTTGTTGTTATACTTGATTTGTCATGTGTTTATTAAAAGCTGATGGTCAAGTTGGTTGGAAAAAATTGATGTCTGTAAAAAAAAAATCAAAATTAAGTAAAGGCCTGTGGCGCTCATTAAGCCTGATTCAAGTAAAAACAATAAATGCATTTCCTTCGCCCAGTTTACAGCCCAAGTCTGATCCAAAATAATATTTGAAGCTTTGTTTTGATACCTGTCAAAGAAAACTGAAAACATTTAATCTGGCTCATTTAATTTTGAAATAATCCCAATGCGCCGAATTGGCAGATGCGCAGAATTAGCCTACATGACTGTACTGAAATGCCAACAAACAAGATTGAAACAGTTCTCAGTATCAAGGAGTGTTTAGCAAAGGTAAGGCATAGGGAGAATATTGTCAAAGTTCATTGGGTACCGGGACACAAAGATATTGAGGGGAATGAGTTGGCAGATCAACAGGCGAAGGCGGCAGCATCAGAAATGATTAAAAACAATGAGGTAAAACCGACCCTGGACAAGAAAGAAGCAGTACGGGAGTGTAAATCACAGGGAAAGGAAAAATGGGAAAGAAGATACAAGTGCTCAGACAAAGTGAACATACTGCAGGAAATATTTGGGGAAGTGGGAAAAAGGATCTGCCATGGAGATAGGGACAGAAGGACTTTTTCTGCAGTAAATCAGTTGCTGTGTGGACATTCAATCTTAAATGATCACCAGGCAAAATTAAACAAAGATCTGTCAAGTTTGTGCGAAACATGCAACATGAAAGAGAATGTAGATCATTTTCTGTTCCACTGTCAGAGATTTAAATCAGAAAGGGATACTTTAGAGTATAATGTTGAAGAGATTCTGGGCAGAGAGGAGGTGAAAATGGTAACAGACATTAACCTGAAAGTGTTGACAGGCATGATTGAAGACATTAGTAAGCAAGGAATGAAGGAACTGACAGATGCACTGATGGAATTCATCAGGAGCACAAAAAGATTTTAAATTGCGTTGTAATATTAGTATCATGAGTTTTTCACATAGTGAAATGAACAAGTGACTTATTTAAGTACCAAGTGGCTATAGGCAGCGATAAAATGCCTTATAGATATACAACAACAACAAATAAAGATTTAATTCTACGTTTCAATTAATCGTTAAAGACCTGGAGTGTATGTAATGTACACCTGCAGTAATGGTCAAAAGTGACCGACGCTGTATCAGTAGAAAGAAAGAAAAAGAAAGAAAGACCTCGTTACTCGTATTCATTCAATCTGCAAAACAATGCAGTTTAAAGAGAGGGGTTAGTCCACTGAGCAATAACTACACTGGTGAACTTGTAGGTATTCAGCTAGCATTGGAGTTCCTAGCAGAGCTGTTAGATGCGAGACAACTAGTTGACAGGAGTATACACATTTTCACCGACTGTCAATCTGCAATAATTTCTGCATTTGCGAACCTGATTCCAAAGAATAAAGTGGATATCATACTCCGTATTAAAGAAGCGTCAGAGAAACTAAGAGCAAACAGGAACGAAATCACTGCCCACTGGGTCCCAGGACACAAGAACATTGAAGGGAATGAATTGGCAGACAGACAAGCAAAAGAAGGGGCTATGGAGATGACAGGAGAGAATGTGGAGGTGCCAATCAGTATGGATAAGAAGGAAGCTGTGCAGGAAATCAAGAAACAGATGAAAGAGAAGTGGAATAGAAAGTATCAGTTGTCTGAGAAGGTGGATCATGTACAAGATGTGTTTAAAGAGGCAGGAAAGAGAAACTGTTATGGAGAGGGTGATAGACAAAATTTTTGTGTTTTGAATCAACTGTTGTCAGGCCATTCAAACCTAAACAGCCATAAAGCAAGGAGAGATATAACCAAATCTAAAATGTGTAGTGGGTGCCAGGAAACTGAAGACTTGAACCATTATATATTCGAATGTGAAACATACAAAGAACAGAGAGAGGTTTTACAAAGTACTGTGGAGGGAATATTAAATAGAGAAGGTCTGAATACAATTGGAGATATTGATATGCGAGTTCTAAATGGCTGTATTGAGGACATAAGCAAGGAGGGACAAAACGATCTTATTGGTGCACTGAGTATATAAAGTGCACTAATAGGTTTAATTAATTTTTAAAATTTAAGCTGAGTTACGCATGCACACGAGCAACATTAGTATACGGTACAACGTGTTTTGGCACATATGAGAAGAAGAAAAGCACAAGGAGGCCATAAGCAGCATGATATTGCTTAAAGATCAACAACAACAACAACATAAATTTTAACAATTTTCAAGAGCAAAAAGAAAACAAAAGCTTCTGATTTGGTGTGACTTTCACCTGAAATTGAAATCCTTTGTTTGATTGGAGGTTTAACGGCCCCGTCAACACTTCATAGGTTATTTTGGAGACGTTGCTTCCAATTTTGTTGGACTTTTATCCAACATTGAGATGACAAGACATCTCAAGCCCTGTCGCCAAATGAAACCAAGGAGAAAGTGCAATTTGGCGGTTTGATCTGGTCCCAGGGAATGCACCTAGAGACAGCAACAAAGTCATAGACGCACCCAGAGGATGAAGCCAGTGTTGTATTGGCACTACATCAACAACAACCAGGGCTTATAATGCACATTGAGTAATGCACAAGTGTTTTACTTAAGCACCTAGTGTTTATAAGCAGCGTTTACCCTTATCTTGCTGTTCACAACAACCCCTATCTTTGCAAACAGTGTAGATCCAGATCAGATGAAGAAGCCATCTGATCAGGATCTGCACCGTTTGGTATTCAGTTTATGAATTTGTAGCAATAAATTACATCAAGTAATTTGATTGGTTGATTATAACTTGATAGACAGAAATGAGTGTGGCTTAAATGAATATTCAGCAAGATAATGGTTAAAATGCTTAGTAGATAAACAACAACAATGCATCATGAACCCACATTTCCCATGATATCCAAATGTGAAAACATTTGCATTGTTTTGTGGATTAACACATCACGAAAACACGCCTAGATAATTCTGAACCCCTTGAACCCCACTTTTATCATAGTAAAACTGGGGTTTCCGGGGGTATACCTTATTTTTCTTATTTTTGCTCTGAAATATAGATTGTGGGTACTCCTCAGAACCGCCTCAATGAGGCGATTCTAACGAGTGCCACAATCTATATTTGGAGCAGAAATAAGAAAAATATTACAATTTTTCATCATACAATTTTCATTTTTTGGGCAATAAAGGTGGTAATGTGTTAATTGTGTTTGTATAGGCGTGTTTGAGTAATGACAACAACTGATAAGACAAAATACTGCAGCAAATCAGACTTATGTAGTAGCAAATCAGGTCCCAAAACAAATTCCCAGAATTCTTCTCTAACATGAGTTACAAAATTAAAGCCTTGACTGATTTATTCTTTGCTATGATTCATTGCATGGTTAAGGGTAGGGTATGGATTTTTTCTTACATGAAGTCCACCATTTTTACTGCAAAATGCAGTGAGTTAGATACTTTATTTTACCATTTGCATGTCTTGGCAATTGCATTTCCTCGAGAAGTATGGCTTATTTTACGCATGATTATACTCACCATTAATAGATAATCTATTTTAGATGGCTTGCCACTCTTAAATCATTGGAATTTTAGCTTTTTTGTTAATGCAAGCGGTTAGCCATGCTGCTGACAACTTGCGCACTATAATTCTTTCATAATTATGGGAAAACACTGTAAACATTCTAAGTCCAGTCTAATTTTTAATTAGCATTATTCCGTATTTTTCACTTTCCGACTGTGAAGGGAAAAAGAGCAAAATAAAAAAAATTAACCAGAAAAAAAATGGTAAAATCCTGGGAATTTGTGGTTTCATGATGCTTGATTTTTACAGCCTTTTGTTAGAAATATAGAGGTGTTGTCATGTTTGTCTCTTTCAAGGATAAGGACCACATTTCTTATCTATCTATCTTCTCATACTGAGTCAGTCATATTTTGGCCATTACCTCAGTTGGGTGGGTGGCTAAATTTAGAATTTAGCACAAAAAAAAATCATCTCTGGATGATTCCTTCAAACTATTTACAATCCAAACACAAGAGGTATCCTAAAACGCATACCCCTGAGTCTCAATCTTATACTGACTAGTGTAACTGTGCGGGCTTTGAACTCGTCTGCAGTCTTGGCATTCACCGCAGAAGATTGAAGACTATTCATCTGAGGAATAGTTCTAGGGAAGAAATAGTTTTTCAGGGCATCACTATAAGACTGGTACCTACGGTACTGTGAGTTATTTGCTCTTGATGCCCTTGTCCGGGTTGACACTGTTACAGGGGTCAAATACCTATCCTTGTTAATTGATACTGTACCAGAATGTATCTTGTAGAAGACGGTTAAGGAGGACTGCTCACGACGGGTCTCCAGGGATAGCCACTCTAGCTCATCAAGCATGTCACCGATTTCTATTTCGCCATCGTCTGCAGGTCCATCGAGCAGCTGTCCTCTGCACCTTCTCCACCTGCTGAATCTGAGTTTTAACATATGGATGCCAAATAGGTGATGCATATTCAAGCTGAGGGCAATCAATGTTTTATATGCAACATCCTTTTTCTGCCGAGGTGCAAAAGCCAAATTACATCTTAGGTCCTAGTTGCTTTAGATGTTATTTCAGAGATATGTTGAGCCCAATCGAGATCGTCAGTGATGGTGATACCAAGATATTTGGCGGAATGAACTTGCTCCAAAGTTTGCTGGTGTAGTGTGTAATCATACTTAATTTGCTTGTCCTGAAGGTGTCATGACACCCTCATTGAATGGCATTTGGCTACATTGAACTTCATCTGCCAATCTGCTTCCCATTGTGCAAGTCGATCCAGGTCATCTTGTAAAATGCGACAGTCAGAAGGAGAATATATGTCCCTATACGGACACAATCATCAGCAAACAAACAGACAGATGACCTGATGTTATCAGGGAGGTCATTGATGAATATCAATTTTAAAGAGGACCGGTCCAAGGACCGAACCTTGTGGGACACCAGATAGATCAGGGACTGGATCAGATGCTTGGCCATCAAGTACAACTTGTTGAGAGCGCCCGGAGAGCCACGAGCTAATCCAATTATGTGTGGATCCTCTTATCCCATAGTAGTCCAATTTGTACAATAGCCTTCTGTGAGGTACCTTGTCAAAGGCCTTGGCGAAATCCATGATGATCAAGTCAGTCTGTTTGTGCCACGACTTATGGCCCCATCCAGATGACTCACAATGTCATGGAAGAATTGAACTAGTTGAGTTTCGCAAGACAAATGGTACAATCATGGGAAAAACGTGGTCTCGTTGTGCCACATTTTTACTGTTGAAATAAAGAGGTGGGATCACATTTTTGTCTCTGTATAGGACCGGGACCATATTTTTTTAGAAAAATGATAATATCATGGGGAAATGTGGGCTCCTGGTACCACATTTTTGTCTCTATATAGGAATAGGACCATATTTTTTCAGAAAAATGATAAAATCATTGGAGACCTAAAAGTTATGGACACGCTTAAGAATTTTAACTACATGTACCGGGACCACATTTTTTTAGAAAAATGATAAAATCATGGGGAAAAATGGTCTCATGGTACCAAATTTTTGTCTCTATAAAGGACTGGCACCACATTATTTTCAGAAAAATGATGAATCATTGGAAACTTAAAAAAGTGGTCACACAAGTTTAGCAACTAAAATGTGGTCCTGATGCTATTTTAAGAACTTGAAGCAAAAATGTGGTCGCATGCAAAATGAGCTACTTTTTCCAAAGAATATGATATATACATGTGTCATAAGGCCAAGGCCGGCAATTGGAAAGATACGGAATAAAGCTGAGTAAAAATCATATTTCTACAGCCTTGTCCCTAGTATGCAAATTAACCTGGCAGCTATGCTGTAAACATTCTAAAAGTGAGGTAAATCACCTCTCTTCCTGCCTCACATTTTTGTTTGTTTGATTTGAGGTTTAACGTCCCCGTCAACACTGTAAAGGTCATTTTGGAGACGTTGCTTCCAATTTTGTGGGACTTATACCCGACATTGAGATGAAATGACATCTCAAGCCCTGTCGCCCAATGAAACCAATAGGGTTTATTAGCATGGACGGTCCGCCTCGCACCGCGGTTCCTGGACAGGGTTAGATCCTCTAAGCGGTTTACCAGTACTAGTGTGCGGGCAAGATTCAGCTCTGCGTGGAAGCATTATGCAGCCCATATATTTCTTCAAGCCCCTGGGGGGGGGGGGGGGGGCTTCCTGTCTCACATTAATGGTAAATAAAGACAATAAGAATTTAAGGAAAATATTTCACACATGCTCAATATTTATATGTATACAAACTACTCGAAATCCAGCTTATTTCAAAATTTCTAACCCGTGTCCTGCTGAGCCCGGATATGCCTTACCTTTCAAACAATGTAGATCCAGTTCAGATGGTTTCTCAGGATCTGCATTGTTTGCCATTCAGTTTATTATTTTGTTGCAATAATTTTCATCAAGTAATCTGATCGGTTGATATTCAGTAGTGGGTGTGACATAAATAAATATTCAGCAGGTCAAGGGCTAATATACAAAACTAGCAGTTTGCGCAGAATAGAAAGAAGAACAAAAAGTATATTCTAAGACAGGAGTTACGCCCTTATTAATCGAGGTGTTTCTCATTTCTTTCTTTCTACTTATACTGCGATAGGTCACATCTGACCATTACTCTCAGGTATACATTACATACACACCATGTTTGCAGGTTGAAAACCTACACAGTAATCATGTAATTACGGTGGGCGTCTTTAACCTGCACATGGCATGACTCTCCTGGCACAATGGGCCTCCAGTTAACGTCCCAATCCAAAGGTACTTTTTAGCTCGCCTTACGAAAGTAAGGGGGAGCTATTGCCATACCCCCGGGCGTCTGTCGTCGGCGTCCGCATTTGGTTAAAGTTTACCTGCAAGCTCTTATATGTGATGTTTTACAAGTTTATTTTGAATATATAATTAACAATTGGTAAAAAACAATATTTAACATTATCATTTTACTTCATTTTACAGGTTTTTTGGCTTAAATTGGTCTTTTTGAGAAGTTAATATTTTCCTCTGTATTACCTCCCTTGAAATCCTGTGTTAAAGTTTACCTGCAAGCTGCGTGAGTTCAAATCCCGGGGGAGGCATGTTTTTTTTTTTTTCTTTTCCTTTTCTTTTTTTTTTTTTTTCTTTTTAAAAACATAGCGGGTCTGGGGCTCAAGGTGAAGGTCACTGGCTATTTTTAGAAAAACATTTTAATCACTCTAGCGCCTTCATTTATTGATGGATTTTAATATAACTTGGGTATAATGATATCTCGAGTGACTTTGACTTTCAGGGTCTGGCGCTTAAGGTCAAGGTCACTACTTTCAGGGTCACTGGGTCAAGGTCACTGTGTCTATTTTTAGAAAAACATTGTCATCAGGTTTGCACCTTAATTTATTGATAGATTTTAATATAACTTCACACAAATGTTGGGTATGATGAAAGTTCAACTTTCAGGGTCTGGGGCTGAAGGTCAAGGTCATTGTGGCTATTTTTCGAAAAAAAAACTTTGTGATCGCTCTAGTGCCTACATTTATAAATGGATTTTAATATAACTTTACACAAACGTTGGGTTTGATGATGTCTCGAGCTCGATTTTCAGGGTCTGGGACAGAAGGTCAAGGTCTCTGTGGCTATTTTTAGAAAATCTTTTTCATCGCTCTTGCGCCTTTATTTATGGATGGATTTTAATATAATTTCACACAAATATTGGGTATGATGATATCTCGAGTGACTTTGACTTTTAGGTTCCGGGGCTGAAGGTCAAGGTAACTGTGGCTATTTTTAGAAAAACTTTGTGATCGCTCTAGTGCCTACATTTACGAATGGATTTTAATATAACTTTACACAAATGTTGGGTATGATGATATCTCGAGCGAGTTCGACTTTCAGGGTCTGGGGCTGAAGGTCAAGGTCACTGTGGCTGTTTTTTGATAACTTGCCCTCATCCATCTTAGGCCCCCAAAGGCGGGCTATGTTGTCTTCTGACAACTCTTGTTTTACATTTATCCCTGCAAATGATGCCAATGGAGCGTGTTCGGACAACGAAAAAATCACTCCTGTCGGGGATCAAACTGGGGGCCTCTAGCATCAGAGGCAAGTGCACTTAGCTATCACGCTAAATCGCAATCTGTATCATTCAGACGCAGTGGTGACATCTCTTCAAAGAGGATACAAAATGGCCAGGCATTGACATATAGTTACAATGCAGCAAGTATTTATTAAGCGTTATTGGAACATGTTGTTGTGATGAGAAAATAGCTACTTTTGACATATGAAGTCATATTAGTTTGACCGTGAAAAATGCTTAGATTTGATTGTGTGTTGTGACGAAATATGTCGCATAAAATTAGATTGACCCCAGCCTTGTTTGACCTGACTAGTTGGCCTAAGTAGAAAGTATAGACTTGAATAAATGGTTGCAGTATTGAGATGATATTCTTATGTTTATTTTGATACCAGTTTTGTCGACATCCAGTTTGTTTCAGCGCTGTGTGGAAGCATCATGCAGTCCGTCTATTTCTTCAGGTCCTGATGGGCGGGGCCAATTTACCTGAAATGAAATGGTATGGTGTATATATATAGTTAGTTCAGTGGTATGTGCACTTGCCTCTGATGCCAGAAGCCCCTGGTTCACTCCCTGGCATCCGTGATAAAATTTCAGTGTCCTCCATTGGAATCATTTGCAGTGATGAATGCCAGTTAATGCACCATCCTTTCGATCAGGATGTTAACTAGAAGTCCCTGTGCAGGGAGAATCATTCCCTGGGCAGGTTAAATATCCCCACAGTAATTACTTCATTACGGTGTAGGCTTTCATCCTTGGAGTGTATGTAATGCACACTGCATGTTATGTCAAATGTGACCAATCAGAGTTATAGTAGATAACTTTATTTCAAAGATTTGACATGACAATATCAGATACTGGTGGTTTTTGAAATGACATTGTGGTCTAAGAGAAACATCTATGTTTTTGCAAGTGAGATAAGATTGAGTAATGTGATAAATATAGATAGATTCTATCATTCAAATTTCAGGTTCATTTGTTACTGAATTTATTAAACTCTTCATGAAATGTGCTGAGATGCTCGGCAAAGCCTTGCATCTTATCACTTTTCCCTATTTCATTTATTTGTTTAATAAATTCAATGATAAATGGCACTTAGTAAAAGTAAAATCCTCTGTATAAATAATACATACAACTGTTAAATCAGGATCCCAAGACAATTTTATGCTCATTCCACGATCTGTATTAGGTAATTGAAAATGTATATACAGGTATATCATCATACAGAAAAATGACCATTTACATACATGTAAGGTTACAATGTATTTGTATAAATAGTTATACATGTAAATTCATAGATTTGCCAAGCTAGCTTCCACTTAATTAAATCCACCTGTTGTACATGTAGGCATATAATTAGGAATAGTGCTATAAATTTTTCTGGCCGTTTCATTGAACTATGTTTAACCCATTGTATACTAGTGGTCTCTTCCATTGCTACATATGCATTGGACAAGTCCATTTGTCATATAAGGGGTGTCAGGTCTATTTTTTTCATTTTTATTCTATTTTTGATGGAAAATTCTGTTAGCAATAGTGCTGGCCATGATCATACGTTGCATTCTGCGACGTCTGATCTGGGACTGCACTGTTTGACACGGTACCCCTTCAGGTCGGCGGCATCTGATCTGGGACTGCACTGTTTGCCATGGTTCCCCTTCAGGGGTTTCCCGCATACAATGGGTTAATCAACCATCAGTCACATACATACACATAAGCCATTGATGGATCACAAAATCATTTTCACATATTTAATCCGTAAGGTACTTTAGTACACTCAGACTGATTGCAGTTTTAGAATATGAATATTCAAGAATAATTTGCACAAGTCTCTATCTTCCAGGACAAGTTAAAAATGGCTTACAGTTCCACCCTGATAGAGAACATATTATATACCCACTTGGAAATGCTGTTGTCATTGAAAGTATACGTGCTAAGGCACAGCCTGATGTTCTCTGGGGTCATACGGATGATGTCACATGCATAGCAATATCTAATAAAGGTGGTGAACTCATTGCCTCAGGACAGAGAACCTATATGGGATTTAAGGTAAGGTACTGAGTAAGGCTGACAAGATTAATGGTATAATAGATTAATCGATCGATAAATTCCACAAAAATGATTATCATTTCTGATTTGCTTTTAATCGATTACTTGATAGGTACAATTTACTACCCAAAGTTATGCTTAAATAGCTGGATGAGTGGAAAACAGTGCAGACCCTGATGAGACGCCGCATTATGCGGCGTCTCATCTGGGTCTACACTGTTTGCTCGGGTCTGTCTGTTCAAATATACATATGGTAAAGTGCAACATATGGTAAGAGTTATGCTTAGACAGAAAGCCAGACAGGTAAAATTATGATGATAACCTTTGCGATTACTAATCGCTTATCAATCGCAATGACAGGACTGATAATCGATTGTCTTTTCAGCTCCGATTAGCCAGCCCTACTTAACCCATAAGATGTAAATCACAGCAATTGCCATCTGTTTTGTTGTAGGCTGGTTAGGCATAAAAAATAAATAGCCGTGTTTCCGCTAACATGCTGACATGCACCGCTTTACCTGGGCAGACTAAGATCCTCTAAGCGGTTTTCAAGTACTCGTGTGTGGTTGGTTTCAGTTCTGCCTGGAAGCATCATGCAGCCCATCTATTTCTTCAAGCTCCGATGGGTGGGGGGCATGATAAGGTGTGTATGTTGTGTTGACCGAAGAATAGTTTATCTTATTTGTCCATATAAACCAATGTTGTGGGTATTCATTATCACTGCCTTGTCGAGGCAGTTCTAATGAATTTTCACAACATAGGTTTTATGGAGAATTGACAAAAACTATCCTTCAATTATCACAGAATACCAGCATTATCTGTTGCTATGGACAGCACTCTGACATGACAGTGACAAGCACACTGAAGCTATAAATAACTGCTAACTGGATTTGGATGTCAATGATTGTCTTGTGGAAACTTCTTGGATTGTTAATTAATCAACCCCCCACTGCAGTGCTCACATATAATGTATGTGTGGTCTACTTGTTTTACTGTTGGTTCAAGTCTTATGTAATTTTTATAAAGAACAGTTTCATTGCTATGTTTGCTTTAGTCTTCTTTTCAAGATTCAACCAGATCTTTGCCTGCACTGTTGTCCAGACATCACGTTTTTGGATCCCCCCCCACCCCCCACCCCCCATATAAAATGGGTCAAAAAATGTGATCCTATTCTTTTTCAAAACAAAAAGGGCAAAATGTCAATGATTTTAATAGTTCATTAGAATTTTGGTTGTTTTAACTCAAAACACTGTTTTACATTTGTGCTTCTATTTTGGCCATAAACAACAAACAACAGCCAAAAAACACAGTCTTCATAAATGTGTATCAAAAAAATTGTACGGGAAAACTCATTTATTTATATGTATATACCTACTTAACTGTTGTCCTGTTGAATAAATCAGTTTAGCTACAGTCATTTTTGACTAAGAGCCAAACAAATTGCTTGAATATCCTATTAGCTCATTAGTGATCGAATTGTTAACTCTTCAAGCAAATACAATATCTAAAATTTGTTATTTTTGTTATTTTAGTTGAAAAAATGTGGGTAGCGCAAAAGCTACTCACATTTTTTCAGCAAAAATTTTAGTGTATTTGCCTTAAAAATGATCACAATGTTTTAACAATTTGTTAACTAACAAGTAAAAAACTGGCCCAAGATGGGTTTTCCAAAAGCTGAAGCCATCTGATCTAGAGCTTTTCTGTTTGCAAAGGTAGAGTTATGCTGGTTCAGCAGGATAATGGTTAAACCCTTATCCTAAATTAATTTAGCCACTCCCATCAATCAAATTACTTAACATTATGTATGTGTTCATAATCTGCTTGACAGACAGTATAGATCCTGATCAGCTGGCTTCTTCAGAAGCCATCTGATGTTTTTAAAGGTAGGGTTGTTGTGTTTAGCCAGACAAAGATTTGTGTGCTTTAACTTAAGGTTGTATTATTCTGTTCGTTTAGGCTGACATTATTGTTTGGGACTATGCATCTCGTCAACAGCTATATAAGCTAAATCTTCATAAAGTGAAGGTAGAGGCTCTAGCTTTCTCTCCAAACAATTGTTACCTTGCCTCTCTTGGAGGCTGTGATGATGGCAGGTGAGTACTTGTTCATTGAACTGAACTTTTTTTTTTCATACTGAATTGCACCATAGCTCCAGTTAACCCTTCTCTTGCTGAATATTCAGATTAGCCACACCCATTTCTGACTTTTAACCAATCAAATTACCTTATGTAATTTATTCCTACAAATTCATAAAGTTAATATCAGACAGTGTAAATCCTGATCAGATCCATCTGATCTTGATCTATACTGTTTCCAAAGATAGGGTTGTCGTGAACAGCATGGTAAGAGTTAAGGAGAAATTAGATGGTAAATTAAGGGGAATGCAACACCTGGCAGATTTTTCTGCCATTTTTCAAAGAGAGACAACTTTCGGGACTTCCTGTTCACTTTTCTGTAAGCTCTATTCCACTGAAAAAGGGGTCTACTCTAAAAGGAAAGAATTTGCTCCACAGGAGCAAATCTTTCCTTCAAGAGTTGACCCCTATTGACATGGAAGACAAAAATATTTTTGCAAGAGTTGCCTCCCCTGAAGGTGTATCCATTCCCCTTAACACTCACCATGCTGAACATTTCAGTATGCTACATTGCTTCCCTATTTTCTGCAATTTGTGTTGCATAATTTTATATTTTTACCATGTGGATTCAGAAGCAGAATGTAAAACAGTATACCATATTCGCCCTAATTACCGCATATGCTCCTATAAGCGCACACCAAAGCTATTTTTGAAAAGGAAATGCATAAGCTCAAACTTTACAGTAAATTCCCCCTGGAAGCTCTCACAATAAATAGCTAAAAAACTAACCGTTATTTCTTCAACAGTGAAGGCAATGCTTTAGTATCATTTTCCGTCCCATTAAATATCAGTATGTATAATCTCGGGGGCTATTGTTTTCACCAGGTGTTCCTATTCCCCTTAAGTACCACAGCATACATTGTTTTTGAAATAAAAGAGGTTATCCCCAAATTGTTTTCATTACTCACTGTTCTTCTCTGAATATTGAGTTTGTTTCACTCATAAGTATTAGGGGAAGGGGATGCACCTTACATATTTTCTGCCAGTTTTTAAAAAGGAGACGACTTATGATACTACCTGTTTGCTTTCATATACGGTGAAATTCTGACCAAATAAAATTGAGACAAATTCTGCTCTGAATTAGTATGTTTCATTTATTCTTTCTTTGTGATTTCGGCACACAGTGTCCTCTGCCCAGAGACCACCTTTGGGACTGTTCAAAAGTGGTCTTAAAGACCACTTTTGAACAGTCCCAAAGGTCGTCTTAATAGAGGAATTTTACTGTACATGTAAACTGAGTGTATGTATCATTTTTTCAAAGGAGTGTACTCCTAAAGAACAGAATTTGCTCTTGTTTGAAAGATTTGTCTCCCCTTAAGGTGTATTCATTCCCCTTAAACTTGTTTAACACACACTCTTTTACCACACTAATTCAGCAGACGACAAATTGATGATATTTTTTCCTGAAAACTGGTTTTGACATTTCATGCAAATTATCTCCAAGCAAGACAATTTGCATGAAATGTCAAAATTTGTTTTCTAGGAAAGAAAAAACAAGATTTATTTTAAAATGTTTTCTGCTGAAATGTTAACACAGAGTGCTTAGCATTGATGCATTTTTTTTTGTATGTTATGCTCGTAATATGCCAGTGTTGGCATTTCAGTATCTATTAGGTGAGCAGGAATTTTAAGAGCACATATTATTGGTATTTTACTTCACTTGAGCAGTAATAGTTTCATGTGCACTGTTGAGAAGTGGATGATATAAATGTATAAAATTAGGACTGTCCAGTGAATATTGACAGCACAGGGTCATAATAATCTTCAAATTAAATAGCAAATAAAGAATAGATTCACCTTCTTTGTTATGGAGCTAGAACAAAGTATTTTATTTTCTCCCACCATTTTCTGATCAGGAAAACAATGTTGAGTTGTATAAATTTGTTTCACTCTGCAGGGAAGTCATCTCAATTTTAGCACCATTTACCATGTGCAAAAATAAACCAATATGATCTGTAGAATTGTAGAATAAGGAAATCCTACAAACAAAAAGGTCTGTTAACAGAAACTCAGTCTATTAGAAAAAAAAAAAAAAAAAAAGAAGCTGAATTGGCAAGTATTTCCTGTTAAAATACTGAAATTACATTTAGTTTGAAGCACAACATAGTATTTCACCATTATTTGAATGTTAAATGATCTGTTTGTGTGTCCATTTTGTTGTGGGAAATGAAAAGGCATCAAATCATATGTTCACACTCAGGCACACTCTATCCTGAGATAGAGTGAAATAACATTCATATCTACTTGTTATAGTTTATCAACGACCTTTGAGAGTTCAACGTTCAAGTGTGGCAAGACTATTCCATGTTTAAGGGGAAGCAGGTTTCAGATATCTTTTTTCACAGGATTTTAAAATTATAAATACGTTTTTTGATAATGCTATTATGTAGAAGTCGGGGCCAAGTGGTTCGTATGATGCCGTACGAATCTCAGCAAAACTATATCTCCCAGTGTAAAATCCCAACTGAAGCCGACTTACCTAAAACACTGACTAGTCCAAAATTAAAAGTGCAGTCACGTCTCACTGCATTTTGAAAGACTATACTTGATAACAGCATATATCAATCAAAATAAAAACACAGGTAAAGAAAATCTATAGATTCTAACATCATACAGAAAACAAGCTTAGTATAAAGCATTTGCAGATAAGATTGATAGGTCAGGGCAGTTCTGGTGTTGTCAGTATTTGTCAATTTGTTCAGTCCACAAGAAGATCTGTTAGAGTACCTTTCGCATGCTTTTTGCAAGCTGACCAAATGTTTGTGTTGCAGTCGAAATTGAAATTAATCGAGTGACTTGATTTACCTGTTTGTTAATAAATAGAATATTCCAAAGGATAATGCAAACAATAACTGTCCTGCTAATCTTATCTTTAGCCTGGCAACCACTATATCATTACAGCGATGTTTCCTGAAGGACCCTTATGACAAACACGTATCAACTGAAGTACATGTACATGCTCCATCTCACATCATCATCTACTACATCTGATGATTGACAGTTTGTGCAATTGGATATTCTAACACTGGTCACCTATATAGCCAATAGACAAATCTAATGATAAATCACTGGGCAGAAGAGCGTGACACAAAGAGCCGCCTTTTTTTCCTGTTCCATGGCGTCATTCATCGTTACCTTGACACTAGATGGTCTAACGTCATTTTCTTGTATCAGTTATGATATGAAAACAGGTAAATGCATGTGATACAGTCAGTCATGTTGGTAGGATTGCTTTCAACAATGGCGAAAGATAGGGAGAATCTGAAGAAAACAGTAGCATTTTCGTCGACTTTTAGTGTGTTAGAATCGAAATAGATCAGCTGTAGTTCTGGGATTTATTTAGTGATATATCACGGTTTGTTGGTCTGACAGTTGCAAGTAGACAAATCACTCACGCTATGCGCTCGTGATTTGATCTTCATTGCAGCTGACCTCCGAAAAGTAATATATCACTCAATAAATCACTGCTAGAGCTGATATATTTCTTAATTTTCACATGACTTGATTTCCTATAGGTTCTATATGAATGTTAGAATGTAACTTCATTTTCTTATTCAGTGTTGTCATTTGGAATGTGTGTGATGGTAAAGCAATCTGTGGTGACCAAGCTCAAGTAAAGAGTGCAGGCAATACACTGTGCATCTGCTTCTCCAAGAAATCTGACAATATCTTTGTAACAGGAGGAGAGTAAGTATATAGAGGATATTTGATTTTTTCAGTGTAAGATCGAATTTTATTTCATCGAATGAACACCAAAACTGTTATTTTCACGAGTGGCGTAGCCACGAGTGAAAATAGCAGTTTTGGTGTTCATGAGTGAAATAAAATTTGATCTTGCACTGAAAAAATCAAATTTTCTGTTTCTTACATGCTTCAAAAGGCAATATTTAGCGTCTTTAATGGTGTCGCTCACATTCGGAGAAAATTATCTTTGTTCCTGTTCGTTTCGCGTCAATTTAGTGGTGTCCATCGTGTTTAGTGGGTATACTATTGGGTGTAAACTGAAAGTTTGCACCTGAGAAATGGCCTGGGATGGTATTATTATGAATTAATAATGAAATAATTGACAGAGTAGTTTTCGAAAGAAGTTGCTGGCAAGTCTAACGTCGCGCGACAAAAGACGTGACGTCAGCGTCATAAATGACGTCAGTTACGTCCCCGTCCCACATGAACGGGCTATGCGTCAATTAGAACACATTTCAGTATTGTTCAATTATCTGACAAAGATAAAATTGAAATTAGAGTTAGATTTGAAGAAAAAAGTAGTCCCAAACAGTGAAAAATAAAAAATCGTATTTTCACTGTTTGAAACAGTGAAAATATCGATTTATATTTCACTGATAAATCTCTATCATTCATTGAAAAGCATGTAAGAAAGGGTTCTGATATTGGTGGATATCTCAGTCCATCATTGGCTTATCAAAGGACACAAGCTTGCTTCTGTCCTTTGATATCCCAATGAAGTGTGGTATACAGTAAAACTTCGATGGCTCGAACACCGATGGCTCGTTGACTATGGCTGAGTCGAACTCGTGCTTATGTCCCGAGGAAATTTCTCCACATAAGAAAAATTGAGGGTAATTAAAGAAATTTTCTCCTTTTCTTCTGAATATGTATGCTGTGTGCACTCATTAGAATCGCCTCGATGAGGCGATTCTAATGAGTACACACAGCATACATATTCATTATAGAAGACCGAAAAGATGTCAAAAAGTATCTTGTTATGCCTCCTGACAGTAACCTCAGTGGCTCGAACTACCCCTGTCTCGAACAGATTTTCGAGGTCCCAAAGGTGTTCGAGCTATTGAAGTTCGACTGTAATTATTCACCAGTATCAGTGCAATAACTTTTTATGCCCCTACATTGAATGATGCCGGGGGCATAGTTTTTGGGTTTTCAATATGTGCGTATGTATGTACATCCAGCTATAAGTGTTTGTGTCTACATATATGATCCTGCCACCTCAGGTTAGGGCATCTGTTACAGGTAGACCCTGAGTCGGGAAATCTGTGTCTTACTGACACATTTTATAGTTTATTATTGAAGGAGCATTAGACATGAAAATAAAAATGCATGGAAATTTTAATTTAAGTGCATGCTTTCATTATCTTGTACTTTTGATGCACTCAGAAGAATCATGTCATTGTTTGCTATGGCTGATTTTTGTCATACCTGCTTTTATTAGCATGTAATAAACAGGCCTCATATTTTTCAGGCATGTGCAGGATTTCAGGCTTTTAGAGCTTGATTTTTTCTTGATATCAGGCTTTTAGATTTTGATTTTTCTTCCTATATTCTGTTTAAAATGACTATTTAACCCTTATCCTGCTGAAAAAAGTTATTTAGTCACACCCATTTCTGACTATTCACCAGTCAAATTACTTGATATAATGTATTTGTTCAGTTTACAAACTGCATTACAAACAGTGTAGATCCTGATCAGATGGCTTCTTCAGAAGCCATCTGATCTGGGTCTACACTGTTTGCAAAGGTAATGGTTGTCATGTACAGCAGGATAAGGGTTAAGGCTGTAAAATCGGGCCTTTCAGGCTTGGAAATGCTTGGTCAGTATGAGGCCTGAATAAAGGGTTCCAGTTTTCCATTCATTCATTCTTTTGTTTGTTTGTCAAGCTTTCAACATTTGCATCGACCCACAGGATTTGCTAAATACTTGTGCATTGGTCTGTGATCCGTGATTTTGTGCAGGACTTGCTGATTTCTGTATTAGGTAATTCTCCAGACCAACTAATTTTCATGTTACCTGGAAAGTGAAAAAGGTTATAATTTAAACTAGCAGAAACACCACTTAACCAATCATCCAATGCAAATGCTGGTCCTGCTGGCCAGTTGAGGTTTGGGCCTTAGCAAAACCCCTGCCAAATCCAGCATCAGCCCTGTATATATGTTCAAGTCAGATTTAGCCCCCACACACATGACATTCCCATGACAATTTTGAAGTGTATATCCAGAAGTATTGGGATACTAGTTATAGCTCTGAATGAGAAGAGTAACAAGGGTCATATGGATAATTTTGGAACATTTTCCTTTAACTTAATTGAACCATACGCTGCCGAGAAACCTGCATCTTAAAATGTTGTCTCTGTCGTCTGCAGAATTTTCTTGCTAACATATCAAGCATATTTTTTCTGATGAAGCCATCTGATCAGGATCTACAGTGTCGTTCAGATTGTGAATTTGTTGCAATAATTTGCATCAAGTAATCTGATTGGTTGATAATTGGTAGTGGGTGTGGCATATTTAAATATTCAGCAGGTCAAGGGTTAAAACAACGATTGAGAATGCTTGTTAGCACAACCTAATTAAGGCAGTTCAAACTATAATGCAAGCTGCAAAATGTTTGAGTATTGTATTCAACTTTGTAAGCATTGAAGTACCCACAGTCTGTGAATCTGAAGTTAAGACCTTGATGGAGCTTCATGCAAGAAATCATGCATGTAGCCCTATCATAATGTGAACAAATAGAAGTAGAGGCAATGGTTAGGAATTGATACAATTAACCCACAGCTCCCAGCAGAGACACCAATGGGAAAGAAATACAAACATGAAGCAACAGACCCCAACGGAAACACCAACAGCAGAAAGCCAAAAGGACAGTTACTTTCCCACAAAATGGCCAAAAGGCTATCCAAAATAAAATAATATAAGCGACACAAACACCCAAAGACATAGGGTGTGGGTACTCATTAGAACCGCCTCAATGAGGTGGTTCTAATGAGCATTCATAACCTATGTTTGCAGTATAACTAAGAACAATATCTTGAATTTTCATCAGAAAAGTAGCCATTTTGGAGATGTAAAAAGAGCACTATGTCGCACGAATGTATTGTCGTAATGTAGTTGCCTGCCTTGTCTGATCCCTTGTTCAGTAAGTGTCCCTTTTCACATGGGCTTGCTTATATAAAGTGGGTTTTTCTTGGGTGTTCATTTCATGGACTTGTTAACATAATGTTGTGTGTATTTGTAGATCAACACTGAGAGTATGGGACCTAGATGTAGAGAATAGAAAGATAAGGCCAACAGAAGTGGATATGGGACAGATCAAAAGAAAAATTGAATGCATTGTGGTAAGTTTGTCATTGTTATACCAAACCACAGTATATGCACTACCTTTGCAAACAGTGTAGTTACAGATCTGATGGTTTCTGCTCAGTGTCTACACTGTTTGACATTCAATCCGATCAGGATCTACACTGTTTGTCATTCAGTTTGCAAATGTAATTGAATACAATACATCAGGTAATTTGATTAGAGCCTCACTCGGGTCATATGTGGGATGCCATGTTCTGCAGTGGAAAGCCATGTGGTTTTGGTATGGGTACTTCATTTGTTGTCCACCTCAGTTTAACAATCACCTCAAAATAAGTGAAATAATCTTGAATGGCCTGTAAAACCAAAACATTTGATTGGCTGATAGTCAGAAATGAGTGTGGCAAAATTAATTATTCAGACGGGTAAGGGTGATGAGCAATCATTGAGTGAATCAGTTAATTGGCCAACCACTTAATCATCAAAATAACAAGTCTGTGTAACAAGTATGTGTAATGAACACCCCTTACACAGAAAAAACGGGGGTTTGCAGGGGTATACATTATTTTTAGCCCGGCTGTTTTCGAAGAAAACGACGAGGTATTGTCATAGCTCTGGCGTCGTCTGCGTCGTCGTGCAAAAACTTAGACATTTTGTAATATCTCTGTCATTACTGAACATATTTACTTGAAACTCGGACTAGTTGTTCATTATGAAAAGGGAAACTCTTACCAATAGGTGAGGTAACCCTCAAAATATTTTTGGCACATTTATGCCCCTTATTTGACTTAGAATTTTTGCAGCCGAGCGTTGGCACCCGCATGCGGTGCTCTTGTTCTTATTTCTGCTCCCGTGCATAGCCTGCGGGTACTCGATGAGGCAGTTCTAATGAGCACCGATAACCTATGTTTAGGGCATTTATAAGAAAAATACCACAAATTTCATCAGAAAAATAACCGTATTTGAGATACGAAAGAATATTAACACATTTTATACTAGTGGACTCTTCCATTGCTGTATGTTGGACAAGTCCATTTGTCATATAACGGGTGGTAGGCTTATTTTTGCATTTTTATTCCATTTTTTTTACAGAAAATTCATGTAAGCAAATAGTGCAGGCCCTGATCAGACGCTGCTTTATGCGGCATCTGATATGGGCCTGCACTGTTTGTCAAGGTACCCCTTCAGGGGTTTCTCCACATGCAATGGGTTAAAGTCACATGTATTTGTTACTATAATGTGATAGTACTTTAATGATCCTACATATTGGGAGAGATATCCCTTAGCAAACAGTGCAGACCCAGATCAGACTGCTCCTGAAGGAGCAGTCTGATCTGGGTCTACACTGTTTGCCATATTGTCTGCACCTTTTGGACTCTTTGCTGGATCATGAAACAAATTTATTAGAATTTTAGGAGTGTTACAGCATGTCCTCCAGGTGTCCATATTTTTAAGTTTTTTATGATACTAGAACCTGTATTTCTAGATGGATGATGCTAGTCCTGAGAACCCAGACAAAGAGTTCTTTTACTGTGGGACAACGACTGGAGATATATTAGCTATCAATATGAAGTCTAAGAACTTCCAGTTTAAGGCTCCGCTGAAGAACAACTTTGAAAACGGAGTTACGGCCCTTACACACGTGAAGCGGGACTGTTTCTTGGTTGGTACTGGGTGTGGGAAATTGTATGAATTACAATTCCCATTGCCTGGGGCACCACAGAAAGGACAGAAAGCAAACAAACTACAACCAAAGCCTATAGTATTGGGGTAAGTCTAAAGACAGAATGAGTGTAAACTGTCACCAATTACTAGTCACTCCAAATTTCACGTGAATTTTATGAAACTGAACCAGTCAAATAACATCTAAGTTAAGGTATGAACATGCTTAATGGCAGTAATTTCGGTTTGATGTAACAAATAGGCAAAGTTTGCTGGTAATCTAGTGTGGTTAACCCATTTCAGACTGGAAACCCCTAAACGGGTACAGTGGCAAACAGTGCAGGCCCAGATCAGATGCCGCAGAATGCGGCGTCTGATCAGGGCCTCCACTGTTTGCTAAAAGTTCAGTCACTTTCCAAATGAACTTTGATGAAAACACAACCTGACACCCCTAACTTTTGAAATGATCTCCTGCTATATATAAGGAGGAAGATTCCATTTGGTACAAAAAGGGTTAAGCCTTTATCGGCTCAATTTTAATCTTAAGTGAGAACATAAATTGTCCTTGACAGGAGGGGTGGTTGGGTTGAGGTGAAGGTAGCGTGTATCTTACGTCAATGGGGCACCCAAATGATATGGGCTTACAGTTGGGCAAGGCCTACTGTCCTTGCTGCAGGTAAGAATAGAGGGTGGGGGGGGTCTTTATATGTATCACTTCTGCCTCATCACTTTCTTTAATTTTCCTCATTAGAAGCCTCCGTGGTGTAGTGGTTATGCTACTAGCCTTGTAAACCAGGGGTCGCAGTATCAATCCCGGGCTTCCTCAGACTGTCGGATGATTCTTTAAACCGAGGTCCCGTCTCCGTATGACCATACCTGTTGGTGACACGTAAAACTCAACACTCACCTCATTTTTCTCATGAAAGAAAGTTATAAAGCAGAAGTGATGAAGAACGCCCCTCTGCTCTTATCTGCAGCAAGGACAGTAGGCCTTGCTCAACTTCATTACTTTCTTTCATTTTCCTCAACAGCCTCCGCCTATCAGGGCTGGTAGAAATAGATGGGCTGCATGATGCTTCCACGCACAGCTGAAACTGACCGCACACGATTACTGGTAAACCACTTAGAGGATCTAAGCCTGTCCGGGCAAAGCAGTGCCAGTCGGGCTGTACATGCTATAAACCCTTTTGGTTTCATGGGCGACAGGGTTTGAGATGTCATTTCATCTCAGTGTCGGGTAAACCTCCCACAAAATAGGAAGCAACGTCTCCAAAATGACCTATATAGTGTTGATGGGGAGGTTACACCTCAAATCAAATAAAATCATTTTCCTCCTCTCCTATCCCTGTCTGTCCTCTCTACTATCTCTTCTGTCTCTTTACTCCCTTTCTCTGGATGCAACACAAAATGACACACAAGGGTTGTTGTATGTGTTTTTAAACCCCAATGCAATCAAATCCTTAACAGAAATGGATAAACCTGGCATAAGTTTTTATACCCCCACAAATGAAATTTGGGGGGGTATATAGGAGTGAGCTTGTCGGTCGGTCGGTCTGTCCGTCGGTCGGTCGGTCCGTCTGTTGACTTGGTTTCCAGACGATAACTCAAAAAGCGCTCCATCGATTTTTATAATTTTTGGTACACTGATGTAACATCATAAAATACAGGTCAAGTTCGATTTCCACTACAATTCGTCAATTTTCGACATAGTTATGGCCCCTTTCAAGTGAAAAAATTGCAAAATGCCGCTGTTGTACTATCAAGGCAGTTTTTGTGGGGGTATTCATCACCTTTAGTGATAGCTCTAGTTCCATTTTGCTTAAGGGAGACACCTTCTGGCTCTTACTTTTGACTTACCTGTAAACTGAGCTGTAAAAAGGGGTGTACTGTTAAAGGAAAGAAATTCTTCCGAGGATAAAAATAGATCTACTCTTAAAGGAAAGAATCTACTCTTAAAGGAAAGAATTTGCTCCCAAGGAGCAAATTCTTTCCTTTAAAAGTAGACCTCTGTTGGTAAGGGAGACAAAAATATATTTTTGTGAAGAGTTGCTTCCCATGATGGAGTGTGCATTGCCCATAATGATTTTCCTTAGTAAGTTTACAATGTGTGTTAAACATGACTTGGCATTTCATTCAAACCAGAGAAATTTGAAAGGAATTTCAAGATTAGTTAAAAAGAACTGAAAAGGCTGGAAGTCTTCATCACCTATTACCTATATAGCATACACATGTGTTGTCTATTAATGTTATCAACAGCATGATAAAGGTGGATTTTTGCCCATTTTTGAGGTTGATTTCTTTATAAATTTATAAATACATCATTTGCCAGATAAACTATAAATCAGCAGCGCCTTTGATTTTCCTGAATCAAAATCCAGATTCCAAATATAAATTTCTAAATCACAAACATGATCTGCCACTTCAACTCATTTAGTACCGAAAACCCCATAAGGGGTAAGTGGCAAACAGTGCAGGCCCAGATCAGATGCTGCAGAATGCAGCATCTGATTAGGACCTACACTGTTTGCAGAAAAGTCAGTCATTTTCCAGACAAATTTTGAAGAAAACACAACCTGACACTCCTAAATTTCAATATGGACTCCTGCCATATATAAGGAAGAAGATTCTGTTTGGTACAAAAAGGGTTAAAAACAGTTTGTTTCGAATCTATGATTCCGCCATTTTGGATGCACTTGAATCATTCTGAAACAGGAAGAAAGTACAGTATCATGTTTCTGTTTTGCACAAATAAAACGCTGAAACAGAAACATGATTTTGAATCCTGATTCTGGTAATAGTTGGCCATCCAAACCACAAAAAAAAATTTCTGATGGCAAAATTGAGTAGAGTATGGCATCCATGCTAATTGTGTTCTTTAGTGTGTTGCAAAAGTGATAGGGGTGGATGCCACTTCTGAAAATGCCCCTGAGCCTCAGAAGTAGGTCAAAGGTCAAATTAGTGCAAAAATACAATAAAATGTGTACATACTGGTATTTGTACCCTCTTTCTATCTAAACAGAACAAATAAAGTTAATTAAAACACCAGCAATTTACTTAGGACATGTTATTGATGCATCATATGTGAGAAAAAAAGTTGTACCATAGATTTGGCCAAGGTCAAAGGTCATTTAAAGACACATTTTTTTCCTTATATAAAAGGGGTGGCCTGTCTAATGATCTCCAATAAACATTTCCTTCGGACCATAGCGCACATCAAAGGCTTTTCTTATCTAAGTGATTATGAGGTGATTATGAGCAGATTTCTTGTTTAATAGGGGGCTCAATAAGGGTACTTGAGTGATAGTATAATTTACTGTGATTGTTTCCAACAACATATTGTTTGAATAACTTCTTTTTTATTTTAAAATAAAGTAAAGAAAAACACTGATATCCATTGTTTCCTTTACCCAAAAGTGCAAAGAGGTAAACAAACTAGGTAAATGAATTGATTAACCTCAAAATTTAATCAATTAATTTACCTTTATTTATTTATTTATTTATTTATTTATTTATTTATTTATTTAATATTGGTTGAAAGTATGTGATACACAAATCTAAAACATATGCATTTTATAGTTTCAGTCTAAAACATTAGCATTTTATAGTTTCAGTCAAGATGGAACTATAAAATGTTCTTTGTTTAAGACACAGTCATATCAGAAAAGAGAAAAAAAAAAGATTTTTTTTTTTTAAGATTTTATTTTTCACCTTTTCAAGTTTAAAACTAAAATAACAAACACAATTAAATTTATTTTTCTTATTTATATTGCAAACATATGTTGTGGGTGCTCGTTAGAGCCGCCTAATTGAGGCAGTTCAAACGAGTACCCACAACCTATGACTCAATGAGACGATTCTAACAAGCACCCGCAACCTATGACTTGGAGCAGAAATAGGGAAAATAGTGTATACTCCTTAAACCCCCATATTCTCTATAGAAAGTGGGGTTTAGGGGATGTTCCGTTTTCCTCAAAAACATATATTGTGTGTCCTCATTAGAACCGCCTCATGGAAGCAGTTCTAACGAGCAGTCACACAGTAAAAACAAAATGTCAGTACTCGTCTGAACCGCTTTGCCGATGTGGTTCTAATGAGTACCCACAATATATGTTTAGAGCATAAATAATAAAGTTATCAGGATTTTATCTGAAAAAAAAAAATCATTTTTTGGTGGAAAAAATTTACCAATATATTTGAATTGGCATTTTCTGTAATGATTATAAATAATGGCTACTAAATATAAAATCGGAAAAAAGTGCTGTTGTTTCTTCCATGCAAATCAAAATAAGGACTTGGGTGTAAATGAATAGATGTCATTTGTCAAAGTCATATCCCTAGGTAATTTATTACCCTCTCTTGGTCCCCTACCTGTATGACAGCCTGGATACCCCAAGTGTATTTTATCTCAATGTTGGATTCTTTAATAAACGGTCATTAGGATGTTATTTAATCGAAAAATGTGTCTTTAAGTACATATTTGCTTTAAAAAGCTTCAATATTTATTGAAAAAGGGTTATCTAGTATGTCAACTGAAACAAAGTCAAATGAGTTGCCATTTCCTTATCTAGGAAGCATAGAAGCCACACATTATACTAACAGCATAATTGCCAACCTAATCAGCCTTAGGTCAAAGGTCATTTAAGTACATATTTGGCAAAATATGTTTATTTTGCAAAATACATTGATTATTATGACATGTCATCCATTATTATAAGTAACATTCCAAAGCGTCTTCCTTACTAAACCTCGCAATGATATATCAAGGATATTGTATTATGATGAAGACATATCTAATGATAACACAAGTGGGTCATCATCAAAGGTCATGTGCAGCTGCTGTAAAACACTTATATTAGGCGGCCATTTTATTTTGGCGCTATTTGCGGTCAAGGAAAAAACTAAATAATAAAAATCCGCCTATAAAGCTCAAAGAGTGCGAGAGAATAAATTTTATTCTACACACCACAATTATGATGTGTCAATTCGTCGTAGGCATCATCGGTGACAAAAGAAAAAGTGTATTTACTTCTTTAGAAGTCGCAATAAAGAAAGACAATGTTCTAGCCATAAGACAGCTCAAAACGGCTGAATGAAAACAAACATACCTTGAGAGTTATTGTCAAAATTGTGGATATAATTGATAGTTGGTTGATGGCTTCAACTGTGAGCTCAATAGGATGGGTAAACCATTCAGATAAGAGGAAAGTGACACACTTCAAGACAGACATTTGGATAATCAAGGTAGCACATTGGGTTAATCATGCAGTGAACACAAGACCTTTAACTAATTACTGCAGTTTCCGCATGACGCTGCTGATGATCAACTCCGATGAAATCTATGTCATATTACACGGCTTTGGAGATTCAACTGATTTCTTTTCTTCGGAAATCGAGAATCCGCGAAAATGACCGCCAAAATTTGCTGCCGCTACATTTAAGTGTTTAACAGTATTCAAAGTTTGTATTGTACAAGATGCCATGTCATTTTAAGAGCCGTTCAGATCACTACAATGTACAGGGTAACAGCTAATTGCGACAATGCATATCGATATGTATTCGCATTTGCGCCCATACGATAAATGTTTTTACTTCAACATCGACAAGTCAATGTAATGCAAACCAAATAGGGGTTTCTTTCTTATGAATGTTTTCATTGCTCTTAAAGGAACTCATTTTTGATTTTTATTTCTCCGATTTCACTGATACGAGCTTTCTACCCCATGATCTGAAATGATAGACATAGTCATATATAAATAACAAGCCATTTTAACTTCGTTTTGTGCACAAGCTGTCAGTGACTACTGGATGCATTTAATTGTACAAAAAGCGGGTAACTCTAGTTGCTAGTCAGATGAATTGCTAAAATGCTTGAACATTTAATAATCTGGCAGCCATCTTGGATGTCATCTTCAACAGTTTGCATAAAACACACATATTGGATCTCAATATACATGTATATTTTAGGTAAGCACAGGTTAGCAATTTGTCAAAATATGTTTTATTTTGCAAACTTTTGAAGATATATCTGATTTTACAGTCAGTTCATTTGTCATTCAGCCTCCAAGTTTGCTGTATGTGTTACAGAAGGCCAAGACGGGCTTCCTACATTATATTGGTTACCTAAACTTCATAAAAGACCATTTAAAGCACGGTTTATTGCAAATTCAAGCTCTTGTACCACCACGCAACTTTCCAATTTTTAAGTTCATGTTTTACTGCCATTAAAAAACATGTGATTAAATATTTTTTAAAGATCAGGGAGACACCTGTTTTGGTCTATAAAAATTCTAATGAAGTTTTAAATAAATTGAAATCCAGATGTTTTCATGCTTCAAGTTTGTCTAATTATGACTTTCCACCCTTTACACTAAACTTCCTCATAATGTTATAAAAGAGAATCTTAATGATTTAATTGAATGGACATTTTATAGGGAAGACCCCCTCTATCTTGCAAGTAATGTAAGAAATGCCTTTTTCACTTCTGTTGAGCATAAAAATTATACTTTATGGTCAGGTCAGGAAGTGTGTGAAGCTCTCACCTTTCTACTTGACAATATTTACATATTATTTGGTACTAAGTTAGACAAGCTGTGGGTATTCCGGTGAGTAACCGCACCCCTTGTGGCTGATCTGTTCTTGTTTTGTTATGAAAGAGACTTCATGATGTCCCTTTCCGTTGAAAACCAATCTGAAATCATTTAAGCCTTTAGCTCGACTTCTATATATTTGGATTTATTAAATATTGACAATACCTATTTCGATGATTTGATCAATCAAATTTACCCCCACCCCCAAGAACTTCAATTAGATAAAGCAAATTCTTCTGATACCGAGGCCTTTTTATTTACATCTGTCTGTTGTAGATAGGTTTGTTTCCTGCCAAATTTATAATAAACGCGATGATTTTGATTTTGAGATTATAACTTTTCCTTTCTTGGATGGTGATGTTCCTGGTGCGACATACTATGGCGTTTATATTACGCAATTAATTCGATTTGCCAGAGTGTCTTGCCATGTGACACTTCAACACTCGTAATAAATTGTTAACTGCTAAACCTCTTAATCAGGGCTATCGTAATCATAAACTACGCAAAGCCTTTTCAAAATGTTATAGACGTCATTCCGATTTAATTTCAAAATTCAATGTTGGACTTAAATCTCTTCTGCATTTTATGGTGACTTAGTTACATAAATTCAGAAAAATATATTATTGCAATGACTTCAGCACCCAAATTTATAAAATAATTCTTCAATATAAAAAGATTGGGTAAAACATGAATGTTATAAGACAGGGTGCATGCATGGTAGTTAACCAAATCACGGTTGACAACTTTGCTTCCCTCTTTAAATGCACGCCGATGGGTCTGGCTTTAGATTCTATGATGGTTCCAGCATAAAGGCTTAATGAGAATTAGAGAGAATTTGATTTTATGTCAAGTTGGTTGGTGCCTGATGCTCTGTCTCTTTGCGGGCCCATTGGAGTCTAACTGTTGGTTTTCTTTTGCTCCAGTATTTCAGTGGTTTTTCCTGTCGAGTCCTCACCATTGTTTCATCTCTGTGGTTGTTTGATTTTTGTGTTCTTGGAGATATTGCACTGATGAGTTAGGAGGTATTCATGCTGACTGAACAAATTATTGTCTAAATCGCGATGGAAGTAAGGACAAGGATTGCATCTGCGTAAAATCGATTTAAGCCACCCAGTGGTATTCGTTTCACTGACCATTCCATGGCTGTTCTTCTGTCGCGGTTATTTTTGTTATGGTTTGTCTTTGGGTGTGTGTATCAGTTATAATATTTTGTTTTGGATAGCCAATTGGCCATTTTGTGGGACAGTAACTGTCCTTTTGGCTTTCCGGAATTGATGTTTCCATTAGGGTCTAGTTATTTCATGTTTGTGTTTCTTTCCTTTGATGTCACTGATGGGAGCAGAGGGTTAATTGAATCGATTTATGATCGTTGCCTTAAATTCTTTTTAAACTAGAACTGTCAAAGGATCTGACTATAGCCCCGCTATAGCGCTATCAGAAAAGAAAATTGCTTTGCAGTTGCATGAAAATATTTGCAAGTTTCAGAGTTATAGAAGGGACACGAATTATTACTGTACTTAGTTTATTCCAAGTGCCATTTGCAATGTTCAAAGGGCAATAACTCCAAAAGTAGGCAATCCAGAGTTATGGCTAATGCACTCTGCACATCCTCTTACAGTGTTTTACATTTGTGTGAAGTTTCATGAAAAAACCTCAAACGGTTTTTGAGTTATGGAGTGGACAAGGTTAAAATTGCCATTTTCAATGTTCCAAAGGCAATAACTCCAAAAGTAGGCAATTCAGAGTTATGGTTCATGTGCTCTGCACATCGTCTCATAGTGCTTTAAATTTGTGTGAAGTTTCATGAAAATACCTCGAACGATTTTTGAGTTATCATGAATAACGGAATTACTGTTGACATTTTTCAATGTTCAAAGGGCAATTACTCTAAAAGTAGGCAATCCAGAGTTACGGTTCATGTGCTCTGCACATCGTTTCATAGTGCTTTACATTTGTATGAAGTTTCATGAAAATACCTCTAACGGTTTTTGAGTTATCATGAATAACGGAATAACGGTTGCCATTTTTCAATGTTCAAAGGGCAATAACTCAAAAAGTAGGCAATCCAGAGTTATGGTTCATGCACTCTGCACATCGTCTCATAACATTTTACATTTGTGTGAAGTTTGGTGAAAATACCTCAACCGGTTTTTGAGTTATCATGAATAACGGAATTACAGAATCACAGAAGGACAAGGCAAATCCAATATAGCCCCCACTTTTTCAAAGCGGGGCAATAAATAGAAGTCAATAACTGTCTGACTGCCATCCTGGATGCCAATTTTAAGGAATTTAAATCTGTATTTGACAATTAAATACATGTAACAAATGTATTGTAAGAGTCACCCCAGGGACCTTATTCAACACAGAGTTGCTGACTCTCTCCATATTTTGTTACCCCACCCGTCGGAACTCACAACAGTTTTTCCAGTCAAAACAAAGATGTCACGTTCCAGTACTTAAATATTAGATTCGCCCTAGATGAACGACTTCATTACAAGTATTCACGAACAATCATCAACTCTAAAGAACAAACAACTACACAGAAATGCTCTCCTGAAAGTGTTTTGAAATTACCTGTTTCACGGAACTGTCAACAAACTGTCCAATTCTACATCAGTTTATCCAGCTTATTTCGGACTGACAGCCTGTCTCTCGCACACAGCGATGAAGTTCTGAACCCTTAATATTTGTAGAAACCAAGAACTTTCCATTTGCATAGATAGAAATCACTTTTATTGACATTTTCATAAAGTTTTATCCGTGTTTTAAACACTGCGAACCGAATCACCTCCCCTTGATGGTTCGACTAAATATCCGTCACTGCTAGGCTTGAATGTAAACTATTCAAATAATCGTTGACTGCCTATCATAGATCTTACACATTTGCATCGAAGGACTTCATAAATAACGGAAAGGACCTCCTTGAATTGTAAACTTGATGGAGATTTATGAGGCCTCTTGTTGTGCGGAATGTCAATTCCACCGAGCGTCTGCTTTTCACTGTATATTGTTACGCCAGTCACCGGCACCTCTCGTGGTTGTCCTTTCAATTATTACGAAGTCCGTCATGTTGCAGTTGATACTATTTAATTCTATGATTTATTCTTTATAAAAGGATCTCCATAATTTTGCATAGGACTCCTCGGAAGTTCTAAATCGTTTGCACTTCTTAGGAGAAGTTCGAAGTAGTGCAAGATTGTGTACTGCTGATCTTGATTTTCTCACAATCTGATTGGCTGACTGATGGCGTAGTACTCTCGCTAGAAACTATATAAAGGAGTCGCTAACGCTGATTCGACATCCAATCTCAAGTTCGAGAGCCGCGAAAATTCGAATCTTCCAATCAAACAAGCTACAGATCTAGGACCTACCCCTTCATACAAGGTACATAAATGGGATTTGAGTTAGCTCCCCTTCCTAAGACCATGGGTCGGCTGAGATGTATGAAGAGAACAGAGTTGTTTATTCTTGTTTACAAAAATAACAAGAATCCGCCATCTTCACAGATGTAAACAAGCCACCCAATAGTGATACCTCATATTGTGAAGCATAACTTTGCAGGCTCTTTGACGGTTTATTATAGATTCTTACTTTAAATTCTTTATCCAGGAGGCTCTTTACACCTGTTTATGTATATGTTATGAAGTTATTGTAGCTCTTAACTTGCACGATTGGATCCCACCACATAAGAAATATATTTCGCGAGACGAGCGCGACAGTTCACCGAAGTTATATATTTTCAATTGCTCAAGCGAGACAGTTCGCCGAAAGATTTTATGATAGACGCGACAGTTCACCGAAGTTATATATTTTCAATTGCTCAAGCGAGACAGCTCGCCGAAAGATTTTATGATAGACGCGACAGTTCACCGAATTATATCCCTTGAGAGTACCATGTCATCAGTCATTGCCAACGAGTAGTTTAAAGTTATTAGTTTAACATTAATAGTTCAAAGTGGTTTTAGGGGCCTTAATGTCGATAGATGGCAGTTCTTTAACGCATTTATATGGTTATATTGAACTTATAGAGAGTTATGAGATATGAGTATTGATGATCAATTAAGATGTTGTTATGGGGGTGTCCTCTATCGGTTCTGATGCCCTTAGCCATGAACTGTTGATAATGAATGTCTTGAATGAATGAGGGAATACAAGAATGACTATTTATAATTTGCTATTGAATAAATGACAGTGTAAATGTACTCAGGCCTTATTAGTTGCGTTTATATGACCAGTTATAATTAGCTTATAAAAACTGAGATACACAGTTATCCCTGAAAGAGAAGTCTTTGAAGATTTAACAGTCTAGCTTGGTCGCCTCACACGCCATCCTACCATGAGGTGCCTTGCAATTTGGTGTCAGAAGTGGGATGTCTTTTCCATTGGACATCCAGTGATACGAATCTACACCAGGATACAGAAGAACTCATATGTGGTGGTTAAAATGATTACATTAACTAACAGAACTTTGTTATTATTTACTTGTGATAATAAACATTGAAAAAAAAAAAAAAACACTTACACACATATTCATACAATAGCAAAGACATTTATTTTCATACAAGACTAAAATGGCAGACACTGACAGTGATAGTGAAATTCAGTTTAACATCCCGAACAACTTAGATGAAGAAGGACAGGGAGACGTGATTCAGCATAGTCCAGTTCCGATGCTGCAACTTGATGAACCTGAAGATGATATTCCCAGACGTATGTCCCCTCTACCTACTCCCATCCCTTGTTACGTGCCTGAACCCCAAGCACCACGTGATTCTAGAGTTAGAAGTCGTTCGCAAGAGATCTTTGGTCCATCATATCCCCATCAGAGTCCAGAGAGACGTCGAGAAGCTGGTGACCATGAAAGATACAGATCGTCAACCACATATCCAAACCCACAACGCTATAGTGAGCCCATGTATAGACATGCAGTACAGCACCAGCACCGCCTTCATGTCAAGCCAGAGTTTTTCAATGGTGAAGATGACTAGGACCAGTATATCTCCCACTTCCAGAACTGTGCAGACCTTGGTCGCTGGTCAGAAACAGATAATGCACTGACTTTATCTGCTTGCCTGAAAGGCCAAGCCAGAGCTTTCTACCTTGGGCTCAGTCCACTAGATCGAAGTTCCTACTACAAACTTGTCCAGAAATTCAGCGAACGTTTTGGCAGTGTCCGTCAACAGAGCCGATACCTCACGAAGTTTGAGACCAGGAAGCGCAGACCCGAAGAGAAAATCGCCTCCCTTGGAGATGACCTGAGACTCTTAGCTCAACGTGCTTATCCAGATTTCCGAGCGGATGCGCAGGAGTCCCTTGCCTTACACCAATTCTACAAAGCTATCACCCTCGAGATGAAATGTCGATGCATTGACCGGGACTGTCGGACTATTGAGTCTGCAGTTCAGATTGTAGAGAGGTACGAGGCTTTACTAGGTGAAGGTACAGAGAAGAAGAAGAACAGCGTCAGAGCCATAAACAACATTGCTGATTCGGGGCCCTCCAACTCCAGGTCTCACCAGTACCGAAACAGTAACAAATCCAGACCAAATGACAAACCCCAGGCCTCAGACACCACGGAGGTCATTCTAAAGCAGATACTTGATCGCCTAGAAAAACTTGAGGGCCGGTCGCAACCAGCTGGCGTCAAAGATAGTACCCGTCCCAAGCCCTACTTTCGTCGTGGATCCTGCTTTATTTACCAGTCACCAGAGCATTTCCTTCTGGATTGCCCCATTTATAAGAAATGCCAAAGTGAGATTCAATCTTCAAATGGTCAAGTGTCGGGAAACGAGAATCCGTGTGCTCTTTAGGCCAGGAGTCGACGGCTGAGGCGTGGTCTACCATAGATGCTGATTTGGCTGCCTGGATAGGACACCTAGGTGATATCACAACTAGATGGGACAATGGCTTCTACGTTGACTGCAATCTCTTGGATGTCAATGCTGCTTTTCTGGTCGACAGTGGGTCTACAGCGACATTGGTTTCTAAGAGGCTTTTCCAGTCTATAGAAGAGGGAAAGCGACCTACCCAATACTGATGACTACCTTTCAAGACTTCCGACTGGTATACTGAAGGCTCATGATGTTGCACGGTCAAACCTTAGGAAGACAACAAACTACCAGAAAAGGTACTATGACACCCACAGCAGAAAGGCCAGGCTGAGGCACTTGGAAGCTGGTCAACTAGTTTGGCTTCATGAACCTTCACGCAAAGTTGGAGTTTGCCATAAACTTATAAAGTGGAAGGGTCCCTACCTTGTTACCAGAAAACTTGATGATCTTACCTACCTAGTAAAAAGGTCTCCGAACCAACCTGTCAGAGCTTACCAGCTTGATCGCCTTCTGCCATACAGTGGGAAGAACATACCGCAGTTGGTTGTGAAGATGAAGAAAGATTCGGAGGGAAGTGGGAAGACTGGATCTGGGGGCTAGACCGGATAACAAGATGTTTATTTTCATTTATTTTCATAGCGATGAAGGTACCACATCGTCTATTATTATTGTATCTTGAACTGATCACTCAAGATACCCTTTCTTAAGTCATTCAAAGGAAGCGGGCGGAGAGTTATCACTTCTTTTTGGCCCTTTAAGAGACAGAAGGAAGCGAGTGGACTGGATCCGGGGGCTAGACTGAATGACTGTCATTCAAAGGAAGCGGGCGGAGAGTTATCACTTCGTTCCACCTCATTTAGGGATGGAAGGAAGTGAGTGGACTGGATCCGGGGGCTAAACTGGATGACGAATTTAAGAGTATGACTACTCAACCCCTTTGTTATTCCGGAGAAGCGGGCGGAGAGTTACCACTTCCCTACCGAGTCAGAAGACAACAACAACACCCTGCAATATTAGAAATGTTTTATTTACATGCATATGAAACCGTGATGACATGGTACTCAGATGCGATCGAAACTGATGAATTTGTACTTACCGTGGTAAGGTCCGTGCTGGTTGGGATTCAGTCGTGCTTCTTGAAACATCAGATCTGAGCAGGCCTTCTGGGACTATAATTTCAGATGAACAGATATGATTGCTGGGTATGTCGGCATTCTGAAGACCGCAAATAAGATTTGAAGTATCATATGGTAGCCGTCCACAGTCGAATGCAGGTTCTATGTGCGTGGTGTCTTGGCAAAGAAATTTACTTCCGCAAAGCAGTAGACCTGGTGAAGCATGTCAAGAAAACTCACAGGGACATCTGGAAGCATTCATCCGTTGAGACATTTGGTGAACCCAACTGCTTTTGGCTAGCAAAGACACCGCAGGACTACATGAAACTGGTCACACCTACAAAGAGGGAGAGCAAAGAGGCCATCTTCATCCGCAAGTCAGTTGAGGAGTGGTGGACAACAGTGGATGGTAAAACCCCCTCAAGACCTCTGACATCTTGGAAAGAAGGCTGGAGACGAGTCCCTCTTGTCTCACCATCCCCCAGCCCTATCTTGGATTATGGTGAAGAGAGACGCCGTAGGAATATCCATGATATTGTAATTACCAGTGAGAAAGTTACAGCTCTCATATACGAAGACCAAGTGGATGGTACTGTTTGGATGAAGGTGGATATTAAGCCGTCTATCATGAATGAAGCTAAACAGAAGGAAAGTCTGCTCAGACGACTGCTTCAGGTTAAGCCTTTCAAGGGAGAGGTTCCGAAGTCCTTTTGTCAGCCCCTAACTGGAAGCCAATTGGAGAAGTGTAAGAAGAAGGTGGCAGGTACACTGATCATCAATGACGACCTCATTAGTAACATTGCACGGCAGACCGTAATGTTGTTCCCAGAACCTGCCAAGAAGAAACAGAAGACAACACACTCAGATACCAGCTTGGTGGATTTGACTGAGACAGAACCCAAATCCTTGTTTCCACTGGATATTCTGCTTCCCAGGACACCAGATCAACCTGACAGGCAGGTCCAAAATCATGAGGAAGGTCTCGAGCAGATGAGTTCCTCAGTAGCAGCTATTGTGACCACTGCAGAAACCTTTTCTGTATCTGTCGCTGAGACGACTACTACAGCCTCCATTCTCCCATCAACTGGACTGTTAACAAATGTCATGAGCCAAGTAATTCCGGTATCTTCACCTGAAGCTTTCAAAACGGCTGATAATCAACAAGATTCGGTGTTGGAATCCCCGAAGCAGTCAACTACCCCATCTGATCATATGGTTTCTTCCTGTGCAGTGCCCTTGGAACCATCACAGCAAAAGCCACACCATGATGACCAGGAATCAGTCTATCATATCAATGGTTCAATGCCTGATCCGTCCTTGCCCTCATCAACACACGATGCTCAACTTCCAATCACCATAATAGATACTGACCGGCAACAACCTTTAACAGTCATGAATCGGCCTACTGTACCTTCGTATCAACCCAAGTCACCATCAGTTGAATCTTGCACTACAAGACATTTCCGTGCAGCTAGAGCATCAGATCTGTTGAGAAGTCCATCGAGTTTCCATGTGATGAATGCTGCCGGGGACAGCTGGGCCTACGACCCCGAGTCTACACAAATTCCTGTGTACACACCGACACCAACTCAACAATGTGCTACCCGTGTATCCATCACACCAGCTCAAGAAACCATCTCAGACAATCTACGAAGCCGGGCAGAAACTCTTCTTTCCAAAGGCTGCATGCCGCTCCTTCCGCCTGCTCGAAGGAACTGGACAAGTGAGGAGGAAATAAAGCTACCTCTGTCTGCTCCTTTCACATGGTGGCCACCACAGAGATGGATGGCTCTGTCAAGTGATACAAGACTTATGATGTGGGAATCTGTTGCGATGAGCCTGGCATTGAAGGATGGATTTGTAGACATGGAAAGAGGCGAGATTCTGGACCATTTTAATTTCCTAGCACTACCTGGATCAGCATCACCACAGTTGAAATCAAATTATCAAACATCCAGATATTTCTTGTTCAAGGTCGTCCGAGATCTTTTTCTAGGCAAGGCGTCAACTTCAGAATCAAACAAACAACTGATCAACATGTTGGAGGCGGCTAAAGCTGCAGCATTCCAGTCTACATCCACTCTTCAGATTCTGGAACAAATTGAGAAAAAAGGAATTTCACTAAGATTATCTCAATAGATAGAATATATACATAAAATAAGTACAGAATTGTCTTCAAACAGGATTAAGAATTGTACATCTTAAAATTTTTAATGGTGAGACAGAAACAAGGAACCGCATCTTATAAATAAACAGAGATGAAACTTCACATCAGCAGCTGTACCGCAAGGCAGTACAAGTATGCTATAAACAGAGACGAAACTTCACATCAGCAGCTGTACCGCAAGGCAGTACAAGTATGCTATAGAGATGAAACTTCACATCAGCAGCTGTACCGCAAGGCAGTACAAGTATGCTATAAACAGAGATGAAACTTCACATCAGCAAGAAGCAGTTTTGTCATCAGCTCAAGACTATAAATTTAATGTCTACCTCTACAGTGTTTAATAGTGTTTCCAAGTGCCACTTAGATAAATATGGAGGTGAAGAAAAAATGAATAAATAATCAAAAAGTGATGAATAAGTGTTTAATTTACTGACTCGTGTCAAGCTGTTGGGTGTAACAAGGTCACATCAATGCAGTGATAGCATTATTAAAGGGAGATGCATTGGTGAGACATTGTTGCTGTACTTCAGTTTGCACACGGGTCAGTTTCATCAAAAGTTGAAGTCATTATTCTAATTCTAAAAAAAGTGTTCATTCAAGTGGAAAGTTTAATCAAGTGCTCATAGTCAAGGCGCCAAAGTGTGAATTATTAACTGTCCTGCGTCAAGTCGTGGGGGGTAATAAGGTCACATCAATGCACATGTGATGCTTTTGAGGAGGTGCATTGGTGAGGCATTATTGCCGTACCGTGGCTTGCATGCAGAACATTCATTAAATAATGGAAAATTAGTGCATTCAATTATAATCCTATTCTTAAGTGAGAAATATTCATAAAGGCTCCAGTGTTTCTGACGAATGCTGCAAAGTGTCAAGTTATTCAAAATCAGTTCTTAGTGTCTGTGCTCAATATTAAAATTGTAATGTGCCAACATCTGACAGGCTATTAAGGTCACATGAAGGCACGGAAAACGTTAACTAACGGTGCTTTCATGAGGCATTAAGGGCAGTTCTCATGTTGCGTGCAGTGCAATCAAAGCTCCATGCTTAATAGCATATCTGTATTGTACCAGCCTTTGGCAGGGCATTAAGGTCACACGAAGGCACGGTGAACGTTATCTTGAGGTTGCTTTCGTGAGGCATTAAAGCAAGATCTTGGGCTGAATACAATATAGTTCATAAATAGGAAAATGTGAGTATTCAATGGATAAAGTAATTTCAATGTGTGTAAGGTGGTCAATGTCAATATTCAGTCAATATTCAGGAGAATATTCGCTCTTGAAGGTGGGGAGAGTGTAAGAGTCACCCCAGGGACCTTATTCAACACAGAGTTGCTGACTCTCTCCATATTTTGTTACCCCACCCGTCGGAACTCACAACAGTTTTTCCAGTCAAAACAAAGATGTCACGTTCCAGTACTTAAATATTAGATTCGCCCTAGATGAACGACTTCATTACAAGTATTCACGAACAATCATCAACTCTAAAGAACAAACAACTACACAGAAATGCTCTCCTGAAAGTGTTTTGAAATTACCTGTTTCACGGAACTGTCAACAAACTGTCCAATTCTACATCAGTTTATCCAGCTTATTTCGGACTGACAGCCTGTCTCTCGCACACAGCGATGAAGTTCTGAACCCTTAATATTTGTAGAAACCAAGAACTTTCCATTTGCATAGATAGAAATCACTTTTATTGACATTTTCATAAAGTTTTATCCGTGTTTTAAACACTGCGAACCGTTAGTTGGACCGAATCACCTCCCCTTGATGGTTCGACTAAATATCCGTCACTGCTAGGCTTGAATGTAAACTATTCAAATAATCGTTGACTGCCTATCATAGATCTTACACATTTGCATCGAAGGACTTCATAAATAACGGAAAGGACCTCCTTGAATTGTAAACTTGATGGAGATTTATGAGGCCTCTTGTTGTGCGGAATGTCAATTCCACCGAGCGTCTGCTTTTCACTGTATATTGTTACGCCAGTCACCGGCACCTCTCGTGGTTGTCCTTTCAATTATTACGAAGTCCGTCATGTTGCAGTTGATACTATTTAATTCTATGATTTATTCTTTATAAAAGGATCTCCATAATTTTGCATAGGACTCCTCGGAAGTTCTAAATCGTTTGCACTTCTTAGGAGAAGTTCGAAGTAGTGCAAGATTGTGTACTGCTGATCTTGATTTTCTCACAATCTGATTGGCTGACTGATGGCGTAGTACTCTCGCTAGAAACTATATAAAGGAGTCGCTAACGCTGATTCGACATCCAATCTCAAGTTCGAGAGCCGCGAAAATTCGAATCTTCCAATCAAACAAGCTACAGATCTAGGACCTACCCCTTCATACAAGGTACATAAATGGGATTTGAGTTAGCTCCCCTTCCTAAGACCATGGGTCGGCTGAGATGTATGAAGAGAACAGAGTTGTTTATTCTTGTTTACAAAAATAACAAGAATCCGCCATCTTCACAGATGTAAACAAGCCACCCAATAGTGATACCTCATATTGTGAAGCATAACTTTGCAGGCTCTTTGACGGTTTATTATAGATTCTTACTTTAAATTCTTTATCCAGGAGGCTCTTTACACCTGTTTATGTATATGTTATGAAGTTATTGTAGCTCTTAACTTGCACGATTGGATCCCACCACATAAGAAATATATTTCGCGAGACGAGCGCGACAGTTCACCGAAGTTATATATTTTCAATTGCTCAAGCGAGACAGTTCGCCGAAAGATTTTATGATAGACGCGACAGTTCACCGAAGTTATATATTTTCAATTGCTCAAGCGAGACAGCTCGCCGAAAGATTTTATGATAGACGCGACAGTTCACCGAATTATATCCCTTGAGAGTACCATGTCATCAGTCATTGCCAACGAATAGTTTAAAGTTATTAGTTTAACATTAATAGTTCAAAGTGGTTTTAGGGGCCTTAATGTCGATAGATGGCAGTTCTTTAACGCATTTATATGGTTATATTGAACTTATAGAGAGTTATGAGATATGAGTATTGATGATCAATTAAGATGTTGTTATGGGGGTGTCCTCTATCGGTTCTGATGCCCTTAGCCATGAACTGTTGATAATGAATGTCTTGAATGAATGAGGGAATACAAGAATGACTATTTATAATTTGCTATTGAATAAATGACAGTGTAAATGTACTCAGGCCTTATTAGTTGCGTTTATAAGACCAGTTATAATTAGCTTATAAAAACTGAGATACACAGTTATCCCTGAAAGAGAAGTCTTTGAAGATTTAACAGTCCAGCTTGGTCGCCTCACACGCCATCCTACCATGAGGTGCCTTGCAGTATTTTCAATATTTTGATAATAAATACTGGTCATCAACACATCCTTATGCTAAATATGACAAAATTTGGTTAGATAACATCCAATTTACATGAGTTTTGTACTTAAATGACCCCTGACCTATGGGACTGACATATTTTGAGGGTACATTTAAAATGATTTTCCATTGTTCTCTGCACCCGAGTAGTTTTATGGTGATTTTAAGCAAGCAATTTCCCCAAATATGTGTTAAAAGATAGTTATGAGTAGTTTCATGCTTATTTTGCACTCATTTGACCTTTGACCTACTTCTGAGCCTCAGACGCATTTCCAGACGTGGCATCCACCCCTATGATTGTTGACACACATCAAGGATTACATTTAGCATGGGTGCCATACTCTACTCAATTTTGCCATCAAAAGTAAAAATATCAATCTTTTTGGGGATTGGATGGCCAACTATAAATCAAACGAGCCCCTGATGTACCCATGGATAGTTAAGGAATATTTTGTCCTTGTTTCTGGTTAGAAACAAATGTAGGTAACGAATTTTTTATACCCCGCCACACTATAGTGGCGGGGTATTATGTATTACCCTCCGGTGTCCGTCCGTCCATCCGTATGTCTGTCCGAGCGCATCCACGGGCATATGTTGGGTAGACATAAGTTGGGTACTTGCCGTTTATTCCGTTAGTGTCCAAAAAAGTAGCCAACAAATTTGATGGGACATGTTGGGTACTTGTGCAAATTTTAGCTGATTGTTGGGTACTTATAGGTGAAAAATTAACACTGTAGTACCCAACAAATGTCCATCTGTACGAACGTCCGTCCGCACTTCGTTTCCGATCGATAACTTGAGTATTTTTTCACAGATTTTGTTCAAATTTTGCATACATATTGGTAACGGGGATGAGTGGTTTGGGATTGTTAATGGGCAAAATCCATTAATTTTTAGCAGAGTTATTGCCCTTTTCAGTATCTGAAAAATGGTTTTTGGCCTCTAATTCCCTTACTATATGGAATATGTGGATGAAACTTCACAGATATATAGAGGACTAAACGGTTCATATTGTGGCCAAGGACTGCTACTCTGGCTGTTCCAGTTCTTGAGTTATCTGCCCTTGACATATTTAAAAAATGCATTTTAGACTGTAGTTCGTTTATCATTTACAATATCACCCTTGGAATGTGCAGTAAAAGCCTAACCAAATAGATGCCTAAAATAAAGGCCCTTCTAAGTGGTTAACCAGTACTTAGTGCACATACTTCATGCCTGCCCTTTTTGAATCAGCGGAAGGAGCACAATGACCGTAGAAATTACTTCATGATCAGTCTTCACGAAAGAATATAGTCAGACAGGCAGTACATCGAAAAACATGAAATTCTTACATTACCACATAAAGATACATGTTCCACAGCCATTTAAGGTAAATACTTGCCTCCATAATTTTCTAATACTGTCAACTTATTGAGTTGCCTTCCCATCAAATGTCTGAAAAATGGATTTTTACATATGCTTCCTACATCTTCTAACAACTTCATCCACTCACATTAAGACATTACACTTGCGGATCATATCTCTGCTATCCCCTTTCTAGTTATTTAGCCTTGATATATTTTCAAATAAGTTTCATTGCTTAGCAGTGGCAGGGTATTATGCAGTGTCTGCGGTGCTTTTATTTATTAAAGGGATAGTTTTTCTTATTTTTATTTAAAAACATTAGCTGTTTTTGTTACTTTTGTTTTGTTCCGTATTTGTTAAGAGTCGCCATGAAAATATATGCTGTGGGAACTTCTTAGAATCGCCTCAAGGTGATTCTAAAAAGTACCCACAGTATATGTTTTTTATCATCATCATCATCATCATCAATGGATTTTTGATTAACGTGCAGGTACGGGGGCAATGTCCACATAAGTGGGCCCCTTTCCAGGTAGCTGGCTTGCTGCATGCATGGCAGATCTTACACCAGATCTCCAGGTGTGTCTATCGTGAGGATCGATAGCAGAGAGCTTTAATTCTCTGCAATCTCTTTCTATTAGCTGCTTCCAGGTCATCTTGGGCCTTCCAGGCCCCCGCTTTCCACCTACCTGTATGTCACAGGCAGTCTTGACTGCACCGTTGGAGCGTTCCACATGTCCATACCAGCGAAGCCTTCTCTCTTTCAGGATGAGGTCCAGGTCCTCAATGCCAAGAGGCTCAAGTAACTCACTCGACCGTATGGTGACAGTGTCCTGTGGCTTGATCATTGCCCTGTCATTCCGCTGTAGACGTTGGAGGTTTGGCTTTGTCAACGGCCATGTCTCACAGGCATGGAGCATTGCGCTCCGCACACAAGAGCTATACACATTGCCACGTGTTTTGAACGAGAGGTAGCAACTCCTTGAATTTCTACCAGGCTGTTTTTCACACGTGATGTAGTTGAAAGGTCGCAACCACCTGCTGCAGTGAGCATATCACCTAGGTAGCAAAAGGAAGCTACAACTTCCAGCTTGGCGGATCCGACTTGAACTTCCCTCTGTGGTCTGCCATCTAAGGGGCGTGCAGTTCCTTGGCACCGTGTACCCCTGTAATCAGGGTCCTATATCAGGCGTTTGAGCCCACTGCATTTCTTGTGCACTTGCAGCCATTACAAAAGATACTGTTGCTGCCCACTCCAGTGCGACATACAGAGCATGGGAACTGGCCTGTACTCTGCAAGAGGTCCAGACCTGTACCACAGATCATGATCTTTGTCTTTCCTGCATTCACTCTCAGCCCTTTCGCCTCCATTGCGTCTTTGCAAGTTAAGAGCCTCCTGACACATTCCTCAAGGGATTCGGCTATGATGACAAGGTCATCAGCATACAGGTCCTCCCAGGGGACTCCAGAGTGGAACTCGTGTGACAAGGCTTCAAGCACGATGAAAAGCAGTGGGCTGAGAACAGAGCCTTGATGAACACCCACCTTCACCTCGAATTCTTCACTGTAACCATCACCAATGCGGACATTTTGGTTTTTCTGGAAGAATTTCTTATTTCTTAAGGAGATTCTAACAAGTACCCACAGCATATGTTTTTCTTGAAGAATTTCTTATTTTTCTATCAAAATATCAGCTGTGGGAACTTGTTTGAAGCACGTCAAGGCGATTCTAAAAAGTACCCGCACCATACATTTTTATGGAAAAATAAGAAAATTTATCCCATAATTACTCCATGGAACTACGTATTCATGCATTTTCTGTTTCAGATGCTGGCAGGACACCCAAGTAAAAAGCAACAGTGAAGCTCTCATAACTTCCATTACTCTCCGAGGAGCTGGCCATCAGGTAGGTTACATGAGCAAGCATGAAACACATCTTCAAACAAGAGGAATCTTTAACTCATTTTGTACTGAATAGAATCATCTACCTTATATATAACAGGAGTCCATTTGGAAATTTAGGGTATCAGCCTAAGTTATTGGGAAATTTATTCTGAAAACAGCCAATTCAAACTCTTGCAAATAGTGAAGGCCCTGATCAGTCAGCGCTTATCTGGACCTGTTCTGTTTGCCAGTGTCCAATTTTGGGTTTCCTGCATAAAGTGGTTTAACCCTTTTTGTGCCAAATGGAATCTTCCTCCATATATATAGCAGGAGTTCATTTGAAGATTCAGGGGTGTCAGGTTGTGTTGTCTTAAAAAGTTGTTTGGAAAATGACTGAACTTTTTGCAAACAGTGTAGGCCCAGAATGCGGCGTCTGAGCTGGGACTGCACTGTTTGCCAAGCACCCGTTTTGGGGTTTCCAGTGCAAAATGGGTTAATGGGAGAAGAATATCTTATTCAGCCATGGTGACTTTTTTTACACTAAGGTCATTCTACTTCTTCCTATGATTCAAGAAGGGCAGCTGTCAGTTTCTGGTGAAAGAATGTACACTTTACTGGTTAACCGCTCGTGTAAGCCTGCCCAGGAAACATGGCTAGGTAAACTGACCGACTCGATATGACCTACAAGTTTCCCCCATATTTTATATTTCTGTCAAACATCACTCAAAACGCCATAAAAATGATGCATTGACTTGTTGTGTCATTGATGTTCTTACAAACACCTCAAACCAGTGGTTGAATCTTACCTAAATACTATTAGCACATAAGAAAGACAGCACCAAGCACCAAAATAATATTAAAATACCATCAATACACACTGACTGTTGTCAGTTATGTAATGGGAGGTGGGTGGGGCAATCTCACTAAGTACTGGTAAATCACTTGAGAGTGTCTAAGGTTGTCAAGGAACAGTAAAGATAACAGTTACTGACCTGGCCTGACATGGCCTTAGTTGTTGATTGGAGCGTAAAACCACAGGGGGGTGGGGTGTTGGATGATGGAGGCAATCTCACTAAGTACTGGTAAACAGCTTTAGAGGGTCTAGACACATTAAAGGTAACTGACCCAGCCTGACATGAAGTTAGCAGTTGATTGGACTGTAAAACCACAACAAAACAATATTAATTGAAATGCAAGTTTGTATATTTCTGACATAAAATGAGTGAATTGCTTTTAGAAACCAGAAAAATACTGTTAAACTGGTAAGATCCAGCTTTGCAATACACAGCATTTTACATAAACAGTAATAATAATAATAATCGACCTTATTTATAGAGGGTAACACATTTAGTACTATTACTAATCTTCCATGTGGCCCTCTTTTCCTGGGTAGGAACCAGTACTAAGCAATGTGGATAAAGTACCAAATGGAATCAGCCTCCTTATTTATAGCAGGAGTTCATTTCAAAATTTAGGGGTGTCAGGTTGTGGTTTCTTCAAAATTTATTTGGAAAATGGCTGAGCTTTTAGCAAACAGCGGAGGCCCTGATCAGACGCCGCATTCTGCGGCGTCTGATCTGGCCCTGCAATGTTTGCCAGCGTAACAGTTTTAGGGTTTCTGGTACTAAATGGGTTAAAAACAGGTTTAAAAGGTTATTTGGCATTTTCTATGTCCAGTGATTCTCTAGTAAGAGACCATCTTTAGGGCTGTTCAAAAGTGGTCTTAAAGTGTAAAAGTCCCAAAGGTAGGAACTTCACTGTATCAGTGCTTCTAACAGATATTGCCATAGAATAAGACCTAGAATTATCAAGGAACTTGCCTTTAACTTACATGATTTTGTATGTAAAACACATCTGTGAGCAATATTCCAATGCATTTCTTTGGAAGATGAATCTTGTGGAATAAGAAATCTAGCTAACGTTATCCCTTTCAACCTTGTAGATCTGGAACCAATTGTTCAAAGCATCATTAGCTTAACGAGCTGGTTTGTTGTGAAATTGTTAACTGTACTTGGAAGTTAAACATAGTATCCAATATAGTGTTATTTTTGCTGAAAAAATGTGAGCAGCTTTTGCAAATGGCACAAATACAGCTAGCTGTAGAGCCAGTTAAGATCCAGATGAGGGGGCCCATAATGAGCTGAGCCATCTAATCAGGATCTATACTGTTTGTCATTCTGTTAATTATATTGGCCGAATCCCCATTTACAAGACTATGTCACCAAATTCATGGATGAAAAGTCTGTTTCTGTAACAGGGATTGAAAGGTTCAATAAAGTGCTGGAGATTAAAGCACAGACTTGCATTGGCCTCATGCATGTCAAAACAGGAATTTGCTGTGGGATATATAATGAAATATGTAGATTTTCATTTCTTTTCTGGACAAGCTTTTTAGGATAGTGATTAAAATTAATTTGTAAAACTCACAGACACATTGCATATGAAGCAATACATATTTTCTTATACATGTATGCTTATTCATTATTTTCTCCGACTCAGAGCCTAGATAAATATGATAGCTTAAGCTTCTTAAACCTTGATGCTCCTTGCCTGTTTTAAGCCTTGCAGCACAACCGAAAATTCCAGAGCAGATGATAATCTAATTTTGACAAGTCTTATTTTCTGCGAAAAATAAATAAAAATACTATGAAATTGCTATCTCCTGGTAGTTATTAGTGCTTTAAGGGCTAATTTAGAAACAGCTTTTATAATATGACGTCTTGTCTGAGAACATAATTAGGTCATGTAATAAATTTGATAATCCACTAGTGGATTAAATATGCAAATTAGTTAGATAAGCAACCTAACGTTACGTGTACGACGTCGCGTTTACTAATGGCGTAATATTGACATTTTTGTTAAATAATCATGAATAAAATGCATTTTAAATGTCATATGATAAATAGAATATTTGTGCTCATGTATTATTGAATTTATTAACCCGTTTGAAGAAAAGGGAATAAAATGCTTGGCACAGCCTTGCACTTTATCCCTTTTCCTCAACTCATTTTATAAATTCAATAATACATGAACACTCATGTGAGATCCTCTGTATACATGTATTGAACAGTGATTGTTGACTATTACTACATTATCTATTATATAAAGTATTATGATGTATTTTTGGCTATAGGATGAGTTTTAACCAGTTTTATCCTGATTGAAGTATATCACCTTCCAATACTTTTTACTATTGGATGGTTTGGTTGGTTTTCTGGTTATCATTTTGATGCACAACGCAGTAGAAGCAGGTAGCCATATCTGTGCAACGGCACATGACCGGTCGCACAGAAATGTAAAGATGCCATCTGAGTGCTTCAAATCACATCATAACTATTGCCCCTTGGCATTAGGTCTCGGGCAATAGTGCTTCAGGTCATCCACAGCACCTCCGGGGCAATAGTTTTGACTCGTCACCATTTTTGCAATAATTGCTGGCTCCTTGCTTACACATCAATATTGAAAAAGACAGGTAACGGTAAACCAGACCCCCTGACTGACTACCTGTTTTCCCAACTTTGATAACCTTCAGACTAGGAACTGGCAGTTCAAAAAAAGGTGTATTGTCCAAATAGCCATCAAATAGCTGTATACTATAGCCCTGTTTGGAATTCACATGCAACAGCGACCATACCAAGAAAACGGAATGCAAATGAAATGAGACACGTTATAAGAACACCTGTTTTTTCTCATGCGTGGAGCACCTTTGTGTTGGTGGCCTGGACAATATAATATACCTCAAGTTTCAGTATCTAAAATTTCAAGACTTTTGATAGTCTAGTGGCGTAGCTCAGCATGCAGGTGTAATTGTCAGCTTCTTCCCACGGCCTTGTTCTTCCCCGTAGAAGAACGGGCCTGCCTGGTTCTTTCCTGGGGAAGAACCAGGCTGGCCCAGGTCATTCCTGGGGAAGAAACTGACTGACTAGTAAGGCTGGCACGATTAATCGTATCATCGATTGATAAATCCCACAAAAATAATTATCATTACTGATTTCCTTGTAATCGATTGTTTGATAAGTACAATTTACTACCGAAAGTCGTGGCTGAAACAGCTGGATGAGTGGTAAACAGTGCAGACCCTGATGAGACGCCGCATTTTGTGGCGTCTTAAAATGTGGCGTCTCATCTTGGTCTACACTGTTTGAGCACTAAGACCTGTCTGTTCAAATACTTGTGGTGAAATGCAACATATGGTAAGAGTCATTCTCAGACAGAAAGCCACGCAGGTAAAATTATGACCAAATCTTCCGTGATTACGAATCAATTATCGATCACAACGACAAGACTGATAACCAATTATCTTTTCTGCTCCGATTAGCCAGCCCAACTGACTAGTCAGTTTCTTCCTTGTAGAAAAATCTGACCTGGGGGAGAACCGGCCTGTTACACTAGTTTGTACATTATACCTGGCAGCAAATCCCTAAGACAGATTTTCTTATGGCAGGGCTTGTATAGGCATCAGCAAATACATGTAGTGTATTTACTCTAAGTATTCATACACTTCGACTCCTTAACCATACTCATTCTAAAAATTTCAATAAGTACAACCAGAAGTTGTATCTGAAAATAACTGAATGGGTGGCAAACAGCATAGACCCTGGTGAGATGCCGCATTCTCTGTATACATATGGTGAATGTGGAGTATATTAGTCAAGTCACAATTCCAGCTGAAATATTTTGATTCTAACGTTTAGAACATAACAATACCAACTTCTAGAAATAAAGCGTCACACAAATAATTTTGATTGTAGCACACTTGTAGTTTAACCTTGAACTAAGAACAAGCAAGCAAACAAAGCAATTTGCAAAATCATATGTTTTGATGAAAAAGACATTTATTGTATGTATACAGTGAAATTCTGCTATTAAGACCAGCTAAAATTAAGACTAATTCCGCTTTTAAAAGCTTTCAATTTTTCTTTCTTTGTGTTTTCCACACCTGGATGTCCTATAGAAAGAGACCAAATATGGGACCTATTGGAACAGTTCCAAAAAGTGATCTTATCATAGGAATTTTACTGTATATCCACATGTTTGCAAACCAGAGAAGATGTTATATTACTGATTTTTGTTCAAGCGCTACTTCATTGATTCATCTCAGAAACACACCTAAATCATAACAAAACAGTTGCTGTCAAACCCTAGTTTGCGAAAATTAAGGATGAATTTCTCAAGAGCTTGTAATGTTTTAACTTGTATCAGAGCACTACTGAAAGCATGTTTAATGTCTTCATTACCATCTCTTTTCAGTTCTATGTAGGAACTAAAAATGGTAGAATGTACTCATTCTTATATGAGGATAAGTTCAAGGATTGCAAGCTTATCAAAACCTGCCACTCTTCACCTGTCAACGATGTAGCTTTCCCTGCGTAAGTAGTTATATGTACAAGTCAACCCAGTCTAACCTGAATGTGGTATTTATAATGTTTTCTTGCATGGCTGTTATTAGGAATTTTACAATGAAATTTTATGACATTTGTTTTTAACAGATTTTGGGCACTCGTTTAAATTGTTCATTAGAACTATTTAGAACAGTTGCGGAGTTCCATAAATTTCAAATGAAATGACCTCGAGCGCAAGATTCTGTTTATCATATGGCCACTTTTAATTAGATTTCATCCCTTAAATTTTGACAAAATTTCCACAAAAAATGCATGGTTGACATGGACGTCGTCATTACGTTACTTAATCCCGCCAAAGTGTTATCATACATGTGGTCATACGATTTTTATTACATGACATTATCCACTGCTTATCAACGACGTTATATGATAAACATGTATATAGTAGGGGAGATAGCGAGTATAGCTGTGTTCAAAATTGTCATTTGGGGAGGTAAATTGGCAGTTTTACTGTCGGAAATTGTGTTTTGCCACCGTAAAACCACCAGTTTACCTCCACAATTTACAATTTTGAATTCAGTTATCCCCATTCTAATGCACTCATTCACTTTTCCTTGACCGGCCCCGATAGCTCAGTTTGTAGAGTGTCCGCTCCGGGGAACGGGAGGTCTCGGGTTCGATCCCGGGCCGCGACATACCAAAGTCGTTAAAAATGGTACTAGCTGCTCCTCGGTTGGCACTCAGATTTACGGGGTAGAGCTAGGACTGGTCGATCCAGTGTCAGGATAATGTGACTGGGTGTGGTATCATGTAATGTGTCTGGGACATGATACTTCAGTGAGGCAGCACTATAAAAGCGAGCATTGAGCTCCCTGTCGCAACCAGACACCGTCGTGATATGACTGAAAAATTGTTGAAAGCGACGTTAAACCCGAATTCACACACACACACACACACACACACACACACTTTTCCTTGAAAAATTGCTCTCTTTTTCCGAAAACAACAAGCACAGTCAGCTGCGTAAAATCACATAAGAACCAATGAAAAGTGACCCTTCAATGTGACACCGGGTTTCTGACAGTATATTGCATAATGCATGTCGCAAATTTTTTATGTTATCCAATTAGACGTGGCATTATATATGCAAGTGCATTAGAATTGATATGCAAGAGAGATCTTCTAGCACTGTTACAGTTTCAGCAGACTGCAACATTAATTCTAGCAGTCTAAATCAGTGACAACTGTACTTCTTGAAAAAGTAAGTGTGTGCATTTATTGGAGCATGTGCATTAACGCTTTTAGTACTGGAAACCCCAAAATGGGTAGTTGGCAAACAGTGCAGACCCAGATCAGATGCCGCAGAATGCGGCATCTGATCAGGGCCTACACTGTTTGAAAAATACCATTTTCTAAACAAAATTTGAAGAAAACACAACCTGACACCCTTTAATTTTGAAATGGAGTCCTGCTGTATATAAGGTGGTAGATTCCATTTGGTAAAAAAAGGGTTAGTTATGGTAAATATGGTAAGCCAGAATTATCCTCGTCACTACATTTTATATCTCAAACTATGACTGTCTAGGGGCTAGGCAGCCCCCGCCCACCGGGGCTTGAAGAAATATATGGGCTGCATGATGCTTCCACGCAGAGCTGAAACCTTCCTGCACACAAGTACTGGTAAACCGCTTAGAGGATCTAAGCATGCCCAGGCAAAGCGTAGCGAGTCGGCCTGTCCATGCTTATAAACCCTATTGGTTTCATTGGGCGGCAGGGCTTGAGATGTCATTGCATCTCAATGTCAGTTAAAAGTCCCACAAAGTTGGAAGCAAGGTCTCCAAAATGACCTTTACAGTGTTGATGGGGACGTTAAACCTCAAATCAAACAAACAAAACTAGTGGCTAGGACTGGCTAATCAGAGCTGAAAAGATAATCCATTATCAGTGCTACCATTGTGATCGATAATCGAATAGTAATCACTGATTTAGTCATAAATTTACCTTCCTGGCTTTCTGTCTGAGCATGACTCTTAACACATGTTATACTTTTAAAGTATTCAGATGAACAGGCCTCAGCAAACAATGTAGATCCAGATGAGACACTGTAGAATGTGGCATCTCATCAGGGTCTGCACTGTTTGACACTCATCCAGTTATTTCAGACACAACATTGGGTAGTAAACTGTACTTATCAAATAATCAGTTACTAGCAAATCCAGAGTTCCCACTGCATTTTGAAGATGGGGGTACATTTGGTGTTTTAATTCATTTTTGTACCCTCAATGTGTAGTAATATATATGAGATTTCATCAATTTTTGGGGGTTCAGGTCCAATTTCGGGGGTAAAAAACCCTCGGCAGAGGGTAAATGGGAATGCTGAAATTAATAATGATAATCATTTTTGTGGATTATTTGATAAATTGTGCCAGCCTTACTAGTGGCATGAACCACAGTTTGATATTCACTTTGTAAATGAGGTTGTGGTCCATTCATGGACAGATCTCTGTGATATTGCCATGCAAGTTTGATAACAATGTTTGAGCCATGCTGAGTGGAAGTGCCTTTCATAAGGTAAAATTGTGAAACCATGAAAGACCTAGCACTTCCATACCTCCGTGAGGCAATTTTAAAACTCACAACCTTTTATTAGCGGATAAAAAAGATATTTATGTTCTGAAATTATCTTTGTTAGGAGAATGATACACGTGGCAGATTTTTCTGCCATTTTTTAAAGGGAGACAGTTTTTGGAACTTCTTGTTTGCTTTGCTAAAAAATCTGTCCCATGGAAAAAGGGTTCTACTCTTAAAGGAAAGAATTTGCTCCTTAGGAGCAAATTCTTTCCCTTAAGAGTTGACCCCTTTTGACTTGGGAGACACAAATACTTTTGCAGGAGTTGCCTCCCCTGAAGGTGTATGCATTCCCCTTAAGTCTCCCAATCATCAGGACTCAGTAGTTTAACCCATTTCAGACACCGGCCCCGATAGCTCAGTTGGTAGAGTGTCCCCTCCGGGGAACGGGAGGTCACGGGTTCGATCCCGGGCCGCCACATACCAAAGTCGTTAAAAATGGTACTAGCTGCTCCTCGCTTGGCACTCAGATTTACGGGGTAGAGCTAGGACTGGTCGACCCAGTGTCAGGATAATGTGACTGGGTGTGGTATCATGTTATGTGTCAATGACATGATACTTCAGTGAGGCAGCACTATAAAAGTGAGCATTGAGCTCCCTGTCGCAACCACACACAGTTGTGATATGTCTGAAAAATTGTTGAAAGCGACGTTAAACCCGAATTCACACACACACACACACACATTTCAGACTGGAAACCCCTAAACGTGTACCGTAGCAAACAGTGCCCTGATCAGACGCCGCGTTCTGCGGCGGCTGATCTGGGCCTCCACTGTTTGCAAAAAGTCCAGCCATTTTTCAAATCAATTTTGAAGAAAACACAACCAGACACCCCTAAATTTTGAAATGAACTCCTGCTATATATAAGGAGGAAGATTCCCGTTGGTACAAAAAGGGTTAAAGCATCGTTAGCATAACAAGCATGTTAAAGGTCAAAATGTTAATTCTTCCGGTAAGTGCAATATCTAATACAGTGGTGTTTTTGCAGAAAAAAAATGTGAGTAGCTTTTGCATTCACAAAAGCTACTCACATTTTTTTCAGCAAAAATATTGGTACACATATATTTGCAGTATTGGATGATCAAACTTTTAACAGTATGTTAACAAATATGACATCATTAGTAATGAACAGCTTGTCCCTGGAGTCATATACCGTATTCGCCCTAATTACCGCACATGCTCCTATAAGCACACACCAAAGCTATTTTTGAAAAGGAAATGCATAAGCGCACACTTTACAGTAACCTCCCCTTGAAGCTCTCACAGTAAATCTATAAAAACTTACCGTTATTTCTTCAACAGTAAAGGCAATGCTTAAGTACCATTTTCCATCCCATCAAATATCAGTATGCATTGTCTCGGAAGCTACTGTTTTCGTATCAAGTGTGCGCTAATTAGGTAGATTTTTCGCCACGATTTTTTGACACAATTTTGAAAAAACTAAGGGCACGGTGAGGTAATTAGGCTGAATATGGTATTCTTATATTTCAGACAAACGTCACAAATTATTGTTACCTGCCAGGAGCAACAGATAAGAATTTGGGATTTTAAGACCATGAAAGAACTGCAGAGATTAATGGTTCCAAACATGACCTGTAATGCTATTACTATCTCGGATGATGGCACATTTATTGTCTCGGGTAAATATTAGTTTTTGTTTAATTTGAGGTTTAACGTCCCGGTCAACACTGTAAATGTCATTGTGGAGATGTTGCTTCCAATTTTGTGGGAATTTCACCCGACATTGAGATGAAATGACAGCTCAAGCCCTGTCGCCCCATGAAACAAATAGGGTTTATAAGCATGGACGGTCTGACTCGCACCACTTTGCCTGGGCAGGATTAGATCCTCTAAGCAGTTTACCAGTACTCGTGTGCGGGTCGGTTTCAGCTCTGCGTGTAAGCATCATGCAGCCCATTTATTTCTTCAAGCCCCAATGGGCGGGGGCCGAAGGGTAAACCGTTGAACGTTTTTGCATTCCATGTTATATATTCAAAAAACTACAAATCTTTAGCTGCACTGAAACTGAAAATTACTGAAATTGCAGTTACGGTTTCCACCCATGATATATTACTGAATGCATAATTCTGCAAAATTGCACATTTTGACATTACATATTTATTTTGAAGACTTATCTTTGATTTTGGTCAGTTAACTTACGTTTGATTTTGGTCAGATTTTGTAAACATATACATTTTGAGCTAAATTATTTCTTTTGAAAATTAGAAACATCTACTGGCACTTCATAATGCTACTAGTATTTAATCACTGTAATTTGTTGATATGCTTTTCTAATGCTTTTCTAAATTTTGAAACCTTTTTGGAAAAAGCTTTATATAAGTAAAAAATGTCATGATTTTCTCAAGTCTGGCATTTCAGTGCCTTTGGCACTTTGATTCATAAAGCAAGCATTGTGTAATTTGCATATGATCATGTCATCAATTATTATGACTCGCATATGCAAATATGATTGGAATTCACATCATCGAAAGGTTGTGGGTTCGAATCCGGCCACCGAAGGCGAGGTGTGTCCTTGGGCAAGACACGTTATGACAATGCCCCACTTGACCCATGTGTAAAGGGGTAACAGTGGTGTAAAAGTCTCTGCCTCGCACTCGCACTTGCGTGATAATATCCCGAATGAGTGTTCGAGAGTGATTCAATAAGCTTGCAGCTTTCATTGCAGTCGAACTAAAATAAATAAGAAAAAACCTAATTGACCTTGAATTGGCAAAAATTAAAGCAGTATTATTATTTTCATTCATTTAACCCTTTTTGTACCAAATGGAATCTTCCTCCTTATATATAGCAGGAGTCCATTTCAAAATTTAGTGGTGTCTGGTTGTGTTTTCATCAAAATTTATTTGGAAAATGACTGAACTTTTAGCAAACAGTGGACGACTTGATCAGATGCCGCAGAATGCTGCGTTTGATCAGGGTCTGCACTGTTTGCCAGGGTACCCGTTTGGGGTTTCTGGTACTAAATGGGTTAATATTTAAAATAAAAGTATTGAAGAAAGAGGTGAATAACCACTTTAAACTTTAGCACCCTTTAGGCTAATATAGCAGATACTTCGCATGAGATATCAAATCCTGTTTTCTGGGAAAAATTATCAAAATGTTAGGTGCTGCAAAAAACACCCAGCATGCAGTGTGTTATAGAAGTTTCCCAACTTCCCTGAGTAAATTGAAGAAAATGAGCTGCAGCAATACAAAACCTGCAATAAAGCTTGTGTAAACAGCAGACTTGCATCTGCAGGGTCTGCTCCGAATCATGACTATTCATGTAAGCCTATTTAATCTCTGAACTATCCAGAGAGCAAAAAGCAAAGGCCATGCCTAGACTGGCTTGTTGCACAGCATCCGCAACTATTATTGACATTTATGCCATTGGCGCAAAGGATTAAGCCTTTTACTGTGCGCTGACCTTCTCGGCTTACCTGTACAGAATGTCTTGTTGGAAATAGCAGGCGCTTTAATGGAAATTATTTTTTAAACAAATATAACTTATTTATTTTTTAATTTGACAAAGAAGTTCCGATTTAATCTAATTGTCTGTTTCAATACCTTCAAAAAGATATCAAATAAGTGGAACTTTTATTTAATTAGCTGCCGGCATTTTTATTTTCAAATTAACAACCCTTAATCCTGATATGAAGCATACAAAACTGTGGAAAAACAACGACAGTACCCTACTTTAACGGCTGAAATTTTCACTTTCTGTAAACATTGCTAACGATTGCCCGTATCAGACGCAATGTGGTTACAATATTGTGCACTTTGATAGCAATTATGATATTTCAAAATTATATTTAATAGCAGCATTTCGCGATTACATTTGGAGCTTATTCCGAAAAAGCTTTATCGCCTACACACGCGTGTAATCTCAAAGCGTGTCATTCTCCGTCGACCGTGAAATGAACACATCCTCGCATGGGCATCTCCTTGGAATGTAAATCAATCTAAAACGCGGTGTCTGATCTGCGTCTTATTTATTTATCAATCTAAAATGCGTTGTCTGATCTGCGTCTTATTTATTTATTTATTTATTTTATTTATTTTTCATGACCCGATTAGATTTTTATACTTACAAAGCAATTTAAACAAACATTGCTAGTAATAAGATTACAATTGAAAGTAAGAAAGAAAGATTTTTATAGAAAAAACTGGGGTTTACTGTGGTATTCGTTTTTTTTTTATTTCTTATCAAAGACATAGGTAGTGGGTACTCGGTAGAGCCACCCCAATGAGGCGGTTCTAACGAGAATCCAAAACTTATGCTTTTAGGTTTCCATTACGATAACACCACCATGCGATAAAGTACATTTTTCACATCTCCAAAATGGCTACTTTTCTGACGAAAATCAGTGATCGTTTTCTTATAAATGCGGCAAACATGGGTTGTGGGTGCTCGTTAGAATCACCTCGATCGTTAGAACCGCCTCATCGAGGCGGTTCTAACGCGTACCCACAACCTATGTTTTGGAACAAAAATAAGAAAAATAACGTATACCCCCGTAAACCCCAGTTGGGGGGCAGGGCTTGAGATGTCATCTCAGTGTCCGCAAAATGATCTATACATTGTTGACAGGGACGTTAAGCCTCCAATCAAACAAAACTGTCAACCCATTAAGAAAACATATCTTGTGATAATGTTTTCTTTCTTATCTTCGAAATGTTAATTTATATCTAAAAAAAAGCACATTATTTTTATGATGAACAATACAATATCTTGCTGCGGATAACACACACATTGCAACCCCTCTAAACCTCCCTTTTCTGTATATAATGTTAAGTGGGGTTTACAGGGTTTTTATTACATGGACTTATGAACATGTTGCTTTTCTAAACAATGCAATTTTAAATAATGCAATCTGACATCCATTAACTATTAATGTTTTTTTTTTTTTTTTTCAAAAAAAAAAAAAATGTGGAATATCACATTCCAGAAAAAATGGATTTTATGAGAACCGATAATATTTTAAGTACAAAAAGGCTCAATTTTAACCGTTTGACAAAATTAACTAGACGTATCTATCCTTCAGTATCCCCCGGGGTCATTTTCACACACAGTCGGATTAAAACACAATATTGATTACACGATAGGTACATGATAGGTATCTATCGTAGGCCTCAGTCAAAGGGAGACAACCAATATTGACTTTCTGTGCGTCTGTCACGGTTGAAAGTCATGGGGCTAATGTCAGATATAGTTGGCCATGTCTAATATGACTCTTTCCTAGTCACACAGTCTACTTGCATTTTTTTTTTCATGCACTACCTAAATTAACCCTTAACCCTTATCCTGCTGTTCACGACAACCCCTATCTTTGCAAACAGTGTAGATCCAGATCAGATGGCTTCTGAAGAAGCCATCTGATGGATCTTCACTGTTTGACATTCAGTTTATGAATTTGTAGGAATAAATTACATCAAGTAAACTGACTGGTTCAAAGTCAGAAATGGGTGTGGCTAAATTGAATATTCAGCAGGGGAAGGGTTAAGTTGCCAAGTATACAGTCAAACCTGTCTTATAGACCACCTGTCAACAAAGACCACCTGTCAACAAAGACCACTTTCAATACCCCCCATCCAGTTATACTATATAATACACCTGTCAACAGAGACCACCTGTACACTAGGACCAGAGGACAGTCAAATATTTTCCCAAGTGCATATTTTTACCCTGAACAAAGACCACTTTGTGCTTTGGTTCGCATTGGACAATTAATTGTTTGTGGACATCCTTTAATGAGCCAAATTAATTTTTTTAGTGATTCATTCTTAAAACCTGACATAATGTTACCTTTAGGGGATTTAATCAGTGAATCATTCAGGTGTAACTGGGATTATCCAATACATATCTGCATGAATGCTGTGAAATAATCCTTGTCTTCTAAAGAGGTAGAGCAGTTGATGCAAAAATGACCCTCTGAATAAAGACCACCTGTGGACAAAGACCATATTTATGCCCCCAACTTTAAAAAAGTTGGGGGGCATATTGCTTCTGGCTTGTCCGTCCGTTCGTCCGTTCGTACGTCACGCTTTCTTGTGCATAGCATATCTTTAGAACCGTGTATGCTAGTGTTTTGAAATTTCATATATGGGTTCCTCATGAAAAAATAGTTGACCCGTATTTTTTTTCTTGTCCAAATTATCTCCCCTTCTTGAATTATTTCCCCTTTAATTAAATAACATAGAATTCTCGTTAGCAAGATATCTCAAAAAGTATTTGAGCTACAGCCTTGATATTTGGTATAGTGATTGGGACTAAGGAGGAGATTACCTGATTAAATTTTCAACCAATTCTATAAAATTTTGTTAGAGTTATGGCCCTTTGTAATTTTTTGCCACTCAATTGTGTTGCTTTCTGGTGCATAGCATATCTTTAGAACCGTGTATGCTAGTGTTTTGAAATTTCATATATGGGTTCCTCATGAAAAAATAGTTGACCCGTATTTTTTTTCTTGTCCAAATTATCTCCCCTTCTTGAATTATTTCCCCTTTAATTAAATAACATAGAATTCTCGTTAGCAAGATATCTCAAAAAGTATTTGAGCTACAGCCTTGATATTTGGTATAGTGATTGGGACTAAGGAGGAGACTACCTGATTAAATTTTCAACCAATTCGATAAAATTTTGTTAGAGTTATGGCCCTTTGTAATTTTTTGCTACTCAATTGTGTTGCTTTCTGGTGCATAGCATATCTTCAGAACCGTGTATGCTAGTGTTTTGAAATTTCATATATGAGTTCCTCATCAAAAAATAGTTGACCCGTATTTTTTTTCTTGTCCAAATTATCTCCCCTTCTTGAATTATTTCCCCTTTAATTAAAAAACATAGAATTCTCGTTAGCAAGATATCTCAAAAAGTATTTAAGCTACAGCCCTGATACATGGTATAGTGATTGGGACTAAGGAGGAGACTACCTGATTAAAGTTTCAACCAATTCTATAAAATTTTGTTAAAGTTATGGCCCTTTATAATTTTTTGCCTCTCAATTGTGTTTCTTTCTGGTTCTTCTAAAATTTCAGCATTGCAGCCAAAAAAGATAAAAAAAAAGATATCTCAATTACTGTTAGGGACAAGCAGTGTTAGGGTCAAGCAGTGTTAGGGTCAAGCAGTTGGGGGCATTGTGTTTCATAAACACTGGCTCTAGTTCTTCTTTCCCTTGAGTGGTCTTTGTAGACAGGTTAGACTGTATTTCTGTATTTACCATATGTATTCAGACAGACAGGCCTGAGCAAACAGTGTAGATCCTGATGAGATGCCATACATTGTCGCATCTCATCAGGATCTACAGTATTTGCCACTCATCCAGCCATCTCCAGTCACAACATCGGGTAGTAAATCACACTTGTCCGCCGTAGGTTTGAGCATAACTCGGGCCACATGTGAGACGGCAAGTTCTGCAACAGAAGGTCAGGTGGTTTTTCTCCGGGTACTCCAGTTTTCGCCCACCTCTGATTAACGATCGGCTCGATATGAGTGAAATAATCTTGAAAGGGCCGTAAAACCCAAACCAAAAAAAAACAAAAAAAAACACTTGTTCAAATTGTAGAACAAGTATGGTAAGGAGTTGAGGTGTCTGAATACTTAGGGTAAATAAGGTAACCCTTAAGCTGCCAAGTAAACTGTATCTGAAAATGTCGTCTGTTCATGTCGTCAGCTGCGTTTTTCTTGCCAACTTTTCAAACGTTTTTGCATGCAGGCAAATAGTGTGGTCCAAGATCAGACGGAGCATTCTGATCGTGGTCCACACTATTTGCAACAATGACTTTTATCGTAACCAGTAACTGCCCCCACCCATCAGGGCTTGAAGAAATAGATGGGCTGCATGATGCTTCCACGCAGAGCTGAAACCGTCCGCACACTTGTACTGGTAAACCGCTTAAAGGATCTAAGCCTGTCCAGGAACTGGGGTGCGAGGGGGACCGTTCATGATTATAAACCCTGTTGGTTTCATTGGCCAACAGGACTTGAGATGTTATTTCATCTCAATGTTGGGTAAAAGTCCCACAAAATTGGAAGCAACGTCTCCAAAATGACCTATACTGTGTTGACGGGGACGTTAAACCTCAAATCAAACAAACAAATATAGTAACCAGTAAACAACAGTGATTGGCACTTTAGGGTTAAAGTTTAATGCTCTGCATGCTGGGTATTTTTTCGCAGTAGAGTAATTTTGAAATATTTTCCTAATTTTCCAGAGAACAGGATTTGCAACTCATGCAAAAATTTGCATGAGATTTCAAGTCCTGTTTTCTGGGAAAAATAAGAAAAATATTAACAATTTGTCGTCTGATGAATTAGCCTAGAGACTAAGGGTGACATGATTAATCGTATAATCGATCGATAAATTCAACAAAAATGATTATCATTTCTGATTTGCTTTTAATCGATTACTTGATAGGTACAATTTACTACCAAAAGTTATGCCTAAAATAACTGGATGAGTGGCAAACAGTGCAGACCCTGATGAGACACCGCATTCTGCGGCGTCTCATCTGGGTCTACACTGTTTGCTCAGGCCTGTCTGTTCAAATATACATATGGTAGAGTGCAACATATGGTAAGAGTCATGCTCAGAAGAAAGCCAGACAGGTAAAATTATGACAAAAACCATAGCGATTACTAATCGATTATCGATCACAATGACGGGACTCAAAATCAATTATCTTTCAGCTGCGATTAGCCAGCCCTACTAGAGAATAGTAAAGATTCTAACATGACGTTAACGTTTTTCCCATTGAACCCAGTGGAAACGTCAGCGTTTGCAAATATGCGATAATTCACGTCGTCAACGTGGTGCGTGCAATTTGGCGTCATCATGACGTTGCATGTAAACATTTCCTTCTGTCGACATCCGCTGCAAAATAGTCCCCAAGATAACGCTTTGTTACTACTGTATTTCAGTTTAGCATCATGTTAGAATCAAAATAATTTCCACGCACCCGGTGTGTTATCGTGATTAACACACGGTGTTGTCGGGCAGATGCGAATATTAATTCACTCCGGCTTTGCCGTCGTGAATTAATATTTCGCAATCTGCCCTCCAACACCGTGTGTTAATCACGATAACACACGGTACGTGGAGATTATTTCTTAATTAAACTTATTTCAGCTTGGAATGATGGACAGATTCGGGTTATTGGATTCAAGGCAAATGGAGAACTGTATGAAAAGGCTTGTATACCAAATGCCCATAACAAAGGAGTCACAGCTGTCGCTTGCACACATAACAAGTACCCACCTGAAATGAAGGAGTATGACTTCTACATCCTCAGTGGTGGAGCCGAGGGACAGGTTCGAATCTGGCGGTACCGACAGTCAGGCAATAATAAAGCCGACTGCCCATTGCTGGATACCTTGAAGGAACACAAGGGTCTCATCTCAGATATCAAACTAACTAGGGGCGACAAAATGTGTGTTTCTTCAAGCACAGACGGAACATGTATCCTATGGGATTTGGAGTAAGTACTTTACCTTTGTCTTACTTAACATGACAACCCCTACTTTTGCAAAAAGTGTGCCATAAAAAATCCTGAAAATAACGGACACCTTACTTGCTATAATTCTCCATAATTCTCAAACAAATCGTGTAAAGATCAGCTTTAGTTTGGGATCATTGATTCCAGTGCGGAATTTTGAAAATGCTTGAGGGTCACTGTTGTTGCATGAAAGAGCATTGGGCCCTTAGAGCACACAACAAAGATTCTGATCAGACTGCGCGGTTGTGCAGGCTGATCTGAGTCTTCGTTGGGCACACACGTCTTAGTGTAGGTTTTGTCGTGCGCTGGCACATACACCTCAACCTCGTTATAGCACGGAACTCCGGGTCCAACCAACGGACCGTGTTATTTAACCGAACCGTGTTATAAACGCTGACCGTATTTGTCACAAATAAACCATTGACACTATGGTGATCAATAGTTTTCCAAACAAGATGATGTGCGGTCCGGTTAATAACCGTATTTCCCGACTGAAATGTGTTTAGAACTAATCATTGGTAGTAAAAACCGTGGCCCATCAAGTCAAACAAGTCTCTTTAATCGAAACCAGCTGATAAACCACGTTTATATCCAGAAAATCATCTGATATGATAGCGAGTATGTAACTGAGCGTCCGGGACCGTACAGATTTTTTTTTTTTTTTTCACTTGAGAAGAAAATAAGTTATTGTGGTCAAAACCTGACAGAATCCTTGGAAAATATTTATAAATGTTGGTTGAAAAAAATTTGGGGTCCAAACAAAAACCGTGTTATATCCGAAATCGTGCTGGCTGTAACGAATCGTGCTATAACGAGGTCCGGGTGTATTTAGTTGCCACATGTTACATCATGAAAAATCCTGCTTTTGCCATTTGTGTACAACAAAACTTGGAGATAGCCTGCACATCCTCACAGTCTGATCAGCCCCTCTGTGGTTGCTGATTGGATAGTAGAATTCTTATTTCTATGATTTCAAAGCTGGTGCTATCTGTGTGGCTGACAGAGCAGGCTGGGGCCAGTTGTACAAAGCATCCGTAGGTTAATTCAACTCCATAGTAGTGAAATTTTTAACTGTTCTAACGTCTAATACTGATATCTATTTTTGCTGGAAAATGTGAGCAGCTTTTGCAAATGCAAAAGCTGCTCACATTTTTTCGGAAAAATACTTGTGTATTTGCCATATTATCAGAGTTTTAACGATATGTTAACTCACAATGTTAGTTTTGAACAGCTGGCCCCTGGTTTGTCTTACTTGGTACTTGGTTGCAAACCTGGAAAACCTGTTTACACATGGCAGACTTCGTATGGTAGGATTAATATTTATTTATAGATGCATCATCTCTGCTCTTATAGACTGGCCCTCAAAGCTTTGATATGAAATTTGTCCTGAACAGACCTTGGCATTCAAAAATGTATTACCCGCACAAATGACACTCTGTGTTGATCGTAGCCCAGTTGTTCAAAACCTTGTTAGCTTAACGAGCTTGTTAGTGGTCAAATTGTTAACTGTTCTAGCAAGTACAATATCCAAAATTTTGGGATTTTTGCTGAAACAAAAACCTTTTTTTTTCAGCAAAAATATTAGTACATTGCTGTATTAGATATTCAAAGTTTAACGATATGATTAAGAAATTTATCAGCGCTAGCTGTGATATGTTGAGTAATAAATCACAGTTTGGAGGTCAGTTGTAAAGTAGACAAATCACGAGCGTGTAGTGTGCATGTTTTGTCTACTTACAACTGACCGACAAACTGTGATTTATTACTCAACTAATCACAAACTAGAGCTGATCTATTTCGATTCTAACACACTGAAAATCGGCAATAATGCTGTTGTTTCTTTCAAAATCTCACAACTTTTCCCCATTGTTAGAAGAAATCCCGCTGAAATTATCGACTGAAACACATGCATTTATATCCTTTTCTAATGTTTTCGATGCGAGAAAATGATGTTACACCATCTAACGTCAAGTAAATTGACTAGTGACTTCATAAATTGGCAGTTTTTAATGAGGTCACTCGTCGCGCTCTTCCTAGCTGTGATTTGTTGCATAATAAAACACAGTTCCTTTCCATTGCCTATATAGGCACACTGTGTTAGAATAAATAATAATGGCGTTAGTTTGGAACAACTGTCCCCAGAGCATGAAATCACCTCATTAGTTTGAATTTTAAGTATTATGAGCATTTAAAACAACCTTTGCCCCTGAAAGCCATTCTGATTCTGTTGTTTTTCTTTCACAGATCCAAACGACGGAAAATAACTGTGTTTGCCAACACCTTATTTAGATGTGTAGTTTTCAACAGAGATGAAAATCAAATTATCACGAGCGGTACCGACAGAAAGGTCGGCTACTGGGATACTGAAAATGGTGGGCAGATTCGTGAGCTGGAGGGTGCTAAAACAGAGGCAGTTAATGCTATGGATATCTCTTGTGATGGAGAGTTTTTTGTATCTGGTGGTGATGACAAATTGTTGAAGGTAAGTGAAAGTTCTATGTATATATGTTTATTTTTATATCCCATCAACAAGAAGGTTATATGCGTACAGGAACTGGATATTATACACTTATTTCATGACAACTTGGAGTATAGTGAAAATTATTGCCAAGAGGTGCTGTCGATGACCTGATGCACTAGTCACCATATTTGCATTATTTGCTGGCTCCCAGCTTGCACATCGTCGATATTGGAAGAACAGGTAACCAGACCCCCCTGACCCTTTAAGGTCCGGGGGGTCTGGTTACCTGTTTTTCCAACACTGATAACCTTCAGACTAGGAACCAGCAAATAATGCAAATAAGGTGAATTGCTCTTGCCTGATGCATTAATGCCCTTCTGATGCTCTGTTGCAGGCAGTAGTGCACCACACTGTCCACAGCTACGAGAGTCAATAGTTTAGTTAAAACTATTGACCCTAGGTGCTGTGGACAGTATTCCAAGCTGCCATGAAATAACTGTTTTATTAATCAGTCGCTAAATTTTCATTGTTCACTGAAAAAAAAAAATCCACAAGTAACATTTGATGCCATTGTTGTTGACTGTGATGAAATTCATGTGAACCGGCCTCCGGCTTTTATTATACCCCTGGCATACGAAGTATGCTATGTTGGTATAATGTTTTCGTCCTGCCGTCGGCGATCCGTTCATCTGTCTTTCCATCTGTCCGGCCGTTAACATTTTGGTTAAAATTTTTACGTCAAAGTTTCTAAGAGATTGTTTCTTCTGAGCCCTTTGATAGATTTAATTGATACTTACACTGAAGTTACATACTGGTCTAAAAATTTCATTGATGCATGTCCCACCCCCACAGTGACCTTGAGGTTAAGGTCACAGACTTAGAAATTTTACATTTGGTTAAAGTTTTGCATCAAAGTTTCTAAGAGATTGTATCTTCTGAACCCTTTGATACATTTATTTGATACTTACACTGAAGTTACATACTTGTCTAAAGATTTCATTGATGCATGTCCCACCCCCTACAGTGACCACAGACTGAGAAATTTTACATTTGGTTAAAGTTTTATGACAAAGTTTATAGATGCCTGTATATTCTAAATTCTAAGACAAATTCAATTGATGCTTGCATCAATGTACCAGTTTAAACATTTCATGATGTATGTCCCTTCCCCCACCCACGGTGACCTTGACCTCAAGGTCACAGACTTAGAAATTTTACATTTGGTTCAAGTTTTATGACAAAGTTTATAGATGCCTGTATATTCTAAATTCTAAGACAAATTCAATTGATGCTTGCATCAATGTTGCATACCAGTCCAAAGATTTCATTGATGCATACCCCACCCTGCTGCTTCAGTATCATTGATACCCCACCGATTCAGTAACTTTGATGCCCTCACTCCCTTGGTCCATTTAGAAATTTTATGTTTTGTTTAGCTTTTACAAGCACATTTATAGGTTCTTATAGCTTCTTGATTACATAAAAGCTCAAAAGATATATCAGAGTATGGCGCTGGCCGGGGGTATACGTGACCCACTGGTCGCTTTCTCTAGTTATTACAGCACCTAAAAACTGAACCTGAAAAAAAACGTACCGAACTGGCCAATAGTCAAAAATATATATTACACTTTATATAAAAGATTGGGTAATAAGAAGTGGATATATCTTCTGGGATGGCAACTCTTTCAATATTTTTATGTCCCCCCACCGAAGGGATGGGGGACATATTGTTTTTGGTGTGGATCCAGACGGCATGTGCGCAGGCGTTTGCGTCTCCTTTGTGGGGGGACATAAAAATTATCTCAAATATATGAATATCTGCAGTTATTGGAATTTTTCCTGGGGTCTGAAGATTGAGTGCAATACAGCCATGGTAAACAAGCCATCAACAGGCCTCTGTGGCCTAATGGGTAAGAGCACAGACTCTTAGTCATTAGGTCTCTCACTGCTGTGGTTCGTGCCTCGCTCGGCTATTTGGTAACAAATCATGCTATAATGAGGTCCGGGTGTATATGTGTGTAGACCACAAGAATCTTACATGGGTGTGAGGAGTGGATTGAAAATCAGTCCAAAGATCACTGTTTGGCATCACAAGGCTAATTGCCATTTGTTGCTGGACAGTGATCCTGAGGGAGAGATTTTTCTATCTACTCCCAACACGTTCATGTAAAATTGTTTTTCTTGCATCCCTTTCATTTCTGAGAGAAGAACTTTCTATAATGCAGTCACTGTACATACAGTAACATCAAACTTAACAACGATATATGTGACATCTTATTCAACCAATGCACATCATCATGCGAAAATTCTCAATTTTTATCCTATCCCTGGGTAGGATAAGAATTTCTACCCCAAGGTTAAGACCAGGATTTCTTTATCTGGTATGCAAGAATATAAAATTCTTATATGAGTATGAGGGGTGGATGGAAAAATCTGTCCCAAGTGTCACTGTCCGACATCACGAGACAGTGATCCCGAGGGACAGATTTTTCCATTCACCCCTCACACTCATGTAGGATTCTTTTTCTTGCATACCTTCCATTTCCGAGCTTGGATTTTTAATGCTGCAGTCACTTCAGTTACCTATGTCAGCCATATTGTGTTGACACTACATGAAATGTTTAGTGAAGTCACGTAACATGCTGTGACGTCAGCCTTGACGATGGCGCATAGGAGGTTTCATTCAACCAATGCATTGATCAAACATGCGAGAATATTCGATTTTGGGTAAGAACACCAGGGTTAGAACAGAATTTCTATCCCAAGCTAAAACTATGGATTTCCTTATCTGGTGTGCAAGAAAATAAAGGTTCTGACAAGGCTTTGTGAATATATGAAGGTTTTCACACTGGAATTACTGTTTTAACAGGTGTGGAGTTATGACAGAGGAGAGGTTGTAGCAGTGGGTCAAGGTCACAGTGGTCCTATCATACGTGTCAGGATCTGCCCCAACATGAAGAATATTGTCAGTGTCAGTAGTGATGGAGCTATTCTCTGCTGGAAATTCCCTTTCCCTCCCAGACATTAACAGACATGCATAGCAAAGTGTTTAAATACTTCATTGTAAGAAAAGACTTAACCATTATCCTGCAGTTCAAGACAATCCCTACCTATGCAAACAGTGTAGATCAAGATCAGACGGCTTCTGATCAGGATCTACACTGTTTGTCATTCAGTTTGTGAATTTGAAAGAAAACATTGTATCATATAATCTGATTGGCTGACAATCAGGATATGGGTGTGGCTAATTAAAATATTCAGCAGGATAAGGGTTAAAAAGGTATTGTCCATCAGAAAATGTAAAAAGGATGCTTTTCAGGGCCTAGTTGTTCACAGCATCTTTAGACTAATGAATTTGTTATCTTATGGTGAGTATTATATCTAGTTCAGTGGTTATATTGCTGAAAAAAGTGAAAAGATAGTTGAACTTCAATGGCTCAAACACCTTTAGGACAATGAAAATCTGTTCGAGACTGGGTTAGTTTGAGCCACTGAGGGTTACTTCCAGGAGGCATAACGGGGTTAATTTTGGGACATCTTTTCGGTGTTCCATAATAAAAATGTATGCTGTGTGTACTCATTAGAATCGCCTCGACGAGGCGATTCTAATGAGCACACACAGCATACATTTGCAAGATAAAAGTCGCAAATGGCCTTAATTATCCCACACTACTTCTAATGTTGAGGAATTCCCTAGGGACTCAAAAATGGGTTCGACTGAGCCATGGTAAACGAGCCATCGGTGTTAGAGTCATCGAAGTTTTACTGTACTTTTTTCAGCTAAAATACCAAGTTTTACCATAATGTTAACTAATAGTTTCATTAGCTCTGAACGAAAGGGCCCAGAGAGTTAAGGTTTGCATATGTCTAAGTGTGTCCAAGAGAGAGTGAAGTGCACAGGATGTTCCAAAACACAGTTCATTGCAACCTGCACACTGTCAACCCTTACCCTGCTGAATATGACAACCCCTACCTAAGCAAACAGTGTAAATCCAGAACAGATGGCATCTGAAAAAGCCATCTGATCAGGAGCTACACTATTTGTATTTGTCATGCAGTTGGTGAACTGAACAAATACAATGTATCTAGTAATTTGATTGGTGGATTCTCAGAACTGGGTGTGGCTAAATTTATTTATTCAGCAGGATAAGGGTTAAGTGTAGGAAGGTTTTATCCAGTGATAAAGGGAGCCGTGACAAGCCAAAATGTGTTTTCAGACATGTGAAGACTCGTCAGCTTTCATATACTCAGTTTTCGCTGTCAGCACAAAGCAGTTTATCTAAACAGCACATTACAAAAACACGCCTATACAAATACATTGTAAATTTTTCACGGCAAAAAAAAATAATAAAATTTTAGGATGAAAAATTGGGATAATTTCCTTATTTCTGCCCAAAATATAGATTGTGGGTACACATTAGAACCGCCTCATTGAGGCGGTTCTAATGAGTGCCCACAATCTATATTTTAGAGCGGAAATAAGAAAAATAAGGTTTACCCCTGTAAACTCCAGTTTTATTATATAAAAGGGGGGTTCTAGGGGGTCAGAATTATATAGGTGTATTTTCTTGATGATACACGAAAAACCCAGATCAGAGTATGTAAATGCACAGTCTGATCTGGGTCTTTCCTTGGTATACATATTTGAAGGCACATTTTCTCTCTTGTCACTTGATGCAGTTCACATCAGACATTGCATTACGAAAACACGCCAATACAAATACTTTGTAAATTTTACCACCCAAAAACGAAAATTTTAAGATGAAAAATTGTGATATTTTTCTTATTTGTGCTCCGACATATAGATTGTGGGTACTCATTAGAACGGCCTGACTAAGGCGGTCCTAACGTGTACCCACATTCTATATTTTAGAGCAGAACTGCAAACCAGTTTTACTGTATAAAAGTGGGGTTGAAGTGGGGTCAGAATTATGTAGGTGTGCGTGTTTTTGTGATGAATAGTGTGAATACACATCCCATTTTTGGGGAACTTTATAAATATTTTAGTTGAAAAGTACAATCACATGACAGTTTACTATTTGTACCTCTTAAAAGTAGTATTTATTCAGATATCAAAAAAAACTTTATGGATGCTAGCTGCAATATTTAGATTTCTCAGCATTTTTTCCCATTAGCCAAATATTTGCTGTATTGCTTTCTTACATGTATTGAATTTTAAATCAAGTCTAGGCATAATTTTATTTACCCATCGAACATTATTATTTACATGTGGGCCCCGTCAAGCGATTTTGGTACTTATCGCCTATGCAACCAGCGATGGTTCAGGCGACCCTGCACATCTGCGCAGTCACGCCAGAACCTTCCCTGCTCGCTCATACAAGCAGTGAATCAAGAGGAACCTTCAGACAGAAAGCCATATCCCTGGCCCCTCTGAATGGCTGGGCATGCGCAGTTAAAATTTGCCATGACGGAATGCTCGAAGACACAAATTCGCTTGGCGGGGCTCATGTGAAAGGTTTTGATTAACCGGTACCTCTGTGTCTTTGATTGACTTGTCTTCAGAGTGCTTTGTGACATGTCACAAAGCACTCTGAAGACAAGTCAATCATGTCTGACAGTAAAGTGTGTCAACTTAACACCTGTGACCTCAAAACAGTTCAGTCATGATGCAATATTTTTACTGCTGTTGTTGGTACATTGACCAATCAATGGTCATCACTGACAAATGGGTGTGCTCTTGATCTAGTACAGAGAATCTTAGGATGGTCAAAATATTTCAGATAAAAGAAACTCAATTTCTACTCATATCTTTGATCTTTACATAGAAAAGAAACATTTGACAGCAGTACAAGGAATGAAATGTTGATTCAAGTGGGTTGTAGCTGTTAAACTGAATGGCAGTACTATTAAATTTTCAGATCTGTGCCTGCTGTCATAGAAGATTGCATGTTTGATTCTGAGTATGTTAAAATATTTTACTTGTGTGTGTAATTGTGTGGTGGAATATTGAAGTTAATACCCTGAATATTGTGCATTGCACAAGTATCTCTTAGTTAACTGAAGCAGTACACCTGAGGTATCTCCAGAATTTAAAGCCAAGCAAAGTGCTGACATAGCTGTCCAATTACTTGGTTATCACATCAGTGAATAGCAAGTGTTTTTATGTTAAAATTAAAACCTTAAGATAAGTTTAACCTTTTGTATGGAACAATCAGACGCTGCAGAATGTGGTGTTTGATTAGGGCCTTCAATGTTTGTAAAAAGTTCAGCCATTTTCAAAATAAATTTTTCAGATAACACAACCTGACCTCCCTTGATTTTCAAATGGATTCCTACTATGAATAAGGCAGAAGATTCTATTCAGTACAAAATGTATTCAGTACAAAATGTACTGAGATCCTTTTTTTTCCCATTTGTCTGAAATTATGTTTGTGGTTATCCTTGATTTATTTATGTTTACTATATACTGTGATACATTTCCACAATATTCTCATTTGCTTGTTTAAAGAAAATAGGTACACCTTAGGAAACATAACTCTAACTTGACTCTGAAATGTTTGTCTCCCTTTAACTCATTTAGTACCAGAAACCCCAAAACGGGTACTTTGATGAACACAACCTGACACCCCTAAATTTTGAAATGGACTCCTGCTCTATATATAAGGAGGAAGATTCCATATGGTACAAAAAAAGGCGTTTTCTTTGCCATGGCAGGGGTGGAGGCAGAGAATAATGGAAGCCAGAACTGATAATGTATGTTAGCTTTTTTCCTCGGCCAGACATTCGAAAACAGGGCTGTGCTCTGACACATTTGGCAGTCGAAATTGGCAACACGTCATCACATACTAGAGCCCGTCTTTGGTCTGATTCCTGCACTCAAAATTCTAAAATCGCTATAGAACTGTGTTTCTTAGGACAAACGCTGTACCTTGGGTGCGATTTGTGCCTTCCTCCGATCAAGAGTTCAGTATATTCCCATTGGTCAGCTGACACCTGTCGAATTGACAAGTGCCAGCACATTGGAGGCCCTGGGAAGAGCAGTTCATAAACTAATCCCATTTAGCGAGATGGGGGTAGCCCCTATGTGCTTTTAGCGCCCGGTTACCTTACAAAATCTAACAAGTCATGGTACAAAAAGGGTTAATATGCAAAAGGTTAGTCTTTGATAGAAGAAATAATTGGCACCTGCAGGGAGTGTTGGCTCCTGCAGGGAGTGTGAACTACAACTGAAATTATGATAAGGCTTCAAATACTAGAAAGGCAATTTTCTTTTAGAGTTGCATAGCTCTGGATGATTGGGAACAGCAAGGATAGTTAAAGAATTTTTTTTATTTCCCCAGTAGCCATAGCAGGGACTAGGGCTGGCTAATCGGAGCTGAAAAGATATTCGATTATCAGTCCTGTCTTTTCGATTGATAATCGATTAGTAACCGCTAAAGTTTTTGTCATAATTTTACCTGTCTGGCTTTCTGTCTGAGCATGACTCTTACCATATGTTGCACGTTACCATATGTATATTTGAACAGACAGGCCTGAGCAAACAGTGTAGACCCAGATGAGACGCCGCAGAATGCGGCGTCTCATCAGGGTCTGCACCTTTTTCCACTCATTCAGCTATTTTAGGCATAACTTTGGGTAGCAAATTGTACCTATCAAGTAATCGATTAAAAGCAAATCAAAAATGATAATCATTTTTGTGGAATTTATCGATCGATTAATCGATTATAAGATTAATCGTGTCAGCCTTAGCAGGGACATATTGTTTTTGTTTCTAATTTATTAAAACCTACAATGTGGATACTTGTTAGAATTGCCTGCATGAGGTGGTACTAACAACTACCCACAACATAGGTCAACTACCCACAACATAGGTTTCAAAAGAGAAATATGGATCCCTTAAACCATTTTAAACGTGCAATTGGCAAACAGTTCAGAAGCTGCATAATGCAGCGTCCAATTTCCAAATAAATTTGTGAAGAAAATCCAACTTTTGAAATGGACTTGTGTTATACATAAGGTGGAAGATTCCATTTGGTACAAAAAATTGGTTAATAATCCCCATACCTTCCCTTTATCTTGAGCTGTGGAGTTGTCTTGTTTTGAAAATGGTTTCAGAATTCTTCAGGTATATCTATTTTCCGGAGGTGTTTTTTCTTATATGTTATTAGTTTGTAAATCATTTATTTTGTTAATCAAATTCCAAACAGCATTCCTATACCTAATCCGTCCATTCCGAATGTTTTATGTAGCATTCTTTTACAATATTGTCATCATTAACCCATTGTATGTCAGTGGTCTCTTCCATCGCTATATGTTGGACAAGTTCATTTGTCATACAAGGGGTGGTGGGCCTATTTATACCCCCGCAAACGAAGTTTGAAGGGGGTATATAGGAGTCAGCTTGTCGTCTGTCGTCTGTCGTCGGTCCGTCACAAATCGTCTGTCGTCGGTCCGTTACAAAAAACTTTAACATTGCTCATAACTTCCTTATTCTTGGACCGATTTCGATAATATTCACACACAACACACCTTGCCACTAGTTATACTTAAGATTGATATACACAAACCTGACCTTGACATTTACGTTGACCTTCCTCAAGGTCAAATACTTGTAAAAATTTGTCGGTAGCGGGGGTATAATTGGCGCCCGTTAGGCGGCAGCTCTAGTTTTTTCGGTTTTTATTTTTGACGGAAAATTCTGTTAGCAAACAGTGCAGGCCCTGATCAGCGGCTGTTTATACAAAATTCTAATTTTTGTTTACAGTGAACTTTAAACAAAATTGAAGTCATCACCTTAAAGATGCATTATTGAGCTATCTGGAAAAAATGCTTCCAAAAATAAAATACATATAGCCGGTATTTTTCTTTAAAATAATACAAATGAATGCATTTTATGCAAAAATGCGAACAATTATGATGACAGGTAAACGAGTTTGAGAGGGATTCCCTAACTAGGTTTCGAGCACTAGTTAGATCTATTTTTAGTTCGTGACAAAAATAGAATCCCCATATATGATATTATGCGACGTTCATTTTTGGCCTTGTTTGCTTAGGCCATGCCTGAATCGGAAAAAAATATGACCCTGAATACCATGCCATAAGTAACGACATTCAGAGACGATACTGTCACCATGTATGTGTAAGGTGACAGATTTTTTTTTAGAACAGAAATTCCGAACACATGTTCAGAACGAAGGGTAAACACAAATGAAAACGACCATTTTCACAAAGTTCTGAAGCTGTATTTGGCTCCAAAAGTGTTCACATGACAAAGGAGTATGCATTGAAGATAAAAACCAGAAAAAAAAAATTGAGACCCGGTAGCTCAATAATGCACCTTTAATTGCCCTATTGCTGTTTTGCAAGTTCTTATCACAAAATACCTTGGTGTAAAGGTAAACAGTATAGACCCTAATCAGACTGCTTCCAAAGAAGCAGTGTAACTTCCAAATTAGCAGTGTGATCTGGGTCTGCATTGTTGATGGGAAAGATGTTGCACAATTTTTAGAACAATTACTGTCTCATGTTCTCATAGTATTAACCCTTGTCCTGCTAATCCCAGATATGCCTTACCTTTGAAACAATGTAGATCCAGATCAGATGGCTTCTGACGAAGCCATCTGATCAGGATCTACATTGTTTGCCATTCAGATTGTGAATTTGTTCCAATAATTTGCATCAAGTGATCTGATTGGTTGATAATCGGTAGTGGGTGTGGCATATATAAATATTCAGCAGGACAAGGGTTAAAATAATATTTATCCATACCAACAGATAAGGTAGGTATTTTGTGAAGGATAGAATTTGTCAATTCTCTGTAAAAACCTATGTTATGGGTATTCATTAGAACTGCCAATGAATACCCACAACATATGTTTATATGGAGAAATAAGGAAAACTATCCTTCTATTATCACAAAATACAGTAGAACTTCGATGGCTTGAACACCTTTGGGACCTCGAAAATCTGTTCGAGTCAGGGGTAGTTCGAGCCACTGAGGGAGATTGCAAGGAGGTATACGATATACTTTTGGATATCTTTTCTGTGTTTTATAATGAAAATGTATGCTGTGTGTACTTTTTAGAATCGCCTCATCGAGGCGATTCTAATGAGTACACACAGCATACATTAGCAAGATAAAAGACGAAAATCTTCTAAATTATCCCCCACTATTTCTTGTGTTGAGGATTTCCCTAGGGGCTTAAGAACGGGTTCGACTTAGCCATGGTAAACTAGCCATCGGTGTTCGAGCCATCGAAGTTCGACTGTATTTGTCAATTCTCTGTAAAAACCTATGTTATGGGTATTCATTAGAACCGCCAATGAATACCCACAACATACGTTTATATGGAGAAATAAGGAAAACTATCCTTCTATTAGCAGAAAATACCCACGTTATCTGTTGTTAAATTTATCTTGTGAATGGAAGATTTTATTTTGTATGTTTTCACTGCATTTCTTTCAAATTGATAGATATGTGTATAATAAAAAATACCAGTTATTTCAGTTGTGTTTTGGTTTTACTTTCAAACCCATCCTTGACAATTTCAGTGGTTTCTTTGAGATGAGAATATACAGTTGAACTTAATGGCTGAAATGTTAATTTGTTCCAAATAAAGTAAGTTCAAGGTACTGATCGTTAATCATAGGGCCAGGTCTGGCCCCAAGGTTATAAAACTTTTCTCATGTTCAACTCCCTTGAGCATGAAATTTGTTCTGCTCATAAATCTTAAAAAATTTATGAGCAGGACAAAGGATATTCTTTGCTGACCTGAGTAGAATGATTGCATCATTTGGTTGTTGATTGCTAATTATGAGCATTAAAAAATTTGTGCTCAAGTGAGTTGGGCATAAAAAGAATTTCATGATATCGAGGGCCCAGGCTTCATAATTGGTATAATTAAGGGATATCTTTAATGGTATCTATTAGATACGGGTATGTTGTGTTTATTGGGTTTATGTTGTGTTTATGTGGATATGTTGTATTATTATTATTATTATTATTATGTTGTGTGTACTCATTAGAATCATCTCATCAAGGCAGTTTTACCAGGTACACACAGCATACAATTTCAGGATAAGATAATATCTCCCTAAACTATCCATATTAGTTACAAAGAACTGTTGGAAGAAATTCTTAGAGACTTAAGAACACATTTGAATCAGCCATGGGTTTTGTTTGTTTGAATTGAAGTCTTGCACCCGAGTCAACACTATTTAGGTCATTTTGGAGACGTTGCTTCGAGTTCTGTGGGACTTTTGCCTGACACTGGGATGAAATGCCAGGTCAAGTCCTACTGCCCAAACAAACCTCGAGAGGCGATTCTAACAACATGACGGTGAGACTCCCACAACTTAACCAGGGTAAGTTTAGACCTTCTGAGCAGTTTACCAGTACTCATGTGCTGTCAATTTCAGCTCTGCATGGAAGCACCATGCAGCCCAATCTATTTCTCCAAGCCCCAATGGGCAGGGGCCCAATTCAGCCATGGTAAACAAGCCATCAATGTTTGTGCCACTGAAGTTTAGTTTTACTGTTGTTAAATAACAGCAACTGCAATATCATGATCTTAATGGTCTTCATGCTGAGTATTTTTTCAGCTGACAACATTTTTTTTTTTTTCTTATTTTTCCCAGAAAACAGGATTTGACATCTCGTGCAAATTATTGTAGGATTTGACATTTTGCACGAGATGTCAAATCCTATTTTCTGGGAAAAATTAGAAAAATACCAACAATTTGTCATCTGCTGAATTAGCCAGAGTGGAAATGGTTAAAGGTAAAGGTCCCAACTAAATCCTTAGGTATAGAATTAATACAATATCTCTCCCGCCCCCACAAAAAATAGTCAAAAAGAAAAAAAACTGAAATAAAACTTTGCCCTTTTATGATATTACTCAATGATTCTTTGAAGTTAGACTGTGAAACGTCATTTTCTTGCATCAAAAAGGTTACAAAAGCACTTAAATGCATGTGTTTTATTCAACAATTTTGGTAGGATTCCATCTAAGACTGGCGAAAGGTTTTCAGAATCTGAAGGAAACAACAGAATTACTGCAAATTTTCAAAGTGTTAGAATCGAAATAGATCAGCTGTAGTGTGCAATTTGTTGAGTAATAAATCACAGTTTGTTGATCAGTTGTAAGTAGACAAATCACTTGTGCTATGGGCTCGTGTTTGATCTACTTTACCACTGACCTCCAAACTGTGATTTATTACTCAACAACTCACTGCTAGAGCTGATCTATTTCTTAAACAAAAATCTGGACATCAACTGAAAATCTAAAATAGCAATAATGGGATTGACTTGATAGATTTTGTAAGGTAACCGGGCGCTAAAAGCACATAGGGGCTACCCCCATCTCGCTAAATGGGATTAGTTTATGAACTGCTCTTCCCAGGGCCTCCAATGTGCTGGCACTTGTCAATTCGACAGGTGTCAGCTGACCAATGGGAATATACTGAACTCTTAATCGGAGGAAGGCACAAATCGCACCCAAGGTACAGCGTTTGTCCTAAGAAACACAGTTCTATAGCGATTTTAGAATTTTGAGTGCAGGAATCAGACCAAAGACGGGCTGTAGTATGTGATGACGTGTTGCCAATTTCGACTGCCAAATGTGTCAGAGCACAGCCCTGTTTTCGAATGTCTGGCCGAGGAATAAAGCTAACATACATTATCAGTTCTGGCTTCCATTATTCTCTGCCTCCACCCCTGACATGGCAAAGAAAACGCCTTCAATAATGGGATAACAAACTTTATACATACTTAAACCCTTATCTTGCTGAATATTCATTTAAGCCACACCCATTTCTGCCTATCAACCAATCAAATTACTTGATGTAATTTATTGCTACAAATTCATAAACTGAATGCCAAACAGTGTAGATCATGATCAGATCAGAAGCCATCTGATCTGGATCTACACTGTTTGCAGAGATAGGGGTTGTCATGAACAGCAAGATAAGGGTTAATAGTTATATGCTTATTTTTGGTATACTGTCAGTAAAAGATGTTTTTAGTTTGACAATGAAATTGAGCTCAAAATTCAGGAAAAGAGCTATTTCTCATTGTTGATACACCTATGGATAATATCAGATTCTGAGGTTATAAAACATTTTTAATGCTCAACTCAGCTGAGGATGAAATTTGTAATGCTCATAACTATTAAAATACAAACAAATCCGGTACTTTTCCTGCTCAGATTAACACAAAATGCCATTTATCTTGCTCATAAATTTTAAAATGCCAACATTTGTTGGGGAAGGTCAGGTGTTTTTTCTCCGAGCACTCTGGTTTTCGTCCACCTCTGATTAACAATCAGCTCGATATGAGTGAAATGATCTTGAAAGGGCTGAAAAAACAAATCCCCCCCAAAAAAATCCAACATTTGCTGGCATATTCAACTGAGATAATGGCCAAGTAAGACCGACTCAGTATATGAAGATAGATAAATTTTATGCTCAAGTGAGTTGAGCATGAAAAAGTTTTATAACCTCTGGGCCAGGTTCCGTGTTTATAAAACTTTTTTCATGCTCAATTAGCTGAGCATGAAATGTAATGCTCATAACTATTAGAATACAAACAAATCAGGCAATTTTCCTTTTCAGATCAGCACAGAATTTCATTTATCCTGCTCTTAAATTTTAAAATGCCAACATTTGTTGGCATTTTAAAATTTATGAGCTGGATAAATTTCATGCTCAAATGAGTTGAGCATAACCTCAGGTCTTTCCTAACTTTGATATTCAGTCACAATCTTGCTGCTTTTTAAAGACCAGTTTATGAATGTTCTACAAAATCCTTGTAGTTCACAACCATTTCATAGAAACCTGATGATTTATGATTCAATAAATACAACCTGGATTAACTGAGTGAGTGAGTGTTAAAGTTTTACGTCCCATCAACAGCTAAGGTCATTCGGAGAGGGACCTCGGTTTAAAGACTCATCCGAAAGTCTGGAGAAGCCCATGATCGATTCTGCGACCCCTGGTTTACAAGGCGAGTAGCATAACCACTACACCACAGAGGCTTCTAACCTGGATTAACTGAATTGAAAATAAAGGCAGATACAATTGTAGATTTTATTCAGTTATGGCGTCCTGTGGTTAATGTATACAATATAAAAAGTATGCTGTAAATGATATACATGATACATGTTCAAAGAAATGGACTGGACCAACCTTTCCACATGTACTGACAATGTGAAGATATTTGCAGCTCAGAGAGATGTGTGTGTGTTGGGGGGGGGGGGGGGGGAGGTGTAACAATGATAAATTAGTACATGTACTAATTAGTACATGTACTAATTTTCCTTATTACTTGTTAAAAACATTAAACATTATGTTGTGTACTTCTTAGAATTGCCTTCATCGAGGTGATTCCAACAAGTACCCAATATGTTTTCATGAAATATGAAAAATTACCCACAGAAATATTGCCCTATACACACCTCCTTATCTGCAGCTATGGCTGTATTACTGGACACACACACACACACATGTACACACACACACACACAAATGCACAGGATGCTCTTATATTACTGGGCTCACTTAGAAACTCATATTTCTATGGCATAGATAATTTCAGCCTTTTCAGGGTAAAAAAAAACATACTCATCACTGTTTTGATGCATAATCCCTCAAATATCTTATCAGAACATGATTTCGATTCCTGTGTACAAGCTTTGTCTGCACAGTAATAGTGAAAGGTGAAGTTTTGATGGCTACACAAACATGCTGGCCATTTTCAACATATGCCAATCCTGCTGTAGGACGACTGAACAAAAAACTTGTCCTTTCATCAGTAAACGTGTTTGTGATTTATTTTAGGGATGATTTACCTTTTCTGTACCAAATGGAATCTTCCACCTTATATATAGGAGTCCATTTCCAAATTTGGGGGTGTCAGGTTGTGTTTTCTTCAAAATTGATTTGGAAAATGGCTGAGCTTTTTGCAAACAGTGTAGGCCGTGATCAGATGCTGCATTCTGCAGCATCTGATCTGGGCCTGCACTGTTTGCCAAGGTACCCTTTTAGGGATTTCTGGTACTGAATGGGTTCAAGGGGATTAGGTTCAGTTTTTCATTTACTGTATCCAAAATACAGTGTGCAAACAACCCACTGCCCACACACTGGTTAGACAATGAGCCACCTTTATGTTTACCATAGTTACAGATAAGAGGGAGTAACAATAGTAAAGGACTATTTTTATCATTTCTAAATGAAAGTCAGAAGCCTCCGTGGTGTAGTGGTTATGCTACTCGCCTTGTAAACCAGGGGTCGCAGGATCGATCCTGGGCTTCTCCAGACCTTCAGTCTGTAAACCGAGGTCCTATCTCTGTATGACCTTAACTGTTGGTGAGATGTAAAACTCAAACACTCACTCTAAATAAAAGTCTCTGCTGTGGGTACATCTCGAGGTAATTCTGACAAGTACTCACAACTGAGTAAAAATCTCAGTTGGGGGTACTTGTTTGAACTGCCCTGAGAGGCGATTCTAACAAGTACTCACAACAGAATAATAATCTCTGTTGTGGGTACTTGTTTGAACTGCCTCGGGAGGCGATTCTAACACGTACCCACAACAAATTTTTTTTCAAGTGGATTAAGGAAACTCTTCCCTTAATTCTTCTCATTACCCCCCATCATTTGGAGCTATGTTTTACCCTGCTTAAGTTGGAAGAAGTGCATTGACAAGGTCACTATGTTTCACAACAATGTGAGCTGCAACAAATGAAACTTTGTATTTGGACATGACTGCACAGGGCAGACAAAAGTCAACATGCATGTCCACTCTTAACTTCCCTGTCCAACTAACTTAAAGGAAGTTTTTGGTAAAGACTTTCTATACAATGTCAAGCAAGGATTCTGACCAGATTGTATGACAAGAGGGCCATGATGGCCCTGGATCGCTCACCTGATCCATAGGGTATCAAGTGGGCCCCTGGAAGAGCCATTATTGGCCCCGGGCTAAAATATGATTAATCTTGGTAGTGGTCTAAAAGATGAAGCTTCATACCAAATATTAAAGAACGGAGACTTCTGGTTTCAGACAAGATTTTTAAAGGTTTTCCTTATATAAGTCTACATAAACCTTGGGGTCCCCGGGGCGGGCCATTTTTGTCCCCAGGGCTATAATTTGAACCATCTTGGTAGAAATCCACAAGACGAAGCTTCATACCAAATATCAAAGACCTTGGCCTTCTGCTTTAAAACAAGAAGATTTTCAAAGGTTTTCATTGCCTTGACTTCTATTTCCTAGGGCTATAATTTGAACAATTTAGATGAAGCTTCACACCAAATATCAAAGTACCTGGGCCTTGCGGTTTCAGAGTAGAAGATTTTTTTTTAATTTCCCTATATAAGTCAATGTAAAAACGAAGGGCCACAGGGCGGGGGCATTTTTGACCCAAAGGCTATGATTTGACCAATCTTGGTAAAAGTCCACTAGATGAAGCTACATACCAAATTTCAAAGAACTGGGCCATCCGGTTTTGGAGAAGAAGATTTTTAAAGATTTTCCCTGTATAAGCCAATGTAAAACCAAAGGGCCTGCAGGTGGGGGCATTTTTCGCCCTAGGCCTATAATTTGAATAATCTTGATAGAGGTCCACTAGATGACCCTTGACACCAAATATCAAAGGACTGGGCCTTGCGGTTTCAGAGAAGAAGATTTTTAAAGATTTTCCCTATATAAGCCTATGTAAAACCAAAGGCCCCCGGGGTGGGGCATTTTTGGCCCCAGGGCTATAATTTGAACAATCTTGGTAGGTCTACAAGATGAAGCTTCATACCAAATATTCAAGACCTGGGCCTTGTGGTTGCAGAGAAGAAGATTTTTAAATATTTTCCCTATATAAGTCTATGTAAAACCAAAGGGCCCCGGGGCGGGGGCATTTTTGGCTCTAGGGCTATAATTTGAACAACCTTGATAGGGGTCCACTAGATGAAGCTTCATACCAAATGTCAAAGACCTAGGCCTTGCGGTTTCAGAGAAGAAGATTTTTAAAGATTTTCCCTATATAAGTCTATGAAAAACCAAAGGGCCCAGGAGCGGGGGCATTTTTGGCCCCAGGGCTATAATTTGAACAATCTTGATAGAGGTCCACTAGATGAAGCTTCACACCAAATATCAAAGACTTGGGCCTTGCGGTATCAGAGAAGAAGATTTTCCCTATATGAGCCTATGTAAAACCAAAGGCCCCCCGGGGTGGGGGCATTTTTGGCCCCAGGGCTATAATTTGAACAATCTTGGTAGAGGTCCACTAGATGAAGCTTCACACCAAATATCAAAGACCTGGGCCTTGTGCTTTCAGAGAAGAAGATTTTTAAAGATTTTCCCTATATAAGCCTATGTATAACCAAAGGCCCTCGAGGCAGGGGCATTTTTGGCTCCAGGGCTATAATTTGAACAATCTTGATAGAGGTCCACCAGATGAAGCTTCAAACCAAATATCAAAGACTTGTGCCATGCGGTTTCAGAGAAGAAGATTTTTAAAGATTTTCCCTATATAAGCCTATGTAAAACCAAAGGCCCCCAGAGCGGGGGGCATTTTTAGCCACAGGGCTATAATTTGAACAATCTTGGTAGGGGTCCACTAGATGAAGCATCATACCAAATATCAAAGACCTGGGCCTTGCGATTTCAGAGAAGAAGATTTTTAAAATTTACAGTAAAAAATCTATTTTTAGCTCCTGTGACCTAGATGTGCAACAGACCGGAACCATTTGAACAACTTTGAATTTGGACCACCTAAGGATCATTCCTGTGAAGTTTGGTCAAAATCTGATCAGTGGTTTAGGAGGAGATGTTGTTTGAAGAAAAAGTTTACGGACGGATGCACGCACGGACGCATGCAAGCACGGATGCACGACGGACAAAAAGTGATCCCACAAGCTCACCTTGTCACTACGTGACAGGAAAGCTAAAAATGCAAGATGATTCGAGTCTTCATTGGATGCTGGTGTTTGAAGTCACATTTTCACTGACATGGATCATGTGACATATGGATAATACTATAATGTTATTAATCAAGTTATTTCGTATTGGCCCAGGTACAGGTCCGAGGTCTGCTGCACTGGCCCAAGGCCGAAGGCCGAGGGCAAATGCAGCTGACCAAGGACCTGTAACTGGGTCAATGCAATATAACTTGATTAATGACAATTTTATTAATTGACACAATTAAAAAAAACATGATTATTGATTTTTTGACCTCACTTGACCTCAGCTAATATTGGTTGACCTGATGTTAATATGGATGTCCTCCGATCAATACAGGGTAGTCAATTAATAAAAAAGGATATTAACACTGATTGGCTTTGACTTAAATGGCCCAGACAACACTTTTATACTTTTAAGGCCAGTTTTCCTACCCTCTGCCTGTGCAGGTTTATTAACCCAAGCAGTTGACTTCTTTTGCCAGAACTGACATCTACCCTTCTAAAGTCAGTGGCAGGAAGAGAATGCCCAGAGAAAAATGTATCAATACAAAATCAATCTTCACAAAATAATTAGGGACCTGGCAGGGATCAAACCCACAACCTTCTTTTTAACAGTGTTGTGTGATTCCACATTAGGAAAACATGCCTATATAATTTTGATCCCCTTGAACCTCACTTTAATATAGTAAATCTGGGGTTTAGAGGGGTAAACCTTTTCTTATTTCTGCTCTAAAATATAGATTGCGGGTACTGGTTAGAACCGCCTCAATGAGGCGGTTCTAACGAGTTCTCACAATCTATATTTTGAGCAGAAATTAGAAAAATATCATATCTTTTTATCTTAAAATTTTCGTTTTTTCCGCAGTAAAGTTTACAGTGTATTTGTATACGCGTGTTTCCGTAACAAGTCCTGTCATTGTGATCGATAATGGATTAGTAATCACTGAAGCTCTCTATCTGAGCATGCATGACTCTTACCTTATCTTATACGTTACCATATGTATTGTAACAGACAGGCCTGGGCAAACAGTGTAGACCCAGATGAGATGCTGCAGAATGTGGCATCTCATCAGTGTCTGCACTGTTTTTCAAACATAGACACAGCATTGGGAGTGAATTATACTAATGAAATAATCGATTACTAGCAAATCAGAAATGATAATCATTTTTGTGGAATCTGTTGATTGATTATACAATTAATCATGTCAGCCTTACTGACATATAGGTAAGGATATTTACACTGATCAGCTTTGACTTAAATGGCCCAGACAACACTTTTACACTTTTAAGGCCAGTTTTCCTACCCTCTGTCTGTGCAGGTTTATTAACCCAAGCAGTTAACTTCTTTTGCAAGAAACTGACATCTACCCTTCTAAAGTCAGTGGCAGGAAGAGAATGCCCATAGAAAAATTTATCAATACACAATCAATCTTCACAGAAGAAAAATTAGGAACCTGGCAGGGATCAAACCCGCAACCTTCTTTTTACCAGTGTTGTGTGATTCCACATCACAAAAACACACCTATAGAATTTTGACCCCCTTGAACCCCACTTTTATATAGTAAAACTGGGGTTTACAGGGGTAAACCTTATTTTTATTATTTCTGCTCTAAAATATAGATTGTGGGTACTCTTTAGAACCGCCTCTATGAGGCGGTTCTAACGTGTACCCACAATCTATATTCTGAGCAGAAATAAGAAAAATATCACAATTTTTCATTTCAACATTTTCATTTTTTCGGCGGTAAAATTTACAATGTTAATTGATAGGCATGTTTTTGTAATGAGTGTATTGTGAAGCTGACCGGTCACCGAGGCGGGCCCGTCAAATGAATAAGAATATGATGTAATGATTTTCCTCATCTAAACAAATGTCTCAGTGTTGTTCTAGTATGTTTTATACATAACTGTTCATGATTTTACGAATAGTGTAAAAAAAAGTATCACATATGAAATTGAAATATTTGCTAATGCCAGCGTAATCACTGTCAGGAGGCCAATGCGGCTTCTGCTTGTCTTTTTTCCTTCTTGGCTTTCTCCCTCTCTGAAATGATAAGATAATCAACCCTTACAGTTGTAACCATTGTAACACTAGCAGACAACATTTTCAATTATTTTTCTTTCTTATTTTTCAGAGAAAATAAGGCTTGACATTACATGTGAATCATCTACAGGCACATGAAATCTTTGTTTGTTTGATTTGAGGTTTAACGTCCCCGTCAACACTGTAAAGGTCATTTTGGAGATGTTGCTTCCAATTTTGTGGGACTTGAACCCGACATTGAGATGAAATGACATCTCAAGCCCTGTCGCCCAATGAAACCAATACGGTTTATTAGCATGGACGGTCCGCCTTGCACCGCGGTTCCTGGACAGGCTTAGATCCTCTAAGCTGTTAACCAGTACTAGTGTGCTGGCCGGATTCAGCTCTGCATGGAAGAATCATGCAGCCCATATATTTCTTCAAGCCCCAGCACATGAAATGTAAATAAAAATCAAAAATGAGTAAAGCCTTATTCTTAGAGAAAAGAGAATAAAGGCTTGACAATACACCCCAACCTCTTTATAACACTATTGTTGGGGTCCAAAGCAGAAACCATGTTAGTTAAACAACCCTGCTGTATCCAAATTAAAATGTATAGATTATATAGAAAAATGACCATTTATGGTCATTTTTCTATATAATCTATACATTTTTGGGATCCATCTTGAAACCGTGTTATATACAAAACTGTGTTATTACAAACTGTGTTATAATGAGTTTGTGGTGTACATGTGGAATGTCAACCCATATTTTCTCTGAAAATTAACAAGAGTGCCAAGATGACCATGTATTGCTCACCAGTGTACCAGAAAATCAGAAGCAATGTTTAGAAAAAAAAAAGGAACTATGGAGAAAGGCAACACATGTTTGTTAAGCTGACTGATATAAATATCTTCATAGATCCAGGGTTGTCAGTATAGTTGTACATCACCTGAACCAGCTTAACTAGTTTTATACATTGTATTCTTGCACACCAGACAAGGAAATCCGTGATTTTACCCTGGGATAGAAATTTATGTTCTGACCCTGGTGTTCCGACCCCAAATCGAATATAATCGCATGTATGATAAATGCACTGGTTGATTACAACCTCATGCGGGGCGTCGTCATGCATGACGTCACTAAACATTTGTGTTGTGTCATCACAAAATGGCGGACGTCGGTAACCGAAGTGACAGCAGCATTAAAAATTCGCAATAGAAATGGAAGGTATGCAAGAAAAAGAATCCTATATGGGTGTGAGGGGTGGATAGAAAAATCCGTCCCTCGGGATCACTGTCCGGCATCACTCAGCAAGCTTCGTGATGCCGGACAGTGTCCCTCGGGACGGATTTTTCGATCCACCCCTCACACCCATATAAGATTCTTATAATATCTACCAAAAACTATACCAATCAAGTAAGCCCCAAAGTGGTGCCATTTCTTGCCACAGGGCTATAACTTGAACAATCTTAGAAGCGGCCCACCAGATGAAGCTTCATACTAAATATCATAAACCTGGGCCTTGTGGTTTCAGACAAGAAGATTTTTGAAGGTTTTCCCTTTATAAGTCAATGTGAAACATGAGGGTCCCAGGTCTGTTATTAATAAGGTGAATGAAAGAGAACTGATATACAAATCCTGATAACTTTCCATGAATGAGAGCTCCTGGATCAGCAGTCAGTCTATGCATCCACCCAGTATGTAAGGCTGACACGATTAATCGTATAATTGATTAATCGATCGATAAATTCCACAGAAATGATTATCATTTCTGATTTGATGATAATCGATTACTTGTTAGGTATAATTTACTACCCAAAGATATGCCTTAAATAGCTGGATGAGTGGCAAACAGTGCAGACCCTGATGAGACGCCGCATTCTGCGGCGTCTCATCTGGGTCTACACTGTTTGCTCAGGCATGTCTGTTCAAATATACATATGATAAAGTGCTAAATATGGTAAGAGTCATGCCCAGATAGAAAGCCAGACAGGTAAAATTATGACAAAAACCTTAGCAATTTCTAATTTATTATCAATCGCAATGACAGGACTGATAATCGATTATCTTTTCACTACGATTAGCCAGCCCTACCAGTATGGCAAGATTTTTTGCTGGTCTCTCTTCCTTTGGATAACCCAGAACCTGTAGGAGGCTCATGCAATCAGTGAATACTCTGATGAGACTGAGCAGATGTACAGGCTGATCTGGATCCAGTTGTTCAAAGCCTCATTAGCTTAACAAGCTCATTAGTGGTCATATTGTTAACTGTACAATATCTAAAATTTTGGTATTTTTGCTTAAAAAAAATGTGAGCAGCTTTTGCAGATGCAAAAGCTGCTCACATTTTTTTCAGCAGCAAAAATATTAGCATATTGGCCACATTAAATGATCAAAATTTTAATGACATGTTATTAACTAATGACGTCGTTAGTTTTGAACAACTGATCCCTAAGTCTTTGTTGACTGTGCATCTTGTATGTTTTGTCGTGCTAGTTCAAATAAATTTTGGAGTAACGGATAACAGACTGACAGGCAGGGTTTTGTTTGTTTGATTTTAGGTTTAACCTCCCCGGCAACACTGTATAGGTCATTTTGGAGATGTTGCTTCCAATTTCCTGACATTGAGATGAAATGACATCTTAAGCCCTGTCGCCCAATGAAACCAATAGTGTTTATAAGCATGGACGGTCCGACTTTCACCGCTTTGCCTGGGCAGGCTTAGATCCTCTAAGTGGTTTACCAGTTCTCGTGTGCGGTCGGTTTCAGCTCTGCATGGAAGCATCATGCAGCCCATCTATTTCTTCAAGCCCCGATAGCCAGGAGCCGCTGACAGGCAGGGTAAATTCAGAACAGAGGACCTACAATAACCTGCTCACCTTTTTCTCCAGGTTCTGTCCCTGGTACCTCAGGTAATTCCACATCTGTATCTGGTAGGCTTTGCTGCAAAATTACAGGCACAGAAAATGTTACAACCATTGAATACAAATTTAATTTAGTTGCATTTGTACATAATATTTATAATACGGACTTTGACAAAACCAAAGTCCATATTATATATATTTTGTTTTGTTTGTTTGTTTGGATTGGAGTTTAATGGCCCAGTCAACACTATTTAGGTCATTTTTGAGCCAGTCTATTTAACAATCCCCAATTTTCCTGAGCTTCCTAAGTAAGCGGTTAACTAGTACAGTGCACATTCTTTCGCCAGAACTGAAAACCACCTTTTCTTGAATCAGCGGAAGTGAGAGAATGACTGTAGAAAAGATTCCATGATCAATCTCCACGAAAGAATGTTGCCGACCCTGGCAGGTATCAAATTCGCATCCTCCTAATCACTAGTCAGACGTGCATCTGACTGAGCTACCGAGGCCGGCTATATATGGGCCCCGTCAAGCGATTTTGGTACTTATCGCCTATGCGAGCAGCGAAGGTTCAGGCGAGCCTGCGCATCTGTGCAGTCTCGCCAGAACCTTCAATGCTCGCTCATACAAGCAGTGAATCAAGAGGAACCTTCAGACAGAAAGCCATATCCCTGGCCCCTCTGAATGGCTGGGCATGTGCAGTTAAAATTTGTCACGACGGAATGCTATTTTGCTATTTTGTCTGATACTTTCTCGTTTTGTTTGTGTGTCAATCATTCTTCTCATATGGGCCAGCTTGATGAAAACACTATTAACCACTTTTGCTTTGGTTTTGAGTTTAATGGCCCGGTCAATACTATTTAGGTCATCTCAAGTAGGTCAGTTGACCTAACGACCCTATCCTGGGCATGCATATCCATAAGCTGTCAACCAGTACAGTGCACATTATATTGCCAGAAACTGACAACTGTTCTACTTGAATCAGTGGGATGGAGAAGGTGAATTCAGAAAATATTTCCTGATCAATCTCCACGAAAGAATGTTACCGGACTAGGCGGGGAGTGAACCTGCAACCTCGTGATCGCCAGTTAGATGTGCATCTGACTGAACCTTCGAGGGCAGCTGCTTTGACTGCAGTAACAGTACTGTTCACCCTTTTTGTACCGGAACCCCCAAAACGGGTACTTTGGCAAACAGTGCAGGCCCAGATCATATGCCGCAAAATGCGGTGTCTGATCAGGGCCTACACTATTTGCAAAAAGTTCAGCTGTTTTCAGAATAAATTTTAAAGAAAAAACGACCTGATTCCCCTAAATTTTGAAATGAACTCCTGCAATATATGGTATAAAAAGGGTTAAAATTATTACCTCAATAATTTGGTTGAGTTCATCTAGCACATCCTCCTCATCTTCTTGCGTAAGACCACCCGCCAACAAGTCATCTATTTCCTGAGAAGAACACAATAAGTTTGATCAGTATTTTCTCATTAACTTCTCTGTAACTACAATCTTTAACTTTAACTGCTAGAGCACCTTTGAGACCATGAAAATTTGTTTCCTTTCTAATCCTTTATTTGTCACGACTTTGTTTTTAATGTTTATAAATGTGCTTGAGATAAAAAAAAATATGTTTAAATTAAACTTTGTTTGAGCTAGGGGGTATTTTGAGCCACTGAGGGTTTATTAATCTTCTCTAAAATAAACACATGTTGTGTGTACTCATTAGAATCACCTCATTGAGGTGATACTTATGAGTACGCACAACACGCCTTTTCAAGACAAAATTAGACTAGAAAAGTGTCCAAAGGACATGGATGCCCTCATCTGGTAGCAGATTTTAGAAAACTTAAAACGCGAATTACTAAGGCCATCCCTGACACAGATGTGGACACACAGATGGATGAACAGACAAGGGTAACCATATATGCCCTTTCCACTATTCTTTAAATGCCATAATAATGTAGTACAGGCAATGTATCTGTCTGTTGTTGCTAACGTAGTGTTCTTATACATCCTTACTTGTTTGTTTTCCTCATTTAGGCATTGAACCTCAAACAAATTCCTTCAGAAGGGTTTTCACTATTTTCAGAATCAGTGAGGTATCCTGACTTACAGGAAAAAAATCCCCCAAAATATTCCCTGGCGAAATTGATTTTTTGGGGGAAAATGTTCGAAATTTAAATAAAAATCGCCAAAAACAGGAATTGAATTATAAAAATTTCATTAAATTATATCAAATTTATTTAAATAGCTAAAAATAAGCTAACTGTTGTCAAGTAGCAATAAAAGAAGTTTCAGCTTGATATGTGAACAGAAAGCTGTCTTTTTTGGGGGTAAAAACTTGGAAATATTGACAAAAAACGCAGAAAATGGGATTAAATTTTTAAAAAGTTACTGATGTGGATTCTTGAAAACGTTTTGGTGTAAAAAGTTATATATGTGTATAAGTTAACTACAGGAAAAAAATATTTTATATGTTTAAAAAGTTCCATTTTTCTGGGTATGAAAATGCACATGTTTACATAAAAACACGCAAAAACTAGTATTTTCCAGTCAAGTAGAAATTACATTATAAAAATAAATTGTATGATGTCAAACTAATTTATATAGCCAGATGTACATTGACTATATCAAGTAGCTCTCAAAAATCCTTCAGCTTCGTGCCTTCACAGCAATTTGACTTTTTAAAGGCAGAAAATGTAAAATTTTGATAAAGAGCATGGGAAATAGGAATATGTTTTTTTTTAAGTTAGTGGTGAGGATTCATGAAAATTTTTGGATGTAAAAATTAAGATATCAGTTAACTACGGGAATAAAATAAATTTTTATATATTTGAAAAGTCAATTTTCCGGGTAGGAAAATACACATTTTTGCACAAAACCCTCAAAATCCATTATATACCACCAGTAACACTATACTTCTTAATATAGGGCTCTAACAATATACAAATTTCGGCCCCCGCCCATAGGGGCTTGAAAAAATATACGGGCTGCATGATGCTTCCACGCAGAGCTGAATTCGGCCCGCACACTAGTACTGGTAAACCGCTTAGTGGATCTAAGCCTGTCCAGGAACCGCGGTGCGAGGCGGACCGTCCATGCTAATAAACCCTATTGGTTTCATTGGGCGCAGGGCTTGAGATGTCATTTCATCTCAATGTTGGGTAAAAGTCCCACAAAATTGGAAGCAACGTCTCCAAAATAACCTTTACAGTGTTGACGGGGACGTTATACCTCAAATCAACCAACCAACTAACAATATACAAAATAGTACCGTCTTGTGCACTATAACTTGTCTTTCACTGATCATTATGTGTCCTGCAGGAAGGCATTCATATATATAAATGTCAAAAATATACATACTGCCAGATCATGAACCATTTTATATTGTGCAAAATGTTGTTTATATCCAACAAAATACTGTTTTAAACCCAGATACTGCGACCCTCCCCCGCCCATTGGGGCTTGAACAAATCAATGGGCTGCATGATGATTCCATGCAGAGCTGAAACCGACCGCACACGAGCACTGGTAAACCACCTAGAGGATCTAAGCCTGCCCAGGCAAAGCGGTGTGAGTCGGACCGTCCATGCTTATAAACCCTATTGGTTTCATTGGGCGACAGGGTATGAGAAGTCATTTCATCTCAATGTCAGGTAAAATGCCTACAAAATTGGAAGCAACCTCTCCAAAATGATCTATACAGTGTTGACGGGGACGTTAAACCACAAATCAAACAAACAAACAAAACCCTTATGTATAAGGACAACGGCAGCAACATAAAGCATTTTCTGCTTATTTCTATAAATATGCAACAAGGTTACTCAATTAACATACTTTAACATAATACTGGAGGAAGGAACAGTCAAACAGTTTTAAATCAAGAGAACCATGATGGTCCTGCATGTACATCCCTCATCAAAGCTAACATATTTGCATACTGAATATTGAAATTTCACATGAACTTTTACAGTTTTTGTTTAAATTTCATCTTCAAGGGTGCTAATTGGTCCTGTTTTGAGTACCAATACCGTATTTGACAAGCAGTGCTTAAATTTAGACCATTAAAGGACAAGGCACACCAATTAATCTCTACACCTCTGATTAATTTGAACAACGTTGGTGGAGGGCCCCCAAGAAACATTTGTGTAATCAGCCCGTTACTCTTCTCCAGGTAATACAATTCTATGAAATCTGTTTAAGATCACCCGAGGATTATTCCTGCACAGTTTAGTTGAAATCCTTGCAGTAAAGATATTGTGAATGGATGGACGGATGATGGAAATGGTCCCAATTACATGGCATGAGCACACTGTGTTCATGTGAGTTCATAAATTATCCCAATGATGGGGTCATATCTGACCCTAGAGCTGTAATTTGAACACCTTGATAAAGGTTTACTTGATGTAGCTGCACGTACTTACCAAATGTCAAAGGTCCTGGCCTTCTAGTTTCAATGTTGTTTTTAAAGCTTTTTCCTACATGAGTCAATGCAAAATAAGTGACCCCCTGGAGTTGGGCCATTTTTATTCCTGGGATATAATATAAACAATGTTGGTTGAGCAATACTATATAAACGTATACCAAATATCAAAGGCCCTGGCCCTCTGTTTCATCTGGGCCTTCCAGTTTCACAAGAAGATTTTAAAATGTCTGTGTAAAACAAGTGACTCTGAAGGCGGGGCCCTTGTTGATAACAGTGCTATGATTTGAACAATCTTGGTAAAAGTCAACTAGATGGATATACATACAAATATCAAGTACATAGATTTTTTATAGTTTTCCCAATATGAATCAATTTTTGAACCATCTCGCCAAAAAATCACTATCTGAAGCTATATTTACCATATATCAAAGGCCCGACCCTTCTATTTTCAGGCAAGAAGATTTTTAAAGTTTTCCAATATGGGTCAATGTAAAACAAGTGACCATCAGAGGGAGCCATTTTTGACCCCAGGGCTATAATTTCAACAGTCTTGGAAAAGCTAGATACCAAATCTCTAAAACCTTACAGCTTTATACAAGATGATTTTAAAGATTTTACTTAGTCTCCTTTTTTCTGCCATGGCAACAAAAGCTGCGACGGGTGGAATTCTTCGAACACAGACCCCAGTGTGGGCAAATTGGTACCTCAGGGCTATACTCTGGGGAATGTTAATTGGCAGAGCTCCACTAGATGAGGATACCTATTAAAAATCAAAGGCCAAGATCGTCTAGTTTCAGGATGTGAGTTCATGCAAAACATTTGTAACACCAGGGATGGGTACACTTGTGACACCAAGGCTATGATTTAAACGATGTTGATAAAAGCTGCTTGGCAAAACTAATAAAAGACCTTCTTGTTCTAGTTTCGGATAAGTAATCTTGCTAATTTCCCCATTTTTGTTACCATGACAATCAAAGTTGCATGGAATGGATTTTTGAATAACTCTGAACAAGATTTAGTGCAACCAGACACCGTCGTGATATGACTGAAAAATTGTTGAAAGCGACGTTAAACCCGAATTCACACACACAAGATTTAGTGACTTAAGAAATGTCATTTAAGAAAATTGAGAACAGAAGGACAGACGGATGATAGTGACAACCATGGATAGTGACCAGTTACAATAGATTCCCAGAAGCATTAAGCTTATGAAAGCTAAAATACATAATACATGTTCATTTTTCATGTTTTTTTTTTTTCTCTGTAAAAGTATTATCTTTTTACCCTGAAATAAGGATTTGTTTTTCAAACGCTAAAAATGTTTCTTCATGCAGTAATCTGATGTAATGCTACATCAAAGTGTTTTCAAAAGCCTTTACCAGATACATGTATTAAAAATGTTCGTTTTCCATTTTTTTTTTTTTTGGCAAAATTTCCAACAACCTTAGAAAGGAACATTTCTGTGAAGATATGAAGTAGAAGCATTTAATAGCTGTTTCAAAGTAGTTTGTGCATATCTGGTAATACAAACCAGCTCCACGTCAGACATGTATGTACTATTAAATTGTGTTAAGTCATTCTTACATGTGAAAAAAATTTGGTATTTTTCGGTAAAATTCAACATTTTCATCGCCTGAAAAAATGAAACTTTATAAACATTTCAATATCTTTCTTTGTTTCTGTAGTTAACAGTTATCCACATGTAACTTTTTGCATCAACACATTTTCAAGAATCTTCACCACTAACTTTTTACAAAAACATTCCCGTTTCCCTCGCTTTTTTTTTCAAAATTTTGAATTTCTCCCTTAAAAGGCAAACTTATGAGCCGGCCAAAAACTGAATATTTTTTATAGCTACTTGAGAGTAGTGAGTGCACATCTGGCTATATAAATTGGTTCGACATCATACAATGCATTTTTGTATTGTGGTTGCTACTTGCCCCAAAACTAATGGATTATGAGTGTTTTATATAAAAATGTGCATTTTCCAACCCCGCAAAAATGATTTTTTTTTTTTTGACATATAAAATTTTATTTTTTTTCCTGTAGTTGACTTATACACATATATAACTTTTTACACCAAAACATTTTCAAGAATCCAAACCAGTCACTTTTTAAAAATTTATTCCCATTTTCTGCGTTTTTGTCAATATTTCCAAGTTTTTACCCCCCAAAAGACAGCTTTCTGTTCACATATCAAGCTGAAACTTCTTTTATCACTACTTGATAACAGTTAGCTTATTTTTGGCTATTTAAATAAATTCGATATAATTTAATGAAATTTTTATAATTTAATTCCTGTTTTTGGCGATTTTTATTCAAATTTCGAACATTTTCCCTCAAAAAATCAATTTCACCAGGGAATATTTTGGGGATTTTTTTCCTGTAAGGCAGGACACCTCCCTGATTTGGAAAATAGTGAAAACCCTTCTAAAGGAATTTGTTTGAGGTTGAGGGTCTTTTTGGGCTAAAATGACTGGCCTAATTGTTAGATACTCTTCCTCTTGGTGTCTCTGTTAGGCTGTAATCATGGATTCTGGCTTTTCCTGGGCATCTATTTCCATATTTTTTAGACAGTTATGTTAAACCATTTCAATCTTGATAAACGTTTTCCAGAACCTGGAGGTTCTTTGTTGCTATTGCATACATGGTATTTATAAAACACAGTGTACAAAAGCTTTAATTTAGTGGCAGGTTAATATTATTGGACAATGAGAATCACAAGGACAACAGCAATGAAGGCCTACGGTATTGTAAACTTTGGGTCAGTCGACAAACAAGCGACCAAACAAAGATTTCTAAAGTTTTCTGACACTGTCTGATGACTGATTTAAGTCATTCTTTGTAATAGTGACTATTAGTGTAACTATTCAATCTTAGAAATGTAAAATACACCTCAAGCTCTTTCTTTATAACTCTGTTCATTACAACACAGTTTTGATACATCAAGGTTGAAAGATGGATCCCCAAAATGTATAGATTATATAGAAAAATGACCATGAATGGTCATTTTTCTATATAATCTATACATTTTTGTTTGGATATAATGCTATTGTTTCACTAACATGGTTTCAATTTGAACCCCAACATCAGTGTTTTAAACAGGCTGCAGTGTATTTATGGCAACTCAACACTTACCTGTTGATATTCTACTGCATCTCTTGTCTCATCCATAATTCTTTCTACATCTTCTAATGAACATATCTGAAAGAAATTTGTGAACAGTACAAGACTATAATCATCTGAAAGCATAACGTATTCCATTCCTTGTCTAAATATGTTTTACGCTCATTTTGGCGTGGTTCATGGATATTTGATTAAAATGGGAAAAGTGTGGGTGAATATCACCATGTTTTTTGGTGACTTATTTGTTCAAAATCTGAAGATCCATAATTTTTGTGAACAAGTTGCTTCATACCAATTTTGTGGTATTACAAAGCATTCCATATGCATTTTCGAAAATGTGGTAAATGGGTCAAATATGCTGCTTATGCTTTAGCATAAAATTTTTTATAAAGGGATGTTACTCTGCTAAAATTAAGGAGGATGGATACACCTTCAAGGGAGAGGGTGAGGGTCAACTCCTCCGAAAGTATTTTTGTCTCCCATGTCAATAGGGGTCAGCTCTTAAAAGAGCACATTCTTTCCTTTAAAGGCATTTATTCTTGTAACAGTAGGACACACCGTGTGTTCATTATAATTTTTTGCCCCCTGTGATATACTGTCTTTAGCAGATCAAAGGCGGCAGTTAAGAGGGTGATTAGTAGCTCTTGATGAATCCCCTGACTGAGGCACTTAAGGGGAAAATCAATAAGGTACACTCTAGTTAACAGTTAGTAAACTATTGATTTTCTCCAAGGTGGCCCCTTACCCGTTGAAGACAGAGGACTTCTCTTCAGTCAGCACTGAGGGCTACATAATATTATGTAATAAAATGATAGTCCTCAATAATCATGAATAAATGCCTTTAAGAGTAGACAGGGCTTATAGAAAAGAAAACAGGAAGTTCCAAAAGTTGTCTCCCTTTGAAAAATGGTGAAAAAACCTGGCAGGTGTTCCCATTCCCCTTAATTGGAGAACAACCTCGAAATGATATGTGATGTTCCACCTCATGGTTTTACTACTGACCATGTATGTTTCAGCTTGACTGGAGCTCGACTGCAGGAGGAGTTATCCTTAAACCAATAGGTTAGTAGACTGGCAGACAACAGCAATAAAATAACACATACCCTTTTCAAACTGGGCATAAAAAAGCTATGTAGTACCAGACTGGTATCAGTGTATAGTACCATTCGCAAAACTGGTTTGCACACCCCGCACTATACCAGTCAATCCATGATATAATCTGACTTTTCCTTGACAAAAATTTTAACATATTTACCTGGTGTAATTTCTTCAGGGACTCATTGCCTTTCTTCAGACCTTGTACAACCTCATTTTCTATCTGAGCAAACTCTAAATCATGTACCTGAAAAACGCATGAAAAATATCAGTTACTGGGCATGTGGGTTAGGTAAAACTGTGATATGCAACAACATTGAAATGCACAACTATAAGCTATATACATTGTATACAGGGAAACCCCCAAACCAGTCATTAGCAAACAGTGAAGGCCCAGATCAGATGCCACAGATTGTGGCATCTGATCAGGGCCTTCACTGTTTGCAGCAAGTTAAAACATTTTCTAAATAAATTACTACAAATAACCGAACCATACACTCCTAAATTTTGAAATATATTCCTGCTATATTAGGCTGGCCACCCATCCGTTTGGTATATTTTTCACTTTTCATCTACATTAGGAAAACATGTCCGTGTGAAATAATGGCAACCAACATGGTGTCAGAAGTAACAATTTTTGGTAAAACTGATACCATCTTTCTTATTTCTGCTTTCAACATAGATTGTGGGTGCTCGTTAGAACCGCCTCATTGAGGCGGTTCTAACGAGTACCCACAACCTATGTTTTGGAGCAGAAATAAGGAAAATGGTGTTTACCCCCATAAACCCCAGTTTTCTCTATATGAAGAGGGGTTTAGGGGGTCTTCATTTCATGGACTTGCTCACGTGATGTACACCTGAAGAGCCTGAAGAAAAATAGGAATACATGTACCTCAGGAGACACTGTCACGGATTCCAGGGTTACTGCTGTATATAAGGGGAAAGATTTCCGTTCAGTACAATATTGAGAAAATTATTCCCAAATTATCCTCAGTAGTCCTCCTTATCTGGAGCTATGTAGAACTAATGATATACAAAGTTGGCACAAAAGAGCCCAAATGAGAAACTAACAAGAGGCCCATAGGTCACTATGCTCACCAGAGGTCATGTGGTTTATACCATATACAGGCATGGCACCCATCTTGGTCATGTGACTACAATCCCACAAATAACTTTTCATTGCATCATTGCCATAGAGGCTCTTCATGTTATTTGGTTCAATCAGCACAGAAGTTTTAGTAAAGAAGAAGATAAAAATACCGAATCTGAGCCATCCAAGAAATGACCTTGATCTTTGGAATTGATTAACTTCCATTCAGCTAATTAAAAATAGTATTTCTGATGTGACAGGCTACCATGCAACCAGTAAAATCCACTGTCTCGCCTTTTTTTCTGTACAAATGTCTAAGTGACCAAATTTGACCTTGACGTAAAACAGGTCAAGGTCATCATTTGAACAAACTTGGTAAGGACCGAGTCCCTGATGCTGCATACCAACTTTCCAGGTCATCTGATATTTGGTTCTTGAGAAGATGGTGGCCATATTGGTCATGTGACCCAGTCTTTACGAACAAACTTTTGTTCCCCTTCCCATAGAGGCTTTTCATGTAATTTAGTTTCAATCAACCCAGCAGCTTAAGTAAAGAAGACAAGAATTCCGCAGAAGGCGGCGTCGCACCTGATGGGGGCAAAAGTCCCAGGATCCAAAATTATAATGTCATTATTAAACAATAATAATATTTTATAATTTCATTCTCAGCAGCCGATAGTTGTTGTAAAGTATGTCAAATTCACTGAACCAAAAATATATATGCTGCAGGAAAAGCCACAGTAGCCACTCTCAAATTTTTTTTTAAACAGGTTTATGCCCTTCTTAGCAGTACTTATAGTTGGCAAAGTATATGTTTAAAGGCAATGTATCCAAAGTGCCAACCTAGTGAGGGCCAAGTGTGTCAAAAATATACCCCCCACCACCGTCAGTGCCATTTTCTCGTCTTACTATATAGCTCACTGATGTGCGATAAATCATTTATTAATCAGATAACAAGAGGACCATGATGGCCCTGAATCACTCACCTGATTTCAAAGATGTCATAGTATAGGTGCTGAATGTCATATTGATAACTGACAGCCATTTTATTCTTGAATGCATGAGTGGTTTGGGAATGTCACAAGGAACCTACATGCCAAATATGAAGGCTCTACCTCAAATGGTTAAAAAGTTATGATAAGTAGGTCAAAAGGTCAGGGGTCAAGGTCACAGGTCAATTTTTTTGTATGAGTGGGAAGGCAATGTCACAAGGAACCCACATGCCAAATATGAAGGCTCTATCTCAAACGGTTGGAAAGTTATGATAAAGTAGGTCAAATGTCACAGGTCAAGGTCACAGGTCAAAATTGTTTGTATGAGTGGTATGGGAATGTCACAAGGAACCTACATGCCAAATATTAAGGCTCTACCTCAAATGGTTAAAAAGTTATGGTAAGTAGGTCAAAAGGTCAGGGGTCAAGGTCACAGGTCAATTTTTTTTTGTACGAGTGGGAAGGCAATGTCACAAGGAACCCACATGCCAAATATAAAGGCTCTATCTCAAACGGTTCCACTAAATAATATAATATTTGTCATGGTCACTGGAGCGTAAAATATAGGTCAACGCCACGAGATGAAAGCCCCTGCTTGGTTAGGAGCTTACATGATGTTTCATGTAAGGTATGATGGTTATTTAGTCTTGTAGTTGAGTATATAACAAACTTCGACATAAATGTCGAACTTCGACATAAATGTCCAACTTTGACGTAATGGTCGAAGTCACTGGAGCACAAAATATAGGTCAAAGTCACTAGGTCAAGGAGTCTACAAAGTCAGAAGGTCAGGGAGATGTTTCATGTAAGGTTTGATGGTAGATGAGGTTTGTAGTTGACTTAAATAAAAACTTCGACATAAATGTCGAAGTTATGGTGAACTTCGACATAAAGATCAAAGTCACTGGAGCGAAAAATATAGGTCAAAGTCACTAGGTCAATGTGCCTACAAAGTCAGAAGGTCTGAGAGATGTTTCATATAAGGTTTGATGGTAGATTAGGTTTGTAGTTGACTTTAATAAAAACTTTGACATAAATGTCGAACTTCGACATAAATGTGACGGACGGACGCACGCACGGACGGCCGAACGAACGGACGGAAAAGTTGACGCCTATGTCGCACCCTGCTACAAGCAGGTGCGACAATAAAAATACTGAATCTGAGCCAACCAAGACAAAGGTCAGCAAATGACCTTGACCTTTGGAAGTGATAAACTTCCATGCAGTTGATTGCAAATATCATTTCTGATACCACAAGCTACCATGCAATTAGAAAAAGTCATCATTTTGCCTTTTTTCCATACAAATGTCTAAGTGACCAAATTTGACCTTGATGTAAAACAGGTCAAGGTCAACCAAAGGTCATCATTTGAACAAACTTGGTAGGGCCCCGAGTCCCCGATGCTGCATACCAAGTTTCAAGGTCATCAGCCATTCGGTTTGATAAGAAAAATTTTAATGGTTTTTACCATATATGGGCATGGTGGCCATATTGGACATGTGACCCAGTCCTCACGAACAATCTTTCGTTTCCCCTTCCCATAGAGGATCCAAATATAATTTGGTTTCAATTAGTCAAGTAGTTTCAGAGGAGATGTCGTTTGAAAATGTTGACGATGCAGACTCAGATGCAGAGGACAGACAACTGCCTATACTATAAGTTCCCCCGGAGTCTTTGGCTCTGGTGAGCTAAAAGCATAATTCAAGCAGAAAAAAAAATGGAAAAAGAATTCTATGGTTCACAAACAATATATTAATTACAGTGAAGGCTATGTCGCTCCTATGGGGACTTGAACTAGAGTTGTCACAAAATGTTGAAGACTTGACGAACAAATGAACGAATGGATGAAGAGATAGATGATTAATCAGACTCCTATACATGTATTATGTGCGACAAAAATCAGGAAAAGTCGGGAAACCTGTATTATACATATTTTTATTTGGCCTAATCTTTGTGTTCAACAATCACACGGCGGAAAACATGTTTTTGCTTGACAGGGGCCATATAGTTCAAAGACTTTATTCTGCCTCACATACTTTGCAAGTTATTATTTTTTTAATTCATTACCATTTTCTCTATATTGTCAAGCTGTCCATCCATTTTCTCCAACTGAGTCTCCTGGAATTTCTTCTTCCGTAGAAGTAATTTAGCTTTACTGAAAATAAAAACCATTAAAACTATTACTGGTAACATGCATTTAGCATACCTTGATGAGGTGACTCTAACACATGTCCACAATATTTGTTTCTAGGGGTGAGTGAGGGCAAAGGCCCTTTATTATCTATTACTGAGATTCTTTATAGCGGCAAATTCTTTATAACGGTAAAAGGTATGGGAACAAATACTGTGGTTATAGCGAGAATCCTCTGTAGTTTAAACAGGCAGATTTTTTTCTTTTTTTTGGGGGGGGGGGGGTTGAATTTTTAGAATGTGACCTTACTTTAAGACCATTGTAAGGGTTGGTTTTTGTTTGATTTGAGGTTTAACGTCCCCATCAACACCGTAAAGGTCATTTTGGAGATGTTGCTTCCAATTTTGTGGGACATTTACCCGACATTGAGATGAAATGACATCTCAAGCCCTGTCGTCCAATGAAACCAGTAGGGTTTATAAGCATGGATGGGCCGACTCACACCACTTTGCCTGTGCAGGCTTAGATCCTCTAAGCGGTTTACCAGTACTTGTGTGCGGGTCGGTTTCAGCTCTGCGTGGAAGCATCATGCAGCTCATATATTTCTCCAAGTCCCTATTGGTGGGAGCCGTTGTAAGTGTTGGGCAAACATACAAAATCAAATAAATGAATACATGTAAATAAATAAAAGATTCATAAATTTACATAATACTAAGCTAAAATTGCAATCTTACTCTTTCTTGCCATCTTTTAGTAGCTGCCTAGCAACTTCTCTATCTTTCCCTATCTGTACATTGATTTTCTTCTGGTATTGTTTTAGTTTATCTCTCTGATTCTTCAGTTCCTGAAGGACAAAGAATTAATCCTTGGTTTAACCCTTTTTGTACCAAATGGAATCTTCCTCCTTATATAAAGCAGGAGCTCATTTCAAAATTTAGGGGTGTCAGGTTGTGTTTTCTTCAAAATTTGTTTTGAAAATGGCTTAACTTAACTTTTTACAAACAGTGCAGGTCCAGATCAGACGCCGCATTCTGCAGCGTCTGATCTTGGCCTGCACTGTTTGCCAGGGTGCCCGTTTTCGAATTTCCGGTACAAAATGGGTTAAGATGCCAATCACAATAAATGTTCCGTAAAAAATCCTAAATTTTCGGACCTACTTGAGGACTTGCTGTAATTCTCCTAAAAAATTTAACCAATTTGTTTCACGGTCTAGCAAGCAGTCCAAGAAATGCAGACGAATGGCAAACAGTGTAGACCCTGATCAGACTGCTCCTTCAGGAGCAGCCTGATCTGGGTCTGCACTGTTTGTTTAGGCCCGTCTGTCCCAATACTTAGGACCATTACAGTAATCTGCTTTGTTTGTTTGTTTTGTTTGACCTGAGGTTTAACATCCCCGTCAACACTGTAAAGGTCATTTTGGAGATGTTGCTTCCAATTTTGTGGGACTTTTACCCGACATTGAGATGAAATGACATCTCAAGCCCTGTCGCCCAATGAAACCAATAGGGTTTATTAGCATGAACGGTCCGTCTCGCACCGCGGTTCCTGGACAGGCTTAGATCCTCTAAGCAGTTTACCAGTACTAGTGTGCGGGCCGGATTCAGCTCTGCGTGGAAGCATCATGCAGCCCATATATTTCTTCAAGCCCCTATGGGCGGGGGCTATAATCTGCTTTGTTGTCTGCTGGATATTTTCAAAGTGTGAATCGAGATCAGAAGGCTCCTCTGCTCAGGTTCCACACTGTTTGAATGTATGCAAAATAACTTTGTAGGATGCAGCAGACAATATAAACAGGCAGCATTGTCAGCAGATGACTTAAACTGACAACATTTTCAGCAGACAACATAAACAGTCAACAATTTCAGATGCAGTTTTCCTTGATATCTTGAGAGTCTGCACTACATTATCAAAGAAAACGTTTGGTGACCTGCAGTGACTGTGAATCTGTAGAGTCATTTACAGAGAGGCTCCCGGTTTAAATATCCTTTATATCAGCCCCCTCCCATTGGGGCTTGAAGAAAAAAATGGGCGTCATGATGCTTCCACACAGAGCTGAATCCGACCACACATGAGTACTGGTAAACTGCTTAAGAGTCTGCACTAAATTATCAAAGAAAACGTTTGGTGACCTGCAGTGCCTGCGAATCTGTAGAGTCATTTACAGAGAGGCTCCCGGTTATCCTTTATATCGGCCCCCTCCCATTGGGGCTTGAAGAAATAAATGGGCTGCATGATGCTTCCACACAGAGCTGAATCCGACCACACATGAGTACTGGTAAACTGCTTAAGAGTCTGCACTAAATTATCAAAGAAAATGTTTGGTGACCTGCAGTGACTGTGAATCTGTAGAGTCATATACAGATTGGCTCCCGGTTATCCTTTATATCGGCCCCCTCCCATTGGGGCTTGAAGAAATAAATGGGCTGCATGATGCTTCCACACAGAGCTGAATCCGACCACACATGAGTACTGGCAAACTGCTTAGAGGATCTAAGCCTGCCCAGGTAAGCAGTGCAAGTTTGACCGTCCATGCTTATAAACCCTATTGGTTTCATTGGGCGACAGGGCTTCAGATGTCATTTCATCTCAATGTCGGGTAAAAGTTCCACAAAATTGGAAGCGATGTCTTAAAAATGACCTTTATGGTGTTGATGGGGATGTTAAACATTAAATCAAACAAAAAGTCATTTAGGGGCCTCAAGAGATGGGGAGGGTGGGGCACTGAAGCTTTATCCTGATAGCAAAGGCTAAAATCAGACTGCGCAGATGCCATACTGATCAGTAGATCTTTGCTGACAATACATGTTAAAAAGCACACATTCTCATGATGAAGCTCATTATAACCGTAGATCTTGTTGAATAAATTAATTTTGCCACACCCATTTCTGACTATCAACCAATCAGATCACTTGATATAATGATTTGTTTAAAATAATGAACTGAATGACAAACAGTGTAGATCGTGATCAGCTGGCTTCTTCAGAAGCTATCTGATTAGGATCTATACTGTTTGCCTAGGTAGTGATATCCTGGTTCAGCAATACAAGGAAATAAGTCTTGATTTTGATACATAGATATACCGTAAAAAGTTTTGATTTTGAAACATAGATATATCGTAAGAAGCCTAAACATTCGGACACCTTGAGGACTTGCTGTAATTCTCCTAAATCCTGACAATCCTATTTTTGTTACACATGATTGTATTCTCATTTGTAGCATGAAGATTTGAATGGTTTTTGTTTTTGAGATTTTGCATTGATGATCATACAATTGACTTTTTCTGAAGGTTTGTTTGAGTGACAGCTCACAACAAAAATGATTTGAAAACTTAACATCAGGAACAGAAGACATAAAACAAAAAATTTCCGCCTTTTTATCTGCAAAAGTTCAGCTTTTTTCTAAAGGTACTAGGAACTTCTGACCAGCTCATTGCCTTATATACTGCATCATCCCCTTTTGGGATTATGTGAAGGTGTTTGGTATGCTTCACACTGCGTGTCAGAACAACATCACGTGAACAAGTCCATGAAATGAAGACCCCCTTAAACCCCACTTGATATAGAGAAAACTTGGGTTTAAGGGGGTGTCCATTATTTTCCTTATTTCTGCTCCAAGACATAGGTTGTGGGTACTCGTTAGAACCACCTCAATGAGGCGGTTCTTACGAGCACACACAACCTATGTGTTGTGGGTACTCGTTAGAACCGCCTCAATGAGGGGGTTCTAACGAGCACACACAACCTATGTTTTGCGCATTTATAGGAAAAATATGAAAGATTTTCGTCGGAAAAGTATCCATTTTGGAGATGTGAAAAATGCACTATGTTGTATGGATGTGTTATCGTAATGAGCCAAAGAGATAAATACAGTTAATGAGAATAAAAGATGAAAGATTAAAAGATGAAAGGTTAAAATGTCAAAAAAGAGAAAGTGAAAACTGAAAAGATAAAAGGCTTAGGTAGCTTTAATGTTGAATCTGGGATGTTTCTACCCAGAGGCGCTTCATTTGGGTTGTTTCTTTCAAGCTTTTTCTATTTTTTTTATTTTTTTTTCAGACTTAATTTTGAGTTGGGTCTTTATGGCCAATTTGTGTTGGGATGTTTCAGCCCTGGTCCTTTTTGGTGTTGGGTCATCTTGACCAGATTTATTTAGATAGAATCTTTTTAGCAAAGTTTTTGGAATATCATTTTGCCTTTAACTCAGATCATTCTTTACGAAAATTTTTTTGCTTTGATCTCCAAGGCTGACGCTGTGGCTGCAGAACGGTTATGCGATCCTCAAAGACTCTGATCAGACTACACACAATCACAGTATGGTCTAAGTGTTCCTGTATCACACTGACATTCAGCCTTATCAGTCTTCACTGGTTTCACATGCACAGATTCAGAGCATGCAAAACATTCCATGGATAGCCCTGCAATGACGGCTGTTGATTGACGGGATGATTGTTCCAATGCATATATGTTTCCATTGAAATACTTATAACGCCTCAGTGAGGCTAATCTAACGATAAATCTTGCAGTACGTTGAGAAATGTGCTGACTGATAAGTCTTCGTAATTTGCGAAAGTAATATGCTCCAACTATTTTATATGATCAGCCTGCCAGTGTAGCTGTGAAACAAGTTAAGGTTGATCAACATGCACATCGGTGCAGTGTGATCAGAGTTTTCACTGTTCGGTGAGCATTCTATGGTCTCTGCACTATAAAAGAGCAACATGCAGTGAAGATGGCTAGATGAACAAGCAAATCTGAAATGCAATATGCTTTAAAATAGTTATCATAAAAATATTGGGCCGAAAAGACCCACTGTTTTAGGCCAAAAGGACCCACCCCCAAAACTGGGCTGAAATGTTCCAGACCGAAGCAACCTGGCTGAAACGACTCTTTCTTTCTTTCTACTGATACTGCATCGGTCACATTTGACCATTACCGCAGGTGTACATTACATACACTCCAGGTTTGCAGGATGAAATCCTACTCAGTAATCATGTAATTACGGTAGGGATCTTTAACCTGCACAGGGGATGGTTCTCCCTGCACAGGGGGGCTCCAGTTAACGTCCCGATCCGAAGGTCGGTGCACTTTATGAATTCATGCCTGCAAATGATGCCAATGGAGCGTGTTCAGACACCGAAATTTTATCACCGCTGCCGGGGACAGGGTTCAACATTAACCAGACAAGGTGGTCCTGTAACTCTTGGGATGCACTGGACCTGATCTAAGTTCAACTGGACCGAGAAAATGATAAAAATCATACTTAAGTGATATGTTAGTTCTACAGTCATCAGATTATTTCTGTTATTATTTATTTACGTAGTAAAACTCGAGCAACAAACTGAAAACAAACATTTTATGGTAAATGGGTTAAAAATATGGATTTGAATTAATGTCGCAGCAGATTTTCAACTGGACCATTTAGACAAGCCAGCCACTGACCTTACTAGACCTGACCAGCTTTTCAGTAGACAATGCCTATTGGTCCTGGGTTAATGTTGAACCCAGGGGGATCAAACCCTGGGCCTCTAGCATCAGAGGCAAGTGTACTAACCACTGATCTATCACGACTCAGGAACACAAACAAGCTGGGTTCCAAATTGGGAAATCTATCTATCTATCTATCTATCTATCTATCTATCTATCTCTATCTATCTATCTATCTATCTATCTATCTATCTATCTATCTATCTATCTATCTATCTATCTATCTAATCTATCTATCTATCTAACCTGCACAGGGGATGGTTCTCCCTGCACAGGGGGCCTCGAGTTAACGTCCTGATCCGAAGGACGGTGCACTTTATGACATTCATCCCTGCAAATGATGCCAATGGAGCGTGTTCAGACAACTAAATTTTATCGCTGCTGCTGGGGATCGAACCCGGGACCTCTAGCAGCAGAGGCAAGTGCACTAACCACTGAGCTATCACACTCCACTGTATGGTGGAAGCATCATGGGCTAAAATGTCCTATAAGCCAGGCAGAAGCAAGCCAGTCCAAATAAATCGATCAGTAACACAAAAAAGTTAGAGTCTGAAAGATTTATGGACATCTCAGCCCCTAACAAACTCGGCCCCTGACAAACTCGGCCACTAGCAAACTCGGTCCCCATTCAACTCCGTCCATAAAAACTCAGTCCCTAGCTAAAATAAATGTTTTTGTTTCCGAGAATCAATTTGGAAGGTGGATGGGTAGTTTCACAGAAAGTTTGAGCATATTTATCGTTTTTAATACGAAATCTTAACCACGATAAAAGATCACGGAAACCCATGCTGTAATTGGGTCTGTGTTGGAATTGAGTGTGACATCACGAAAACATGTCTATATAATTTCGACCACCTGCAAGCACATTTTTATATAGTAAAACTGGGGTTTACAAGGGTTTATATCAAATTTACTTTTTTCCTCTCAAAAACATCGATTGTTGGTTCTTGTAAGAACCGCCTCGTCGATGCCTTTTTTACAAGTACCCAAATCTGTTTGCTCAAAAACATAGATTGTCAGATTGTTGGTACTTGTCAGAATCGCTCTGACAATGTGGTTCTAACAAGTACCCAAAATGTATGTTTATAGCAGAAATACAATATTCGCCCCCGCCCATCGGGGCTTTGGGCTGCATGATGCTTCCAGGCAGAGCTGCATGTGACCACACACGATTACTGGTAAACTGCTTAGAAGGCCTAAGCCTGCCCAGGCAAAGCGATGTGAGTCAGATCGTCCAATGCATATAAACCTTCTGGTTTCATCGGGCGATAGGGCTTGAGATGTCATTTCATCTCAGTGCCGGGTGAAAGTCCGACAAAATTGGAAGCAACGTCTCCAAAATGACCTATACAATGTTGACAAGGGTTTCAAACAATCAAAATCATTGGTATTAATAGAAAAAAAAGGCTAATGGTTGTGGAATGGTCAAACCCTGCAAATGATAATAAAAGCAAAATGTTTCAATTTTTGTAAGTGCGCAACAGAACATACTACTAGTCTCTTTTAAGTGGCAGAGATGCAATTACACGCCAATCAATCATTTAGTTTATTAATTACATCGGAAGGTGAGTGACAGTGGACCCACAGCAGCGTGTCATACACTGGTTTAATCAACGGCATTAGGTTCATTTAACTCATGTGAGATGGGTTACTCATAATTTCATCATGAAATGAGATCAAAAGATAATTAGGCATATGTACATTAAAATATGTATAATTAGGCATATGTACATTAAAATATGTATAATTAGGCATATGTACATTAAAATATGTATAATATTTTGATAATAAGTCAATTCCAACACTAATATATACATATTCTAATTTTAGGGGCCGAGTTTGTCAGGGGCCGAGTTTGTAGGGGCCGAGTTTCCTAGGGGCCGAGTTTGTCAGGGGCCGAGTTTGTTAGGGGCCGAGATGTCCTGTCACCGTCTGAAATGGCTCGGAGGAGCCTAAACGTTCCATGAACCTTATGCTATGCTCACAGTGTTGTCAGTTAATTAGCAAGGTTGCTGGGGAAAATCATGTGTCATCTACAAAACCTCAACTTCTTACTTTTGATTGAAATACATACCAGAATGGCTCTATCTTGATCTGTCACTCTAGATTCTGGTTTCTTGTTTTTTGTTCCCTTGCTGAACAGCCCACCCATTTTTACAGCTGGACTGATAACAATAGCACATTAATTTACTGAAAGAATGAACGATACAATATATATGTGGTCAAGCCAAATTTAGATAGAAGTAAATATTGGGATAAATATGTAAAAATCCAATTAGTTTTGTTTTGACAGCAAATTGTTTACTCATGAGGTAATTTACATCGACACCGGTTGCTGTTTGCATAGACACCGTTTTCTACTTTCGCTTTGCTGGAAATGGAAATATTGGGTATTTTTCGACATTTTATCGATGTCTGATGACATAATTGAAGTTTACTTTGAGTAAATGTAACTTCTGCCTGTTTTCAAAGTAACATATGGCATCAATACTCTTTCCACAAATTTAGAACTTGAAAGTAAAGTAAATCGAAAAAACCACATGTTCCTCAAATTACCACATGTTCCTCAAATTTGTTCCATTAGCAAAGCCCATATAGGTAGTAGAGGAAATGAAAGTGAGGGAGAGAAGAGAAATAGGAAAATGAATGGAAGTATAGAATGGAAGAAAAAACGCTCCTCCTCTACCCTTTAGTTACCTGCTGCAAGGTTGGGCCACCAGCCATCGGGGCTTGAAGAAATATATGGACTGCATGATGATTCCACCCAAAGTTGAAACCAACTGCACACAAGTACTGGTAAACCGCTTAGAGGATCTAAGCCTGCCCAGGCAAAACGGTACGAGTCGGACCTATACATTGTTGACGGGGATGTTAAACCTCAAATCAAACAAACTGCTGTGACATAAGATAAACATCTCTGGAGTGGGCAGTAGCAGTATCTTTTGTAATGGCTGCAAGTTCTGGGTGCACAAGAAATGCAGTGGGCTCAAGCGCTTGATCGAGGACCCTGATTACAGGTGTACACGGTGCCAAGGAACTGCACGCCCCTTAGATGGCAGACCACAGAGGGAAGTCCAAGTCGGATCTGGAGGTTGTAGCTTCCGTTTGCTGCCTTGGTGATATGCTCTCAGCAGGGAGTGGTTGCGACCTTTCAACCACATCATGCGTGAAAACAGCCTGGAAGAAATTCAAGGAGTTGCTACCAGTACTCTCTTCCGGCCACCTCTCGTTCAAGACATGTGGCCGTGTGTACAGCTCTTGTGTGCGGAGCGCAATGCTCCATGCCAGTGAGACATGGCCATTGACAAAGCCAAACCTCCAACGTCTTGAGCGGAATGACAGGGCAATGATCAGACAGGTCTGCAATGTCAAGTCACAGGACACTGACACCATCAGGTCCAGTGAGTTACTTGAGCGACTTGGCATTGAGGACCTCATCCTGAAAGAGAGAAGGCTTCGCTGGTATGGACATGTGGAATGCTCCAACGGTGCAGTCAAGACTGCCCTTGACATACAGGTGGAAAGCGGGGGCCTGGAAGGCCCAAGATGACCTGGAAGCAGTTAACAGAAAGAGATTGCAGAGAATGGAAGCTCTCTGCTATCGATCCTCATGATAGACAGGCCTGGAGATCTGGTGTAAGATCTGCCATGCCTGCAGCAAGCCAGCTACCTGGAAGGGGGCCCACTTATGTGGACATTGCCCCTGCACCTGCACGTTATTCAAAAATCCGTTGATGATGATGATGATGATCACCTTTGCCTCACCCAATCACCCCAATTGATGATTAAACGTTAATAATCTGGCAGTAAATTTCAATTTACACCACAGCTTGATTAGGGTTATATTCAGCATTTTGTTTGTTTCAGGTACCCACTATATTTGACAGGTACATGTATGATCAGCTGATAACCAGCTTTACTATTTGACCAAATGAGAATCAGCATGCAGCAGAAGACCAGCTGTCAGTGCACTATAAACCCAACCAGAGATGATGAACTATGTGGTTTTATTGAGTTTGATCTTGACAGCTGTAGCATACACCCCTCAGCTTAGAAGATCTATAGAAAAATCAGGATTTCACCGGTATGAATTGTGATTGATTTACCCGAGTCAGAATCCGGATCCCAAATCATGATTTCAAAATCACAGACATGATTCTGCCACTTTAACCCTTTTTGTACCAAATGGAATCTTCCTCCTTGTATAATAGCAGGAGTCCATTTCAAATTTCAAGAGTGTTATGTTGTATTTTCTTCAAAATTCATTTGGAAAATGGCTGGACTTTTTGCAAACAGTGTAGGCCCTGATCAGATGCAGCATTCTGCGGCGTCTGACCTGGGCCTGCACTATTTGCCAAATACCCCTTTACGGGTTTCCGGTACAAAATGGGTTAAAAACAGTATGTTTCGATACTTTGATTCTGCCATTTTGGATGCACTGATTCATTTTGAAACATGAACGAAGTATGATTCGCCTGATTCGGTATCATGTTTCTGTTTCACGCAAATAAAACGCTGATTTTTAATCCTGATTCTGCTGAATATTCAAATATGCCACACCCACTACTGATTTTCAACCAATCAGATTACTTGATGCAAATTATTGCAACAAATTCACAATCTGAATCACAAACAATGTAGATCCTGATCAGATGGCTTCTTCAGAAGCCATCTGATCTGGATCTACATTGTTTGAAAGGTAAGGCATATCCGGGCTCAGCAGGACAAGGGCTAATCCTGATTCTGATTCGGTTATGTCAAACACACCCCTGGTTTTCTGTTTTTTCTCACAATCAGAAGTTCATATGATGAGACTGTAAATATTTGGACTTACATGTAATTGTTAAGAGCATCTTAATAGAAACATTAAGTGGGTGGATACACCTTCATGGGGAAGCAAATCTTCCAAAAATACTTTTATTTCCCTGGTATCGATAGCAGGGATATATTGTTTTTGCCCTGTCTGTTTGTTGGTTTGTAGGTGGACAACTTTAACCCTTGTCCTGCTGAGCCCGGATATGCCTTACCTTTCAAACAATGTAGATCCAGATCAGATGGCTTCTGAAGAAGCCATCTGATCAGGATCTACATTGTTTGTCATTCAGATTGTAAACTTGTTGCAATAATTTGCATCAAGTAATCTGATCGGTTGATATCAGTAGTGGGTGTGAATATTCAGCAGGACAAGGGTTAACATTGATCAGAACTTTTAAACCAGTTGAGATAGAGCCTTTATATTTGGCTTGTAGTTTCCTTGTGACCATGGCTTTCCACCCACACAAAACATTTTGATCTTGACCTGTAACATACTTTAAAGAACAAATTAAGATTGGTCATATCTTTTGAACTGTTTGAGATAGAGCCTTCATATTTGGCATGTAGGTTCCTTGTGACAAGGGCTTCCCACTCATATAAAAAAAATTTGACTCATGACCTTGACCTGTGACCTACTTTAAAGATACACATAGCATTGGTCATAACTTTTGAATGGTTTGAGATAGAGCTTTCATATTAAGCATGTAGGTTCCTTGTGACAAGGGCATCCCACTCATAAAAAATTTGACCCATGACCTTGACCATTACTTGTGACCTACTTTAAAGATAAACATAGCATTTGTCATAACTTTTGAATGGTTTGAGATAGAGTTTTCATATTAAGCATGTAGGTTCCTTGTGACAAGGGTTTCCCACTCATATCAAATATTTTGACCCATGACCCTGACCTGTGACCTACTTTAAAGATAATATACAAAACATTTTGACCTTGACCTGTTACCTACTTTAAAGAAGAAATTAAGATTGGTCATAACTTTTGAACCGTTTGAGATAGAGCCTTCATATTTGGCATGTAGGTTCCTTGTGACAAGGGCTTCCCACACATGCAAAAATTTTCATCTTGACCTGTGACCTACTTTAAAGAAAAAAATGATATTGGGAATAACTTGTGGCTCGGGTCACATGTGAGATGCCAAGGTGGTTTTTCTCCGGATATTCTGGTTTTCGCCCACTCCTGATGTACGATCGGCTTGATATGAGTGAAATAATCTTGAAAGGGCTGTTAAACCAAAACCAAAAAAAAAAAAAAAAAATTGGGAATAACTTGTGACCCATTTGAGATATAGCCATCACATTTGGCATGTAGGTTCCTTGTGACAAGGTCTTCCCACTCATTCAAAAATTATGACTTGTTACCTTGACCTTTGACCTACTTAAAAGAAAAACATGACAGCGGCCCAGGGACATGTTCGTGTTTCACAAACACATGTTGTGTCTCTCCTTTAAGAGTAGACCCCCTTTGTCAGAGGGGAAAAGTGAATGCAAACAGGAAGAAAAGGACAGAAAATTTGTCTGGTGGCATTCCATTCCCCTTAAGGGGAATGGGAACACCTGGCAGATTTTTCCACCATTTTTCAAAGGGAAACAACTTTGGGGACTTTCTGTTCGCTTTTCTAGAAATCCTGTCCTGCTGAAAAAGGGGTCTACTCTTAAAGGAAAGAAAGAATTTGCTCCTCAGGAGCAAATTCTTTCCTTTAAGAGTTGACCCCTATTGACATGGGAGACAAAAATACTTTTGGAGGAGTTGCCTCCCCTGAAGGTGTTCCCATTCCCCTTAATTGATACCTTGATTCTTTCATTGAGACAATCTTTCCTGCTCATGGGGGATTACTCACACAGGAAAGAATGTATTTTCTCTTTGTTACATTTTCAGTAGTGATTTACTGAGATTTCTCAGTGAATTATAAATCTTTAATTCACAGAGAGAATTATTTCTTTTCTAACATTTTGACATCATAATTGCTAGGTGATGTTGCTGACATTGTAACAACAATAACAGAAGTTGATGTTTGCAGAAAATATGATAAAATCATAGACATCAGACTTCAATTTTTGCGTTCATTTGACGTTTTTGAGGAAAGACCTGCAACATGAAGTTATTTGTTTGTTTGTATTGGAGTTTAATGGCCCAGTCAACACTATTTTAGGTCATTTTTGAGCCGGTCAGTTTACCTATCCACACTTTTCCTGGGCAAGCTAATACGTAAGCGGTTAACCAGTACAGTGCACATTCTTTCGCCAGAAACTGACAACTTCCCTTCTTAAATCAGCGGAAGGGAGAGACTGACCATAGAAAAGTTCATGATCAATCTCCAAGAAAGAATGTTGCCAGCCCCGGCAGGTATCGAACCCGCATCCTCCTGATCACCAGTCAGACGCGCATGCGACTGAGCTACCGAGGCCGGCGCAACATGAAGTTAAAGTTTGATTTTCTTGACAATACATTTCTACTTTCATGAGATTGTTGCATCTTTATTTCAAGCACAGGATGATTTTTGCATTGAAATGAAAACAAGATGGCGACTGATTTTCAAACTAAACCACGCCTCCTGAAATCCATGCCCTGACTGATACTATTTTGGTTGGAAATCAGAATGGTTGAATTTGAAAATTCAAATGGTAAAACATGAATGGAAATTTAATAACAGTTTATTTTGTTGTTTCAATTCATTATGGAGAAATAATTCACTTGTGTTCTAAGACTTTCGTGCAAAAACTTGTTCGCTATCGCTTACTCATTTTTAACTTGGAAGCCTCAGAACACTTGTGAATTATTACACCATAGTTGATAAAAAAACAAAACAACATATAAACACTACCATCACGAAAACACGCCTATATAATTTTAATGCCCTTAAACCTTATTTTTTAGCTCACCAGAGCCAAAGGCTCCAGGGGAGCTTTTAGGATAGGCAGTTGTCCGTCGGCGTCGTCGTCGTCTGCGTCTGCGTCGTCAACACTTTCAAACGACATCTCCTCTGAAACCACTGGGTTGATTGGGCCCAAATTTTATCTGTAGCATGCTTGGGTTGGGGGATTAAAAGTTTGTGTTTTTTATGAAAATCGGCTTTTCAGTTTGGTTGCTATAGCAACTTAGAGCTCCCATAGACTTACAATGGGGAAAATTAAAAAATCACATTAACTGCCAAGCCTTTGCAGATATAGGGACAAAACTTCATAGAAATGTTCCTTAAGCAATCTAGCATCTGCTATATGATTTAAGGCCTACTGCTCAATTTTATTGGTTGCCACGGAGACAAAAATGCAAAAAAAAAGAAAATAAAACTTAAAAATCATCTCCTCAGAAACCGTATGCTTTATGAGGCTGAGACTTAATGAAAATATTCTCCTTATTAGCCTCAACAGATTTTGTGTTTTTTATGAAATTCGGCTATTTAGTTTGGTTGCTATGGCAACTTAGAGTTTCCATTGACTTTTAATGGGGAAAATTGAAAGATGGTATTAACTGCCAAGCCTTTGCAGATATTTAGACAATTTTTTTATTGAAATGTTCCTTGAGTAAATTTCTTTTAGCCATATGCTTTTATGCCAACCTGAGGGTCCTGCAGGTTGTACCGGAGCCATACCCCACCACCTTCATTTCAGAAAAGGCCATATATCTTGCAAACCATTCAGATCCCCATCCCCAAACCATATATACTCTTGTTTCTTGTGATAAGACACATTCATTGAAACCAACCTGTAGGTCCCTTGGTTGTGCTGGGGCCATGCCTCAACCCCTCCATTTAAAAAATGCCCCAATATCTAAGAAACATAAGACGCATTCAGTGACACCAACCTGTGGGTCCCATGGCTGTGTTGGGGTCATGCCCAACCCCTCCATTTTTAAAATGGCCCAATATCTAAGAAACAGTTCAGATCCCCAAACCCTAAATGATATATATTCTTGTTCCTGGTGATAAGACGCATTCAGTGACACCAACTTGTGGGTTCCTTGGTTGTGCTGGAGCCATGCCCTAACCCATCCATTTCACAAATGTCCCAACATCTCAGAAACAGTTCAGATCCCCACCCATAAACCATATATATTCTTGTTCCTAGTGATAAGAGGCATTCAGTGACACCAACCTGTGGGTCCCTTGGGTGCTCTTGGTTCCATGCCCCACTCCCTCAATTACAAAAATGGCCCAATATCTCAGAAACCATTCAGATCCCCGCCACTAAACCATATATATCCTATTCCTTATGATAAGACACATTCAATGATACCAACCTATAGGACTCCTGGGATGCGCTAGGGACTTGCATCACCCCTTCACTTCACAAAAGGCCAAATATCTGAGAAACTGTTCAGGTATCCACCCCCAAACCATATATTTTCATGTTCCTTATGATAGGACGCATTCAGTGACTCCAATATGGGGGGCCCCTGGGTCATGTCGCAGGTCATCTTCCACCCCTCCTCTTCATAAAAAAGCTGTGTATCATAGAAACCGTACAGATCCCCATCCCATAACTATATATTTTCTTGCTCCTTCTGGTAAGACCCATTCAGTCACACCAACCTGGAGGTCCTTTTTTGCTGGGGTCAATATACCCCACCACTTCATAAAATGCCATATATCATAGAAGCCATTCAGATCCCCACCCCATATTCATTTGTATTCTTGTTCCTTATAATTAGACACATTCAGTCACACCGACTTATGGGGTCCACAGGGGCTGTAACCCACCCCTTTATTAGCTCACCAGAGCCGAAATAGGATAAGCAGTAGTCCGCCATCGTCGTCTGTTGTCAGCACGCGTAATCTCCTCTGAAGCCACTGGGCCAATTCAGCCTAAATTTCATCTGTAGCATCTTCGGCTGGGGGGATTGAAAGTTTGTGTTTTTTAGCTCACCAGAGCCGAAGGCTCCGGGGGAGCTTATAGGATAGGCAGTTGTCCGGCGTCGTCGTCGTTGTCATCGTCGTCGTCGTCTGTCGTCGTCTGACATCAACACTTTCAAACATCTTCTTCTCTGAAGCCACTGGACCGATTCAGCCCAAATTTTATCTGTAGCATCCTTGGGTTGGGGGATTGAAAGTTTGTGTTTTTTATGAAATTCGGCTCATTAGTTTGGTTGCTATGGCAACTTAGAGTTTCCATAGACTTATAATGGGGAAAATTGAAAAATGGCATTTACTGCCAAGCCGCTGCAGATATTTTGACAACACTTTCATAGAAATATTCCTTAGGCAATCTACTATCTGCCATATGATTTTAGGCCTACTGCTCATTTGTATTGGTTGCCATGGAAACCAAAATGAAAAAATAGAAAAAAAAATACTTAAAAAATCATCTCCTCAGAAACCGTATGCTCTATGAGGCTGAGAGTTTATGGAAATATTCACCATATTTGCCTTTACAGGTTTTGTGTTTTTTCTGAAATTCGGCTCTTTAGTTTGGTTGCTATGGCAACTTAGATTTTCCATAGACTTATAATGGGGAAAATTGAAAAATGGCATTAACTACAAAGCCTTTGCAGATATTTTGACAAAACTTTCATAGAAATGTTCCTTTAGTAAACTTCTCTCAGCCATATGCTTTTATGTCAACCTGGGGGTCCAGTAGGTTGTGCCGGGGCCATGCCCCGCCCCCAGTACTTCATAAAATGCCTTATATCTCAGAAACCTTACAGATCCCCACCCCTAAACCATATATATTCTTGTTCCTATTGATAAGACGCATTCAGTGACACCAACCTGGAGGTCCTCCGGGATGTGCCGAGGCCATGCCCCACCCCCTCCACTTCGTAAAAGGCCCAATATCTCGGAAACCATTCAGATCCCCACCCCTGAACCCTATATACTTTTGTTCCTTATGATAAGACGCATTCAGTGACATCAAACTGGGGGTCCCCCGGGATGCACCGGGGCCATGTCCCGCCCCTCCATTTCATAAAAGGCCCAATATCTCAAAAAACCTTACAGATCCCCACCCCTAAACCATATATATTCTTGCTCCTTATGATAAGACACATTCATTGACCCCAAATTGGGGTCTTCCGGGGTGCGCCGGAGCCATGCCCCACACCTTCACTTCACAAAAGGCCATATATCTCAGAAACTGTTCAGATCCCCACCCCTAAACCATATATGTTATTGTTCATTATGATGAGACACATTCAGTGACACCAACCTGGGGGTCCCCAGGGATGTGCTGGGGCCATGCCTCACCCCCTCCATTTCATAATATCACAATATCTCGGAAACCTTACAGATCCCCACCCCTAAACCATATATATTCTTGTACCTTATGATAAGACACTTTCATTGACACCAACCTGGGGGTCTCCCTGGGCCTTGCCCCACCCCTCCACTTCACAAAAGGCCTTATATCTCAGAAACTGTTCAGAGCCCCACCCCTAAACCATATATATTCATCTTCCTTATGATAAGGCACATTCATTGACACCAGCTTGTGAGTCCCCGGGGCATGCCCGGGCCTTGCTCCACCGCTTGACTTCATTAAAAGCCACATATCTCAGAAATAGTTCAGATCCCCACCCCTAAACCATATATATTCTTGTTCCTTATGATAAGACTCATTCAGTCACACCAACTTTGGGGTCTCTTATTGCTGAGGCAATGTGCCCCGCCCTTCCACTTCATAAAAGGCCATATATTTCAGAAACCATTCAAATCCCCACCCCATATTCATATATGTTCTTGTTCCTTATTATTAGCACACCTACTGTAGGGGTGGCCGCAGGGGCCAGTCCTCTCCTTTCTACTTCATGAAAGGATATCTTGAAAACCGTTCAGATTCCCACCCCTAAACCATATATATACTTGGTCCTTATGATGAGACACATTTAGGGACAACAATCTTGGGCTTTCCTGGGAATGACAGGGCATGCTCCAACCCCTCCACTTATATCTCCAGCCATGCAGATCCCCACTGCTAAACCATATATATTCTTGTTCTTGTGATAAGACCCATTTAGTGATACCAACCAGGGCTCCATTGGGTCCATGCCCCACCCCCTCTACTTCATAAAAGGCCTAATGTTTCATATACTGAGTCCACATGGATGCTCATTTGGATATGGGGGTTCATTTGGCAGATTAAAATGATATCATGTTAAAATACATGGCTGCAATTTGGCAGTACCCACCTGAGCTCTGGTGAGCATAGTGGCCCATGGGCCTCTTGTTTTATTTCTGCTCTAAAGTATAAATTGTGGGTTCTCATTAGAACCGCCTCAATGAGGTGGTTCTGACAAGTACCCACAATCTATATATCTTGAGCAGAAATAAAAAATAATATCACAATTTTTCATCTTAAAATTTTCATCTTAAAATTTTCATTTTTTCGGCGATAAAAGTTGCAATGTATTTGTATAGGCGTGTTTTCATAATGGTAACCATTATACCTATATTAAACACTTGTTAAATCATTTCATATTCTTACTACATTGATTGGGTAATAGAAACATTATCCCAGAATAATATCAATTACCTTAAGTTTCTCTTTGCTTGTCTTTTACAGAGAAATATCCACCAGCATTCATTTCCAAAAAAGCCTGTTACCAGGTGTGGAAGATTATGAAGAGACCAACTGTTTGTTGTTGTTTACTGAAATCATACCATCAGGGGCCTATGTTGACCCCTATCAGATAGCGTCTCTTAAGCCGTTTGTGGGCCCTGATGTAAGTTATCATTCTTTTCCACCTCATTTATTGCTAAACATTAAAATGCCAAGAAAACTGCATCTGAAAATGTCGTCTGTTTATGTCATCTGCTGCGTCTTGTGGCAAACGTTTTGAAAATATGATTAATTTTACATATCCACTCAATTAAAATAATTTTCACAGGTTGTGCCGGGGCAATGCCCCACCCCTCCACTACACTCCACTTTTTTTTTAAAAATAGAAAATCGAAAATAGATAATAATTTTGCAATAAATAATAGTAAAAAATGTCAGGACCATCATTCGTCTTCGAAAAATCCTGTAGTTTCGAAAAATTGGCGTTCGAATTACGAGTTTCCACTGTATCTCAGAAACTGTTCAGATCCCCCTCCCCTAAACCATATATTATATTCTTGTTCCTTTTGATAAGACACTTTCATTGATAGCAACCTAGGGGTCTCACAGATTGTGCCGGGGCAATGCTTCTTTATAACACTGTTGTTGGGTTCCAAAGCAGAAACTGTGTTATATCCAAACAGAAATGTATATTATATAGAGGATCTTACATGAGTGTTCATGTATTATTGAATTTATTAAACAAGTTGAGGAAAAGGGATAAAATGCGAGGCTTTGCCGAGTTTAATAAATTCAATAATACATGAGCACGAATGCAAGATTCTATTTATCATATGACATTTAAAACGCATTTTATTCACGACAGTTTACAAAAATGTCAATATTACGCCATTAGTAAACGGGCGTAGTTAAGGACGTCGTACATGTAACGTTACGGGACGTATCTAGCTAATTTGCATATTTAATCCACTAGTGGATTATCGAAAATATTACATGGCGTTATTACACTCTCAGACGCGACGTCATATGATAAATAGAAAAATGACCATTTTTTGGGATATTAAAGACAAACTGTGTAAAAACAAATAGTGTTATAAAATGGTTTATCATATGACATCGCGTCTGAGAGTGTAATAATAACATGTAATATTTTCAATAATCCACTAGTGGATTAAATATGCAAATTAGCTAGGTACGTACCGTAACGTTACATGTACGACGTCCTTAACGATGTCAAATTTTTTGACATTTTTGTAAACAGTCGTGAATTAAATGCGCTTTAAATATCATATGATAAATGGAATCTTGCATTAGTGCTCATGTATTATTGAATTTATTAATAATACATGAACACTCATGTAAGATCCTCTATTCATGTGTATTTCAGGCAATGATAAAAGGAAAAGTAGACATTGAAAAGCCAGAGTACCTTTCTGAGTCACTGACAGTGGACATTTTTAGCAAACTTCACAGCACAGGGGACTTCTGGATCAGCAATTATAGTTTACCAGTTCACATCAGGTACATTTTTGCAGACATTACAACCTCTTTGTAACACTATTGTTGCGACCCAAAGCAGAAATTGTGTTAGTTAAACAACCATGCATATCCAAACAGAAATACATAGATTATATATTTTTTGGGGTCCATCATTAAACTGTACTATATCCAAAATAACCCCCACCCCCGTCTCATTGAGGCTTGGAGGAATTAGATTGGGCTGCATGATGCTTCCGCGCAGGAGTACTGGTAAACCACTTAGAAGGTCTAAGTCTGCCCAGGAAAAGTGGCACGAGGCGGACCACTCCTTTAATACTAGCAGTTTCTTTGGTTGGTAGGGCTTGAGATGTCATTTCATGTCAATGTCGGGTAAAAGTCCCACAAAATAGGAGGCAACATCTCCAAAATGACATAAAAATGTGTTGACAGGGACGTAAAACCTCAACACAAACAAACAAAGTAATGCACCCTGCTATACACAGGTTAATGTTTACATGTAGACACAGCAGCTGAATCAGATATGGCATACCTGTGACTGATCAGACACATTGTACACCACAACCTCTTTATAACACTATTAATGGGGTCCAAAGCAGAAACCGTGTTAGTTAAACAACCGTGTTGTATCCAAACAAAAATTAATAGATTATATAGAAAAATGACCATTTATGGTCATTTTTCTATCTAATCTATACATTTTTGGGATCATTTTTCTATCTAATCTATACATTTTTGGGATCCATTTTGAAGCCGTGTTATATCAAACCGTGTTATAATGAACCGTGTTATAACGAGGTTGTGGTGTACACATTTGCTATTGAGTAATCTTATGATCAGCAGATGACTGCTTTATGTGATAGCAAAGACATACTGTACACAGAATAGATTTATGCAGTTCAGTTCAGGTTTAAGGGGAATGGGAAAACCAGGCAGATTTTTCCACCATTTTTCAAAGTGAGACAACTTTTGGGACTTCCTGTTTGCTTTTCAACTGAAAAAAGGGGTCTTCTCTTAAGGGAAAGAATTTGCTCTTCAGGAGCAAATTCTTTCCTTTAAGGGTTGAACCCTGTTGACATTGGAGACAAAAATACTTTTGAAGGAGTTGCCTGCCCTTAAGATGTACCCATTCCCATTAAAACTAGTCACTTGTTAAAATTTTCACTAGTTTTGAACCCTGAAAAGAAAAGAAAAACGTTTTACTTCCATCAGCAGTATTTAGCTTCCCCACATTTTCGATATGGGAGTCATAATCTTGTGGTCACATCATTGGTAAACAGATTACGAATTGGCAATTCTACTGTACTTATGAATGTAACCCGGCATTTTATTTGATAACATCAAACATTTATGACAGTATGTTCTAAGATACATGTATACTGTCTGAAACCAGAAATCATCATGTAATACCACTTTTTGGGGGTTAACATTTAGTTTTATGTTACTGCAAGTCCTTACAGTGTTGTGCAAATATTTCTCTTTTAAACAAAACAAATGAATAAGTATATTAGAATGGGGATTATTATATTGAAAATTGTCATTTGTGTACAAGTTACCTTTTCAGATGATGCTGTCTGTCATGGTAAAGCGAAATTTGCAGCTATAAAATTGATGATTGTTTTTTTGCTTGAATGGCAATTTTAAGACATTTAACAGTTAAAGGGTAACAGTTCTTTCTGGCTAGTAAAATATCATATATATAAAGGATATTCTTTACAAAAGCAGTATATGTTCCCCAAAATATTGGCCGTTATATGCAATTTGGTGTATTAAAGAATTCAGATAAGGTGTAGCATCACAATAGATAATGCCTTTTCCCCCTAATTACTCCAAGAAATAAATTTTGTGGACATTGGTTAGAATTATTTCCCCAAATGTTCTTGACATAAAATTTTGTTAGAATCAACTCTTGGAGTCAAATCTTAACGAATGTCGGCAACATTTGTTTCTTGGAGTATTGAATATTGTCTTATTGATTATCTCAATTAATCTGTCTCATTTTGACTTAAGGGGTTGTTCATTGATATTGTCATAAAAATGATTTCATATTGAATATTGGTATAAAGAGGGTTGACTATTCTCTGGCATTTTTGCTGAAAAAAAGGTGAAATTTGAAAAAGCTTCTCATATTTTTCAGCAAAAATATTAGTGTATGTGCAGTATTGATATTCAAAATTTTAACATTACATTTAGCTAATGACTTTGATAGCTTTGAAAAACTTTGCCTTGTTGTCTGCAGTTTGTTTGTTACCTATAGTTCATTTTAAATCTTTCATAATGGGCAATGGTAGCCAGTATACATCCTATGAATTTTGATTTGCTCTGTTCAGAATACTTGTTTGGCTATTTTCTCAGGTATCATGCTACATCAGATGTTGAAGATTTTGCATCTGTGACATTCTCTCCACCTGAAGTAGCATTGAGATGCTGGAATACTGTCACAGGGCTGCCACACAGAGGTGAGTAAGAAGGTGAAGAAAAATGGCAAAATGTGGTGCCAAGATTTGTTTGGAAGAGTATTGGTGGCATTTTTCTGCAGTACATTATAAAACATACATTCTTGCATAAAAAAAAAATTTAAAACACAAAGTGATGTGAAGTAATTTACAAGTTCTCACAAAGCCATCTTCAGACAGTGGTAGTCACATGAAGTTTGAACATGGTTTATACTTAAAAATCCTCATTATAGGCTGTAAAGTGTTTGAATACAATCACCCGAGGTTACATGTTTTTCATAGAAAAAGCATATTGACTTTTGATGACAGCTTATTGTTTGTTTTTGTTTGTTGATATAATTATGATGATACCCCAAGCAATGTCAATTCTTATGATTTTCAAGGCATTTATGCACCAGTAATAATATGGCAATTTACAGTGGCGTAAGGGGACTATTGTCATGCAAAGCAACGGAAATCTAGAAAAATCTTCTTTCTTTAACATATGTGGGTATGGGGGCTACAGTTAAAGGGAAGAATTTACTCTTTGTTTTAGGAGCAGTCCAGAGGTGGAAAATTCTTTATTTCTTATATGCTTTTCAATGAAACATGGAGCTTTCTCAGTGAAATTGAAAACAATATCGTCACTGCAACAGGAAAGAAATGATTTTTGGATTTCTCTGTTTGTGAATTTGATGTACCATTGAAAAATATAATATATACTTTGTTTATGTGATGTCAGTTAGCTTTATGTAAATAATGTGTGTCAAAAATTAAGTCACACACGTTTGCAAGTCATTAAGACGTTGATGACAACACTTTTAGTGCCGATCATGTAACACAATTAATGCACAAGATGCCAGATAAGCTTAGCAACTGCGAACATTATTTGAATGCAAATTACAAGTGAACCATTTGATTAAGTAATATTCCAAGCTATTTTATACCCTGTAAACCCACTGAACACCCCTAAATCAATGCAATATTGCCATGGAAACATTGTTGTTCTTTTCTGCTTTGAAATTGCATTAAAAATACAGTTTAAAGCATTCAAGAAATAGAGAATTTGATAGCTTGGAAAATCATACATGTATATCCTCTATATCAAAGTCGTTTCTCTGTGTTGTGGACATGAGTAATATGTTTAACCCTTTCCCACTCAGATACATGTTTTTACGTGTCAGCACCCCCTCCCCCATTTTAAGCCCCAGAAGCACCTAAAATCTGCATTTCCTATCCCTGGATAGTTATGTTTGCTTTAGGATTTGTTGGCCTAAAAAGTGACCTGTTTTTTTCGTGCACCTCCCCACTAAAAATATTTTGTGGGGATTGAAGGGGGGGCAACGCCCCCCCTCACATCCAAAAAATTTTGGGTGTATGGCCCAACCGGCCGCTAAAATTTATATCTGAGGGTGTGTGGGATCAAAAATGCCTCAGAATTGATGCTGATAAAACATGCTGCAAACAGTGAAAATGGCCAGTGCCAAACCCCTTAATTGTTGCCTTGACAGCTGTGTGAAGATTAAGATTTGGTCAAAAATTCATGTGAAATCACACTTTTGCCAATTTGAGATGCCCCCTCATTACCATGACAGCAATGATCAAGTCATGACAGGTTGAATTTGAAAGGCTACTGCCCAATGAACATTCATACCGAGTTTGGTGTAAAACAGACCATCCATTATGAAACAAAGGCTAGTTGAAGTTGCTGTCAGGTGCAACACTGTGAAAATCAGCGATATTCACAAAATCCCTGAGTGGGAAAGGGTTAATGAGCAAATACTACATGTATTTCGAAGAAAAAAAAATGCATTGTTTAAATAAGGAGGTTCATCATGAAATATTTTCTAATGCCATTCTCTCCCTTCTGCTGATTCAAGATGGGCAGTTGTCAGTTTCTGGCAGAAGAATTTGCACAGTACTGGTTTTCTGCTTTTGTTTAAGCCTGTCCAGGAATATGTGGTTATGTACACCTGTGAATATAACCTTTGATCGGCCACTTTTCGTTTTTGATTTGAAACATTATTCAGTATATCCTAACAACCTGGGGCCAGTTGTTCAAAACTAACAACGTCGTTAGTTAACGTATCGTTAAAACTTTGATCACTTATTATGGCAAATATGCTAATATATTTGCTGAAAAAATGTGAGCAGCTTTTGCAAATGCAAAAGCTGCTCACATTTTCAGCAAAAATAACAAAAGTTTAGGTATTAAACTTGCTAGAACAGTTAACAAGATGACCACTAACAAGCTCGTTAAGCTAACGATGCTTTGAACAACTGGCCCCTGACCGTCAGCTGCTTTCCTAAAAACCGGTCTGTTAGCTGCTTCAAAACAGACTCTGCCAGGTTGGCAACATACTTTCCTGTAGATTGATAATGAAATCTTTTCTATGGTCATTTTCTCCCTTTCTCTTATTCAGCAAGGGCAGTTTGTCAGTTTCTGTTGAAAGAATGTGCACAGTACTAGTAAACTGCTTGCCAGTATGTACAGGCCTGTCCAGAAACCTGTAGTTTATTAAACTAACAGCACACTGTGACCTTGATTGTGTTGACTGGGCCAATAAACTCCAAACAAACAAATAATTGGATTGTCCAAAATGTCATTCCAAAACATAAATTAGATCTAAAAATGGAACAAGTGCTTGCCAAAGTGAGTGTCAGAGACCTATCAGGCCTAAAAGAAAAATAGCTGTGTTTCCGCCAAGCTGACCAACCCTGCTTCAGACCCCCCCCCCCCCCCTCCCCCGACGCTACCTTTTTTATCAATAAAAGAACAAAATAAATATTAAATCAGCAACCCTACCATTTTCAATTTCTGACCCTACCCAGTGTCGTATTTGCATTTTCGTATAGTAATTTCTCGTTTTAAGTACATTTTCAAGTCTCAACATTTTTTTAACAAAACACATTACCAGTACATGTGTAAAAACAAAAACACATAAAAAATACAGGCCCAACCTACCAACCAAAAGTTTCTCCTACCTACCAACCAAAATTTTTTTCAGAATGTTAGTAGAAACACAGCTATTTTTTATGTCTCATTGTACATTTATTGAACAAGTTTTATAATTCTTTGAAGAATGACATTTGATTGTTAAACTAACTCGATGAAAAGAGATTTATTGAGAGGTACTTTATAGGAGTTTGTACAGTTCTGTGTTCAAAGGTGCAAAACAACTGACCAATCATGATCTTAATAGTGCTGACTGGGCCCAACAATAGCATTATAGAAGCATGCCTTGCTTCTCGACACATTTAGAAAAAGGGGCTCAGATGAAATCATTCTTTTTGGCCCCTGTCTTGCTGAACACGACAACCCCTACCTTTGCAAACAGTGAAGATCGAGATCAGCTTCTGAAAAAACTATCTGTTCATGATCTACACTGTTTGTCATTCTGTTTGTAAATTGGATGAATACATCAGATCAAATACTCCACAACCTCTTTATAACACTATTAATGGGGTCCAAAGCGGAAACCGTGTTAGTTAAACAACCGTGTTATATCCAAACAAAAATGTATAGATTATATAGAAAAATTACCATTTATGGTCATTTTTCTAATAATCTATACTTTTTTTTGATCCCTCTTGAAACTGTATTATGTCAAAAACCGTGTTATATCAAAAACCGTGTTATATAAAAAACTGTGTTATAATAACAAACCGTGTTATAATGAGGTTGTGGTGTATAATGTAACATTCACAAGTGCATTAGAGTTTTTATTTGTTGCATCTTATAAGTAATTTGATTGGTTGATAGTCAGAAATGGGTGTGGCAAAACTAAATTATTGGGCAGGACAAAGGTTAATTTTTCATCTCTCTTTAACAGGCTATCTTGGAACAGTGATAGATGAAAAATCAACATCCTGTCACAGCGAGAGCCAGGAGGTGTGTGATTGGATGGTGATAGAGACCTCTATGCTCTGTGATGAGGATTTAATTGTCTTTGAGGCTTCTCTCTCCTGCCAGGTTGGGTCAGTTCTTATACCTACATCCGCTTCATTTAACCCATTTTGTACTAAATAGAATCTTTCACTCTATAACAGTCGGGGTCGGCAACATTCTTTCGTGGAGATTGATCGTAAAATCTTTTCTACGGTCATTCTCTCCCTTCCGCTGATTCAAGAAGGGCAGTTGTCAGTTTCTGGCGAAAGAATGTGCACTGTACTGGTTAACCGCTTAAGTATAAGCTTGCCCAGGAAAAGTGTGGATAGGTAAACTGACCTGCTCAAAAATGACCTAAATAGTGTTGACTGGGCCATTAAACTCCAAAACAAACCAACAAATCTTTCTATAACAATAGTCCGTGTCAAAAGATAGGGATGTCAAATATCTATTAAGAAAATGTTGATCATTTTGCAAACAGAACAGATGCCACAGGCATCTGATCTGTTTGCAAAATGATCAACATTTTCTTAATTCTGTGGCATCTGATCTGGGTCTACACTGTTTGCCAGTGTCCCGTTTTGAGCTTTTTATACAAAATTGGTTAAATGATTAGCAAGCTGCAATTGTAAAATAACTTATATACCTGTAACTTGTTATTGAGCTGGCACACAACAAAACCTACAATAAGATTTGTGCAAGCAAGGAAGACATAGATCAGCCTGTGGTTTTGCAGTCTGTCTCTGATCAATGAACCCTCTTCCGCCTAAGGGCTATCTAAAGGCCTAAAGAGACCTAAGCGAAAACTCCTGTCAAATCGGGTGGATATGCAGGCTGATCTCCACAGAGGTCTTGTCACATGCTGGCTCAGTTTTTATTGTGTTTGGATTTACGGTAATGACACATCAACCCTTGTGGGTCATTATGTCTCCCCCGAAAAAATTTTTTTCGGAGAGACATATTGTTTTTCCCCCGGGCGTCTGTCTGTCCGTCTGTCCGTCTGTCTGTCTGTCCGTCTGTCTGTCACACTTTCGTGTCCGCTCTATAACTTGAAAACCGTTGGAGCTATCGTCACGAAACTTAGTATAAATATAAATCAGCATTAGTCGACGTGCAGTGCGCAAGAACTATAACTCTCGCATTTATACTTTTTGAATTATCTCCCTTGGAAGTTTGTTGGTATGTATATATGTATGGGCAAATCGTGTCCGGTCAATAACTTTCTTATTTCCAGATGGATTTTAAAATTACTTGGCAGAAATATTAACAACCATAAGACGATGTGTGGTGCGCATGAATCGGGTCGGTACCTCAAAGGTCAAGGTCATACTTAGAGGTCAAAGGTCAAAAAAGGGGCCTTTTTTTCGTATTTGGTCAATAACTTTCTTATTTTGAGATGAATTTTAAAATTACTTGGCAGAAATATTAACCATCATGAGACGATGTGTGGTGTGCATCAGGCAGGTCAGTAACGCCAAGGTCAAGGTCATACTTAGAGGTCAAAGGTAAAAAAAGGGGCCTTTTTTTTCGTGTTTTGTCAATAACTTTCTTATTTTGAGAAGGATTTTAAAATTACTTGGCAGAAATATTGACAACCATGAGACAATGTGTGGTGTGCATCAGGCAGGTCAGTACCTCGAAGGTGAAGGTCATACTTAGAGGTCAAAGGTCAAAAAAGGGGCCTTTTTTTCGTGTTTTGTCAATAACTTTCTTATTTTGAGATGGATTGTGAAATCACTTGGCAGAAATGTTAACCAATATAAGACGATGTGTTACGTGCATGACCCAGGTTGGTACCTCAAAGGTCAAGGTCATACTTAGAGGTCAAAGGTAAAAAAGGGGCCTTTTTTCCAGTTTTGTCAATAACTTGCTTATTTTTAGATAGAATTTGAAGTTACTTGGCAAAAATGTTAACTATCATGAGACGATGTGTTGCATGCATGATTCAGTTTGATAGCTCAAGTGTCAAGGTCATACATAGAGGTCAAAAGTAAAAAAAGGGGCCTTTTTTTCGTGTTTGGTCAATAACTTTCTTATTTTTAGATGGATTTTGAAATTGCTTGGCAGAAATGTTAAACACCATGAGATGATGTGTTGCACGCATGACCCAGTTTGGTACCTGAAAGGTCAAGGTCATACATAGAGGTTAAAGGTCAAAAAAGGGGCCTTTTTTGTGTTCTGTCAATAACTTTCTTATTTTTAGATGGATTTTGAAATTACTTGGCAGAAATGTTAACCACCATAAGACGATGTGTTGCGTGCATGACCCAAGTTGGTACCTCAAATGTCAAGGTCGTACTAAGAGGTTAAAGAACCAAAAGGGGCCTTTTTATGCCTCCAACTTTGAAAAAGTTGGAGGGGCATATTGGTTCTGGTTCGTTTGTCCGTTCGTCTGTCCGTTACGTTTTTGATGCATAGCATAACTAAAGAACCGTGTATGCTAGGGTTTTGAAATTTCATATATGGATTCCTCATGGAAAATTAGCTGACGCGTATTTTTTTTCTTGTCCGGATTATGCCCCCTTCAAGAGTTATTGCCCTTTGAAATTTTTTTAATAAAATCTTGTCAGCAAGATATCTCAAAAACTATTGGAGCTAGAGCCTTGAAAATTGGTGAATATATTGGTGGTGATGAATAGATGAACTGTTTAACTTTTGACAAAATTCCGAAAAATACTTGTGAGTTATGGCCCTTTGTCATTTTGGTAATTTGTGCCCATTGTAATGTATGCTAAAAGTGATGCATAGCATAACTTTAGAACCGTGTATGCTAGGGTTTTGAAATTTCATATATGGATTCCTCATGGAAAATTAGCTGACTCATATTTTTTTTCTCGTCCGGATTATGCCCCTTTCAAGAGTTATTGCCCTTTGAAATTTTTTCAATAAAATCTTGTCAGCAAAATTTCTCAAACACTATTGGAGCTAGAGCCTTGAAAGTTGTTGAGTATATTGATGGTGATGAGTATACGAACTGATTAACTTTTGACAAAATTCCGAAAAATACTTTATGAGTTATGGCCCTTGTCATTTTGGTAATTTGTGCCCATTGTAATGAATGCTAAAAGGGATGCATAGCATAACTTTCGAACTGTGTATGCTATGGTTTTGAAATTTCATATATGCATTCCTAAAGGAAAATAAGCTGACGCATATTTTTTTTTCTCATCCGGATTATGCCCCTTTCAAGAGTAATTGCCCTTTGAAATTTTTTGAACATTTTTAAAGTAAATTTGCAGAAATGTTTATCTTCATTAGATGATGTGTTGCACACAAGACCCGGCTCAATACCTCCAATGTCAAGGTTATACTTAGAGGTCAAAAACGGGGGAGACATCTGTGTTTTTGTAGAAAAACAAATTCTAGTTTTATATTGTCTCCCTGAGGAAGGCAGAAAATTTGAGCCAGTTGTTCAAAACTAACGGCGCCGTTAGTAAATGTTTCATTAAATCTTTGATCACTTAATTTGCCAAATATGCTAAAATTTTTGCAGAAAAAATGTGAGCAGCTTTTGCAGATGCAAAAGCTGCTCACATTTTTTCAGCAAAAATATCAAAACTTTCGATATTGTCCTTGCTAGAACAGTTAACAATTCGACCACTAATGAGCTCCTTAAGCTAACGATACTTTGAACAACTGGGCTCGGATAGATAGAAAAGTAGATGAAAGAGAGGGAGTGAGTGTTTGAGTTTTACGTCTCACCAACAGCTAAGGTCATACGGAGAAGGGACCTCGGTTTTAAAGACTCCTCCGAAAGTCTGGAGAAGCCCGGGATCGATCCTGCGATCCCTGCTTTACAAGGCGAGTAGCTTAACTACTACACCACGGAGGCTTCTAAGAAAGAGAGGGACAGGGGAGAAACAGGAAAATGAAGAGATGAAGAGACAGAAGAAATAAAGACAGTCCCCCAATACCCTTATCTGCTACAAGGACAGCAGGCCCCACTGTAAGCCAGTATAAGTTGAAAAGTCCCAGTTACATAAGATACATGACAGCTTCGCCTCAGCCAACCACCTTATGCATGCTTGCTCAATGAGGCGGGTTGAACAAGTACCCACAACCTAAATCATGGAGCAGAAATAAGAAGAATAGTGTATACCCCTGCAAACCCCACTTTTTATGCCCCCGCCATTCGAAGAATGGTGGAAAGGGCATATAGCATTGCCCCTGTCCGTCCGTCCGTGCATCCGAAACTTAAACGCGGTCAATTACATTCCTTATTTCTTGATGGATTTTAAAATTACTCGGCAGAAATATTAACCATCATGAGACGACCGGTCACGTGCAAAACCCAGGTCCGTACCTCCAAGGTCAAGGTCATACTTAGAGGTCAAAGGTAAAAAAAAGAGTTCGAAACTTACACACAGTCAATAACTTTCTTATTTCTGAATGGATTTTGAAATTACTTTGTAGAAATGTTAACCATCATGAGACAATGTGTCACATGCAAAACCCAGGTCCATACCTCCAAGGTCAAGGTCATACTTAGAGGTCAAAGGTTAAAAAAAATGGTCCGAAACATAACGCAGTCAATAACTTTCTTATCTCTGGACGGATTTTAAAATTAATTGGCAGAAATGTTGGCCATCATGAGACAATCTGCCTCACACAAAACCAAGGTCCTTACCTCCAAGGTCAAAGTCATACTTAGAGGTCAAATGTGATAAAAAAGGGTCCAAAACGTAAACACGGGCAATAAATTTCTATGGATGAATACGAACATAGACATATTTTCAGGCGGGGGCATCCGTGTCCTATGGACACATTTCTAGTCTCTATATAAAGTGGAGTGTTGATGGGTGTTCATTACACGCACTTGTTAACATGATCATCTGTATTAAACAAAAACAAAGTCCTGTCTTCGCATTTATTGTTTGCATAATGCAAACAATTTAGTTAGCATTTATTGTTTGCATAATGCTGCGGAATGATTAAACTTGTTAGGCCTGAAACGTTTTTTTTTGTTCACCTTTGCAGCAAGATGGCATTACAGTGAGAATTCCGGTTGGCAGAACCAGTGATTATTATCTAGTGACAGGGATGACATTGCTATTCACTGTGGTGGGATGCCTGATCCTTGGATATTATGTTATTAACAAAGACTACACAGAAACTGGGAAGAAAATTCAGTAGTACTGTGTAACAGCCTCTTCGTAAGACTGGCCATTATAGCAAGCACAGATTGGGATAAATACAAATGCAAACAGTGTAGATCTAGACAAGACAGCTCATATTGAGCAGTCTCAGCCAGTCAGGAGCATACCTTAAAAATCCTAAACATTCGGACAACTTGAGAACTTGCTGTAATTCTCCTAAAATTTTAATAATTTTGTTTCTTGATCCAGTCAGGAGTCAAAAAAAGTGCAGATGGAATGGCAAACAGTGTAGACCCTGATCAGACTGGCAAACAGTGTAGACCCTGATCAGACTGCTCCTTCAGGAGCAGTCTGATCTGGGTCTGCAATGTTTGGCAAACCATGTAGAACCTGATCAGACTGCTCCTTCACTGTTTGGCTCAAGCCTATCTGTCCCAATGCTTAGGATCATTATGGTAATTGGATAAGTTATAAAATATATAACTCCATAAAGTTATATTTTAGCATTTAATTGTTTCCCTTTCAGTAATGTGAGTTTTTTTTTTCTGAGAAAAAGTAACTTGTACACTTTTAACCCTTATCTTGCTGTTCACGACAACCCCTATCTTTGCAAACAGTGTAGATCCAGATCAGATGGCTTCTGAAGAAGCCATCTGATCAGGATTTACACTGTTTGGCATTCAGTTTATGAATTTGTAGCAATAAATTACATCAGGTAATTTGATTGGTTGATAGGCAGAAAAGGGTGTGGCTTAAATGAATATTCAGCAAGATAAGGGATAATATTATTATGCGTAAATAAATATAATATGAAAAAGCAACGTCATTGTGTTATGTTTTAAAATTTTAAAGATCTTGAAGGGACCTGTGCATAAATTTCTAGAGAAAGTATACATAATTTTATTCAATATACTTTAATCATAGTTATGCAATTAGCCTTTAAGAGGAAATTCCCAACATTCCCATTAAAATAGTGACCTGAAAAATATTAAAACCCTTGACCAAAGCCAGTTTGATGTTCAGAGGATTGTACAGATGTAGAAAGTGTGCTAGAAACAAAGTCTACCTGGTAATGCTTGTTTACATTGCTGCAAACATTCAGCAAGATATCCACATGATATTTTATGAATTACTTGGCACTTATTATGTGATATTAGCCATTTTGTACCAAATGGAATCTTCCATCTTGTATATAGGAGTCCATTTCAGAATTCATATAGGGGTGTCAGGTTGTATTTTCTTCAGAACTAATTTAGAAAATGGCTGTACTTTTTGATAACAGTGTAGGTCCTGATCAAATGCTGCATTTTGCAGCATATGATCTGGGCCTGCACTGTTTGCCAATTCCGGTTTTTGGGTTTCTGGTACAAAAAGTGTTAAGGACCCCTTCTCAACACACTGAAGATTTTCGATCAGAGTTCATCAGTATACATAGTACTGGTGTACTTTATGACAGTCAAGTGTCAGAGGTGTGTTTGGTAAAATGTTGACAATTATTGACACCTCGCTACTTGAATTACCTGCTTAACACCATTTGTACATTTGTTCCAAGTACAGTAAAATTCCTATACTAAGGCCACCTTTGGGAATGTTCAAAAGTGGTCGGTCTTTAAGACCACTTTTGAACATTCCCAAAGGGGATCTCTTAATAGGAGACACTAGGTGTATAAAATACAATGAAAAAATGACAGTTTCCAATCAATAAGTTTTTAAAAGCAGATTTAGTCTTAATTTAAGGTGATCTTACTAGTGGAATTGTACTGTACTATCAATATGTCTCTAAGGGCAATTGAGATATGGCAATGTATTGTGAAGGGAGATAACCACAGGACCATGGCACCCAGAGTTTTGGTTCTTGCTCATGACATGTCCTCATGACCTTGGGTACAATAGTACCAATTACCACCAATGTATCTCAATGGTGTTGGAGATTGTGATCATAAGGGTATTACTGTCAGAGGAGATAAAAATACCATTGCATCCAGAGTTATTAGTCTTGCTTGTACCATGCCTTCTTCACCTCACATGCAATTGTACCAAGTACCATCAATATGGGCCTCAGTGGCATAGTGGATAAGGGTGCCGACTCGTAATCATTAGGTCTCTCACCGCTGTGGTTCGAGCCTGGCTCTGGTCATGTGAGACTCCCAAGTTCTGCAACAGACGGTCAGGTGGTTTTTCTCCGGGTACTCTGGTTTTCGCCCACCTCTGATTAACGAAAATGGCTCGATATAAGTGAAATAATCTTGAAAGGGCCGTAAAACCAAAAACAAAGTACCATCAATATATTTCAAAGGGTGTTGGGTGCATACATAGGGACACCAGGCTCATCTCAATATCCCCAGAATCTATTCTGTCAGGGGATAAAGTGTGGTTAGGTTGTCTGGCAGGCATGACATGACTTAAACAGTACTGACTGGGCCATTAAACACCAAACTAAACTGAAAGCAGCCCTATAAATCTTGGAATAAATGTTTGTAGCCCATGTGAAAGCTATGCTTTTGCTCGAGTGAAAAGTACACTTTTCATGACATCATGCTGCCAGGATACTTTTTATGGTGCCATGGTGCCTGGGGCATATAGTTTTTCGGTTTTCCGTACTTGCACACGTGATCCTGTAACCTCAGGTTAAGGCATTCTATTAGGTAGATCCTGAAATTTTAACAGAACCATTTGATGGATTTGATTCATGATAGACATTGGTCCAGTTTTATTCAGCAATACCCTCCCACCGATGCCCATGACCTCAAGATCAAGGTCACGGACTTAGATTTGGTTTATATTTGTTATGATAACAGAAACAGACCCATAGCTTTATTCTGCAATACCCCAACCCAGGCTTATGACTTCAAGGTCAAGGTCACAGACTAAGAAATTCTTAACATTGTATTTTTAAGAGCTCATATTTTCCAAACCATATGATGGATTGGGTTCATATTTGGTAGGATGAAGATTCAGATCTAAAGTGACATGACATAATGGTCAAGGTCTCAAACTTAAATTTTGAATTTAAAGTATTTTAAGAGCTCATATTTTCCAGACCATACATATTTAGTATGATGATAGTTACATGTCCAAAGTTTTTATTCTTCCATATCTCCTCCGCCCCTGACCTCAAGGTCAAGGACACAGACTTGGAAATTATTTATGTTAAAAGTTTTTCAAAGCTCATATTTTCTAAACCATATGATGGACTTTCTTCATGTTTGTAATGATAATATATACAGGTCTAAAGTTTTATTCAACCATACCCCAGCCCCTGCCTATGACCTCAAGGTCAAGGTCACAGCCTTAGCAATATTTTAATATTAAAATTTTTAAGATCTCATATTTTCCAAACCGTTTGATGGATTGAATTCATATTTGTTATGATGATAGATATTTGTCCAAAGGTTTAATGAAGGGCAATAATACCCTCATCTATGCCTATGATCTCAAGAGCACTTTTCCAGGTGAGCTATGTTGTCCGATGATGGCTGTTGTTGCAACACAAATTTTTCAGGGCGAGGTGGTCTCCTGGGCAGGGCCATTTGTGGCGTATTGACACATTTCTAGTTACAAATGCATGTATGAATGGACCTACACAAATCATTATTGACACCATTCTGTTCAGTGAATTTCAGAACATCTGTCCTACAGTCGGTTTAAAGCATCTGCCACATTTTGCAGCATCTACACTGTTTGGTCCTTATGAGAAATGAATACATGTATACCCGATATTGTCAGCCACTTTTTACTAGTGAGACAACTTCTGTTTGCTTTTGTATAATAAATGGTGGCCCTCAAAAAATGGGGTCCATTCTTGAAGGAAACTAGAAATGGTGTTTGTAAAACACTATGCCCCCAACCATATGCTTGTCCATAAATGCCCAAATTTTCAAAAGGCCATTATCGCAAAGAAAAAAATCAGATTTTTTTTTCAAATATTAATCAGGTGATGTACTAGCATGTCAAGTTTTTAGGCAACAATTTAAATATTTTTTTTTAAATATCTTGCTACAAGAAAGAAACACGATTAAATGACCTGAAAATGCAAAAGGCAATCACTCCCAACAAAATTTCATTAAACTGGTTGAAATTTTAATCAGGTGATCTCCTCCTCAGCAACAAATCAATATACCAAATATCAAGGCTATAGCTCAAATACTTTTTGAGATATCTTGCTAACAAGCTTTCTATGTTATTTAATTAAAAAGGAAATAACGCAAAAAGGTGAGATATGTCAGATAAAAAAAAATACGGGTCAACTATTTTTTCATGAGGAAACCATGTATGAAATTTCAAAACACTAGCATACATAGTTCTTAAGTAATACTATGCACAGGAAATCAACACAATTAAATGGCCAGTAATTGTAATGGGCCATAACTCTTACAAAATTTCATTAAATTGGTTGAAAATTTAATCCTGTGATCTCCTCCTCAGTCCCAATCGGTATACCAAATATCAAGGCTCTAGCTCAAATACTTTCTGAGATATCTTGCTAACGAGATTTCTATGTTATTTAGTTAAAAAGGAAATAATGCAAAAAGGGGAGATAAGTCAGATAAGAAAAAATATGGGTCAACTATTTTTTCATGCGGAAACCATGTATGAAATTTCAATTCACTAGCATACATAGTTCTTAAGTAATACTATGCACAGGAAATCAACACAATTAAATGGCCAGAAATTGTAAAGGGCCATAACTCTAACAAAATTTCATTAAATTGGTTGAAAATTTAATCAGGTGATCTCCTCCTCAGTCCCAATCAGTATACCAAATATCAAGGCTCTAGCTCAAATACTTTTTGAGGTATCTTGCTAACAAGCTTTCTACGTTATTTAATTAAAAGGGAAATAATGCGAAAAGGGGAGATAAATCAGATAAGAAAAACAAGATGTGTTTGTGAAACACGAACATGTCCCCGGGCATGGCCATTTTTTTATTCAAAGTTGCTCACAGTTCAAGATTTTTGTTTGTGTGGGAAGCCCTTGACACAAGAAACATACATGCCAAATATGAAAGCTCTATCTTAAATGGTTCAAAAGTTATGACCAATAATATTTTTTCTTTAAAGTAGGTCAAGGTCACAGGTAAAATAAAATTGCATGAATGTAAAGCTATTGTCACAGGGAACCTACATGCCAAATATTAAGGCTCTATCTTAAACGGTTGAAAAGTTATGAACAATTTTATTTTTTCTTTTAAGTAGGTCAAAGGTCAAGGTCATGGTCCAAACATTTTGCATGTATGAAAAGCTCTAATCACAGGGAACCTACATGCCAAATATGAAAGCTCTATCCCAAACGGTTCGAAAGCTATGACCAAAAACAATTATTTTTAAGTAGGTCAAAGGTCAAGGTCACAGGTCAAAATTTTTGCATGAATGTAAAGCTTGTCACAAGGAACCTACATGCTAAATATGAAGGCTGTATCTCAAACGGTTCAAAAGTTATGACCAATGATAAATTTTTCTTTTATGTAGGTCAAAGGTCAAGGTCACAGGTCAAATTTTTTGTGTGTGAATGTAAAGCTCTTGTTACAAGGAACCTACATGCAAAATATGAAGACTCTATCTCAAACCATTCAAAAGTTATGACCAAAATGTTATTTTTTTATTTTAAGTAGGTCAAAGGTCAAGGTCAATGTCACAGGTCAAAATTTTTGACATGAATGTAAAGCTTTTGTCACAAGGAACATACATGCTAAATATGAAGGCTGTATCTCAAACGTTTCAAAAGTTATGACCAATGTTAACTTTTTCTTTTATGTAGGTCAAAGGTCAAGGTCACAGGTCAAAATTTTTTGTGTGAATGTAAAGCTCTCGACACAAGGAAGCTACATGCAAAATATGAAGGCTCTATCTCAAACGGTTCAAAAGTTATGACCAAAATGTTATTTTTTTATTTTAAGTAGGTCAAAGGTCAAGGTCACAGGTCAAAATTTTTTGCATGAATGTAAAGCTTTTGTCACAAGGAACATACATGTTAAATATGAAGGCTGTATCTCAAGTGGTTCAAAAGTTATGACCAATGTTATTTTTTCCTTTTAAGTAGGTCAAAGGTCAAGGTCACAGGTCAATTTTTTTTGCATGAATGTGAAGGTCTTGTCACAAGGAACCTTCAGGCCAAATATGAAGGCTCTATCTCAAACGGTTCATAAGTTATGGCCAACGTTAAAGTTGTCCACGTACAAACCAACAAACCAACAGACAGGGCAAAAACAATGTCCCGCTATCGCTACCGGGGACATAAAAACAGAGGTCAACTATTTTGGTCAACCATATATGAAATTTCAAAACACTAGCATACATGGTTATAAAGTTATGTTATGCACCAGAAAGCTATTGATATGGAAATTCAAGAATAGATCATTTTTGATGTGGAAATTCAAGAATAGACCACTATTAATATGGGCATTTAACAATGGACCATTATTGATATGGACATTCAATAATGGACCAGTACAGTATAGCTCCGTTATATCGCGTTCCGATATTTCGCGATGTCCAATCTATCACGGTCGCGCCGTGGATCCCGTTTTTTTTCCCCCTTTAAAATTCATAAATAAAAATAGTTTTAAGTTGTTAAAATTTATTTAAAACCAGGTTTAACCAGGGGCCAACAGCGTTTGACTTTTCCCGCCCAGCGTCTGCTAGTTGGCGCCAAAACATAACCATTCACGAGATCGCAGAAAAGTCGGTTTTTATTGTGCAAACATCTACCGTTAGATGTAGCTAATTGTCTGAGGAGCGATTAAATCATTGTCACATTGATTGTGGATTAAATTTTATGACAGGAGGATAAACGCCAATTAGAGACATAACTTGACCATATTTTCACACCTTATCGACATGCACCACAGGGTGGCAATTATATGACAGGGATTAACAATTAACCGTAATAAATACACAGATGGTTTGTCTCTCAATTGACAGTGCAGCAATATAGTTTTACCGTATTTAAGGACTCAAAAATACTGACAGTTGTAGACGATTTTTTTTTACACTTGCCCGAAATCAAAACACAATGAAATGATAGTTTTGTTGTTGTATAGTTTTTCAGCCCGTGGTAGACCTTAAATAATTTTTTTCCAACCGCTACTTTTAATTTTTCTGAGATCTGGCAAGCCAAGGGAAACAACTAGTATTGCTTTAGCGCTTATGGTAGTTGCGCCCCTTGGCCGTCAACGTGAGAGACAACCAGGGGAACCCGCAAATTCAAAATGGCGTCCTGTTTTGACATTTTAGCAATCACGTTTTCAGACGCAGATTTTCAGCTTTTCTCGAATGTAAGTTAATTGGTAGACATAGTCCCCTTTGTTTGTTCTGTCACTGAGTAATTCTGAACCTACTTTAATGGTGAAATACGGCCGATAGCATTACTGACAGCCATTAGTGTGGAGTGAAAATGGTATCTCACCAAACTATCACCGCGACTTGTATTGGCATCTCGGCAAACTACCGCGACATATATAGCGCTCCGACCACATCGCGGTTTTCGGGCTATGGACCCCGACTACCGCGATATATTGGAGCTATACTGTATTGATATGGAAATTTGAAACAGACCACTATTGATATGGAAATTCAAGAGCGGACCACTATTGGAAGTTAAAATAATATTGAAAGAGTTGCCTCACATACAAGTGTATTCATTCCTTTGTGTGTGCTTTATTGTGATTTACAGCCCTTTCAAGATTATTTCACTTATTTTAGCCCATTTTTAAATCGGCGGGGGACAAAAACCAGAGAACCTGGAGAAAAATCAGCTGACCTTCTGTTGCAGAACTTGGCATCTCATGTGACCCAAGGGAGCTCGTACCCACAGCGGTGAGAAACCTAATGGTTAACCCACTGCATTGGTTAACCCTTTGCATGCGGGAAAGCCCTAATGGGGAACCTTGGCAAACAGTGCAGGCCCAGATTAGATGCCGCTGAATGAGGTGTCTGATCAGGGCCTGCACTATTTGCAAACAGAATTTTCCTTCAAAATGGAATAAAAATGAAAAAATAGCCCTGACAACCCTTATATGGCAAATGAACTTGTCCAACATATAGCAATGGAAGAGTCCACTAGTAAACAATGGGTTAAGAGCCAGCCTTCTTAACCACTAGGCCACAGCGGCATGTTTATGTTCAGTGAAATTGATATAGACATGCCTATGACAATATCAAACCAATTTCAATATGGATACACGTATAAGATTTGAGTTGCAATGACAAATGGGCATTTTCTAGTATGTGATTAGGATTAATAAAAGTCATATGGAGACGGCACCACTGTTTAAAGACTCTTCTGAAAGCCTGGTGAAGCCCGGAATCGAACCAAGGACACCCGGTTTCAGGTGAATAGTTTTAAACACTGCTTCGTGGCAGTTTCTGGTAACAATATCAAAAGCTGCAAAGTCTGGCTATAATCTATGTGTTTATTCTAATGTTGAGACATGATACTGATGAGGTTGTACAGACTGTGTGTTATGAGATGATAAAATGATCTATAGTGAAAAAGACACTCAATATACACTGTACAAATTCATTGCAACTTTTAAATTAATGCACATAGTTAAGTTTTTTTCTGGCTAGTTTTGTTTAATATTTATAGTTTCCTGGCCATGCAAAAAAGAATGTCAACAGCTAATACAACAGGAATTCCGCCAAAGGCTATGTTGCACCTTGAGAAATGTACTCTTTCATTAGGGTGAAAGTTTGGGTGGTCGCAAATATTGACGGCTTGCTGGACGGGAAACCGGACTCTTACATCGCACAATACTTAAAGCAAGCCCGACAAAAATCACTACAGTCAAACTTCAATGGCTCGAACACCTTTGGGACCTCGAAAATCGGTTCGAGACAGGAGTAGTTCGAGCCACTGAGGTTACTGTCAGGAGGCATAACGAGATACATTTTGACATCTTTTCGGTGTTCTATAATGAATATGTATGCTGTGTGTACTCATTAGAATCGCCTCATCGGAGCGATTCTAATGAGTACACACAGCATACATTTGCAGGATAAAAGACTAAAATCTCCCTAATTATCCCCCACTATTCCTTACGTAGAGGATTTCGCTAGGGGCTCAAGAATGTGTTCGAGTCATCCATGGTAAACGAGTCATCGGTGTTCGAGCCATCGAAGTTCTACTGCATCTGCCTAGTAAAAGTGAAGGAATAGTCAAAGCATTGTTAGCTTAACGAGCTTGTGAGTGGTCAAATTGTTAACTGTTCTACCAAGAACAATATCTAAAATCTTGGTATTTTTGCTGAAACAAATGCGAGCAGCTTTTGCATTTGCAAGCTGCTCACATTTTTTTCTGCAAAAATGTTAGAAAATTTGCAATATTAAATGATCAAAGTTTTAACGATATGTTAGCTAATGACATCGTTAGTTTTGAACAACTGGACCAAATATGTATTTCTCCGGTTATACAAGGGAGAAAACTTTTGTGACTTCCTACTGGCTCACTGTATTGCGAGCACTTCCAAGAAAGGACTTTGTTCCTAAGCAAATACACCTAAACCTCTTTATAACGCTATTAATCCTTTTTGTACCAAATGGAATCCTCCTCCTCATATATAGCAGGAGTTCATTTCAAAATTTAGGGGTGACAGGTTGTGTTTTCATCAAAATTTATTTGGAAATGACGGAACTTTTAGCAAACAGTGGAGGCCCTGATCAGACGCCACGTTATGCGGCATCTGATCTGGGCCTGCACTGTTTGCCAGGGTACACGTTTTGGGGTTTCCAGTCTGAAATGGGTTAATGGCTTCCTAAGCAGAAACCGTACGTGTTAGTTAAACATCCATGTTATATCCAAACAAAAATGTATAGATTATATAGACAAATGGCCATTTATGCTATATAATCGATGCATTTTTGGGATCCAACTTGAAACAATGTTATATCTGAAAACATGTTATAATGAGGTTGTGGTCTTATACTTTTCCTTCAGAGAAGAGCTCTACTGCTAACTGAACAAATACAAAAGCTGGTCCATTTCTTCACCAACTGAAGGCCGCCAATACCAAACTTGGTCTATCTTGTAACAATCTTAACTTCTTGTGACAATTTTAACAAGAGCTCTGCAAGCGGGTCATCATATATCTGTGGCAATTAGTAAGAAGTAGTACATACACCGACTCTTTTTAAAGTAAAAAATATGTGGACTCTAACCTCGAATGAATATGTGCTGCTCCACATCATGGTCTAAGTAAGTGCTGTTCCACATCACAGTCTAACAATAAAACAAGTTTCAGCTTGTTCAAATGCAAACTGTAGGAGTTAGCCAAAAACAAAAAATTAACACAGTTTTTAAGAGGCATAATTCTGCTAACATTTGATGGACTGTAACCTTGAAACAGTATGCACTGCTCCACATCACAGTGTAACTAGTTTCAATGTTTCAGCTTGATTGGATGAAATCTGTAGGTGTTATCGAAAACAAAAATTTGAAGGAAATTTTCAATGCATATAACTCTAATATTTGGTGGACTGTAACCTTGAATTAATATGCGCTGCTCCACATCATGGTCTAACAAAATATCAAGTTTAGGCTTGATCAGATGTAAATTTAGGAGTTAGCTGGAAACGATGAAGTTTACAGACTATAACCCGTAACACAATATGTTCCATTTTTCAAATAGACATTTAAAAATTTGGTACATAGTTTACCAGTCTGATACGGGTAATAATTACTGAACATGTATACCACTGAAGGGCATGTAGGCACAAAGTCTGACTTGAACAGCAGGATAGACACTAGAGTTGATGCAGGTGTTGACAGCTGGAAACAAATGAACTAAGAGAAAACTAGATACCTATACTGCACCATGCTAAAGGCAGGCACCACAATAAAAATGAAAATCTTTGCCAACCCATTGTCTCCACCAACATACATAATATCTGCTTTCTACTACAAATACTGCCCAACTTCGATGGCTTCAAAACTTTAAGCACTATGAAATTTACGGTAAAAGTATTAAAAATTCTGACACCTTAATCACTTGTCATAATTCTCCTAAAATTTTGACAAATTTGTTTCACAATCCAGCATGTGCAGACGGAATGGCAAACAGTGTAGACCCTGATCAGACTGCTCCGATCTGGGTTTTCACTGTTTGCTTAGGCCTTTCTGTCCCAATACTTCGAATCATTACTGTATATTCAAGATGGGTAATTTGAGCCACTGTGCCTTGATCATACCAGAAGCCGCTTGATGATCCCAAGGGAAATGAAATTAATAAACTTCATTTTGATGGACTGTAGAGAGTCTACCACCACCACACGGCACTTAACACCTGCTACACAGAACTGAACTGAAGCTGTAAGGGTTACCTTTGACCCGTTTTCTACTGAATGGAATCTCCCTCCTTTTCCACCTTATAGCACGTCATTTTCAAAATTTAGAGGTGTCAGGTTGTGGTTTCTTCAAAATTTATTTTGAAAATGGCTGAACTTTTTGCAAACAGTGTTGACCCTGATCAGATACCGCATCCTGCTGCGTTTGATCTTGGCCAGCACTGTTTGCCAATTATCCGTTTTGGGTTTTCTGTACATCGTCTGAAATTATCCCTATGTATTTTCTTTCAGAAGCCATGGAAAGAATTCCCTATGGACTTGAGAACAAGTTTGAATTGGCTTTCGAGTCCTTGAAGTTTTACAGTACTACAGCAATGAAACAAACAACTACTACATACATGGACAAAGGGCTGTAATAGCGGTCACTGACATTTGACTAAGGTCACTGGGCAGAACAAGCTAACCCTTTTCCTGCTGAACATGACAACCCCTACATTTGCAAACAGTGTAGATCCAGATCAGATTGCCTCTGAAGGAATTCATTATATCAAGTAATTTAAATAGCTGATTCTCAGCAATTGGTGTGGCTAAATTAATTTATTCAGCAGGCTAAGTGTTAAAATATAATTTGGGTCACTGATATACCATCGTTGGGCAAGCAGAAAAGTTTTCATCTGTTCTGGGGACCAGTTGTTCAAAACTAATGATGTCATTTGTTAACATATTGTTAAATTTTTGATAATTTATTATGATAGATATTAAAGTTAATTAATTCTTTTGCTGGGAAAATGTGAGCATCTCTCATATTTTTTTCAGCAAAAGATCCAGAGTAACAGATGTTGTACTTGCTAAAACAGTAAACGATTTGGCCACTAATGAGCTCGTTAATATAACAAGGCTTTGAACAACTGGATCCCAGACTTTAGCAGGAAAGTCAACACAATCATGCCAAGCCAGTCGGTTTATCTAATCACAATTTTCCTCCCTAAGTAGCTAAACAGTATAATACATATACAGTGAAATTCTGCTATTAAGACCATCTAAAATTAAGACTTATTCCAGTAGGGCATCAGAGTGGCCAGCGTAGGTAGATTTAAAAACAAAATTCTCGTGCGTCGATTCGATGGGACTACTTCCGATTTTGATGCTCCCATTCGACTTACTATTTTCACATCAAATTACGTGATTGTTGTTTATTTTTTAGCTTTGACAAAGATAAAAGCGATATATATAAATATGGCTGTATTCAATACAAAGACTAAAACCTTAATTAGCATTTTGGTGTGGGCAGACCAAGGGTTTGAAAATGGCGAATTTTCAACCATGTCGGTACCATCGGGGAAAACAAAAATAAACTATTATAATATTCCTCGCGATTATTTTCACCTATATCATCAATTCCGGCATATATTAATCTGTTCACCTTGAAATTTGTTCCAAAATCGGCGAGGGAGCATTTTTTTGTGCCATTTTTTTCTAGCCACTTCCGGTCGAAACGTGTGTACAAAACCATTTTTTCTTTCCAAAAAAATGGCAGGTTTGGCAAAAAGTTTTAAGTGAAACTCACATAATTCCCCTATATTTGATAACAACGAATGAAAAGCGAGTTGAATACAAGTCTTTGTGGTACCATACTCATCTTCTTCACTGAACAATCCACCTTTCAACCATGTTTGTTTATAATTTACATCGATAATTTTGTCAATACACTGAATGTACAGTATATTTACACCAGCATGACACAGCTGTGTAGACAGTTTGGTGTGACGAAATCATATTAAATTACGTCATATTAAATGACGTCAGTAAATCTTATCGACTAAATCAAAGTCCGCAAACTACTGATTTTTTTTTCAACTGACTGATTGGTCTCTCTCTCTCTCGATCCCTCCCTCTCTCTCTCTCTCGTCGTCATTTCATTCGGTTCATGGTGCATTCCTTACGCGTATCTGTAAACTTTCATTTTGATTTTCTCTCTCTCTCCGAGACTCTCTCTCTCTCTCTCTCCTGCCAGCATAAAAGGGGGGCAACGTCGGGCCCGGACAGACACGTCGTATCGCTGTCGGCCCGACGTTGGTCCGACATGCTCTGCTGGCTGGATCTCTCTCTCTCTCTCTCTCTCTCTCTCTCTCTCTCTCTCCAAGTATGGTTAGATTACCAAAATAATTCAACTCATCAGACTGCAGAGCGTATTAAATAATGCCCCCCCCCCCCCCCCCGTAATCCTGAATCATGCGAGAAAAGAATGACTTGACAAGATATCGAAACGCGCATGCGTACTCTTCGTAACTCCAAGCAGAATTGGCTCTCAGTTGAACAAGAATTTTCTTAATGTACCACGCTCGCGACAGCTCCCATGCAGTCCTTAAGACGGACTGATAAGTCCTTGACAAATGTGCGAAAAATAAGCTTAATCTGGAGGGGAGCATTTTTTGGTGCCATTTTTTCCCAACATCTGTATCAAAGTACTTTGACATCAATAAATTGAGGGGCCATTGTTTCGCGGCGTCTGCTAAGTCGGTTTAAGCCTTCACACTCTCTACCCTTTTCTATAGACCTCAGAAAAGATCATTCTCATTAATTGTCCTTCATTTTTCTCCAATCTACATCTCATAACAAAATGTAATGGCCTATAAATTACCGGAAGTTCTTGTGATTTTCTTCCTTATTTTTTTTGACAAAATATAGTCCCAACCGGCGGAAGCAGATTGCGAATAGAATCATAGCAACGGCCTTAGATGCCGCCCTACTGTTCTGCTTTAAAAAGCTTATTTAGTAGGTAACAGTCATTCTTTCTTTGTGTTTTCTGCATACAGTGTCCTCTGGTCATGGACCACCTTTGGGACTGTTCAAAAGTGGTGTCTTAAAGACCACTATTGAACAGTCCCAAAGGTGGTCTTAATACAGGAATTTTACTGTATTTTCACCAGTTACTGTCAACTGCCTTTCTTGAATCAGAAAACAGAAACCTATCTATGGGATATTCAGTGAACTAACACCACCTAAAATTTAGACTAAACATATTTATCATATGATGTCTAATATTGACATTTTTGTAAATAATCGTGAATAAAACGCATTTTAAATGTCATACAATAAATATAATCTTGCATTCGTGCTGATGTATTATTGAATTTATTAAACGAGTTGATGAAAAGGGATAAAATGCTCAGCAAAGCCTCGCATTTTATCCCTTTTCCTCAACTCGTTTACTAAAGTCAATAACACATGATCACACATATAAGATCCTCTATTTAAAAGGTTTCAGTTTTTCTTTGTTTACATTTTCTACAAACAGTGTCCTCTTTACCAGAGACCATCTTTGGGACTGTTCAAAAGTGGTTTTCAAGACCACTTCTGAACAGTCCAAAAGGTGGTCTTAATTCAGTAATTTCACTGTACATGTGTAAGACTAGTGCATGTGAAATGAAAGATTTACATGCAGATTTAAAGAAGGTAATAATTAAAATTACATGTATTTCTGTTCATGTCTATAAACTGGACTGAAAGAATTGCTTCCAAAAATTCACACTTTTTGTCATGGAAATAATGCAAATGTAAATGAAGCGATTTTTTTTTTTTACAAATATGCTGTTATGATTTCTATGAAAAATTGCAATAAAAAGCCTTAATACAAGGAAATGAGAATGAACAATAACACAACACAACCTTTTCATAAGAAATTTGTTGGAACTGATCTGATTCAAAGGTTGCCCCTGCCCATAGGGACTTGGAGAAATAGATTGGGCTGCAATGTGCTTCTACGCAGAGCTGAAACTGACCACACATGAGTACTGGTAAACCGCTTAGAAGGACTAAGCCTGCCCAGCCAAACCGGTGCAAGTCAGACTGTCCAGTGCATATAAGCCTTTTGGTTTCATTGGGCAGCAGGGCTTGAGATGTCATTTTATCTCAATGTTGGGTATAAGTCCCACAAAACCGGAGGCAGCATCTCCAGAATGACTTCAATAGTGTTGACAGGGACATTAAAATATCAATCCAAACAAACAAAATCGGATTCAAAGCAAACTTGAGAGTCCATTTGTTCAAAGCTGAATATGTGATTTAGTTTAATATGGATTGTTAATACTTTGCTCTTTTAATATGACAAATAAGCTCTCACATTATTTCAGCAAAAATAACAGAGTGTTAGATATTACACTTGCTAGAACAGCTAAAATTCTGGGGTGAGTTGTTCAAAACTAACGATGTCGTTAGTTAACGAATCAGTAAAACGTTGATAATTATGGCAAATAATGCTAATATTTTTACTAAAAGCTGCTCTCATTTTTTCAGCAAAAATACCAAAATTTTAGATATTGGACTTGTTAGAAGAGTTAACAACATGACCACTAACGAGCTCATTAAACTAACAATGCTTTAAACAACAGATCACTAATTAGCTCATTAAATCTTATCCTGCTGAACATGGCAACCCTCTACCTTTGCAAACAGGGTAGATCCAGATCAGATGGCATCTGAAGAATTCTGAGGCCATCCGATCAGGAGCTACACTGTTTGTCATGCAGTTTGTGAACTGAACAAATACAATTTATCAAGTAATTTGATTGGTTGATAGTCAGAAATGGGTGTGGCTAAATTAATTTATTCAGCAGGATAAGGAATAAGCTAAGGATGCTTTGAACAAATAGGCCCTGGTTAACTTAACAGTCAGACTGTATCCATGCATAATGAATAGATGATACAGAAAATTGGTCATTTATGGTCATTTTTTTTCTATTCAGAATCTATCCCTTTAACCTTGTCCTTCTGAGTAAACTAAGTTTGTCACTCCCATTTCTGACTATCAACCAATCAGATTACTTGTACAATGTATTCATTAAAATTTGCAAACTGAGTGGCAATTTAGATCCTGATCAGACTGCTTCTCCAGAAGCCATCAGATATGGATCTACACTGTTTGCAAAGGCAGGAGTTACCATGTTCAGCAGGATAAGGGTTTAGAGGGTCATACCGTAAAAATCCTAAAAATTTGGACACCTTCTGGACTTGCTGTCATTCTCCTAAAATTTTAACAAATTTGTTTCACGACCCAGCAAGGAGTCCAAAAGGTGCAGATTGAGTTGCAAACAGTGTAGATCCAGATCAGACTGCTCCTTCAGGAGCAGTCTGATCTGGGTCTGCACTGTTTGCTTTGGCCTATCTGTCCTAATATTTAGGAACATTACGGTATGCAACACTATGTTGTAATGGGTTTTCCGTGTATTGTTATTAATTTGCACTTTCAACCGAACTTTCAACACATTTTGGTGATAAAATGGGTGAGAAATAAATAGAGCAAAAATTTACAAATCAGTACACACAAAAATTATGTCCAAACTTGAAACTAATCCACAAGCTAAACATTAATTTTCTAATTCTACATTTTTTAAATCCTACAGACCACAGTGTCATTTCACAGTTAAAATTATTACATAACTTATGAAACTCTGCAAAGCCTTAATATATTTACTACCATAAATAGTCAAAATACTGGGAAACTCAAACATCATATCTATTTCAATATTTTAAGAAACTGATTTTCCTGTCTGGTGGTACTGTCATTGTGCAGACCATGATTGACTGCTTCTTGAGGTTCAAACACTTAGTTGTTCAAAGCCAACAAGATAATTAGTCTATGGCTGAGTTAGAGTGTTAACCCTTTTTGTACCAAATTACAGATGTTTTTAAGGTAACCGGGCGCCAAGGGCACATAGGAATCTTCCTCCTAATATATAGCAGGAGTCCATTTAAAAATTTAGGGGTGTCAGGTCGTGTTTTATTCAAAATCTATTTGAAAAACGGCTGAACTTTTTGCAAACGGTGTAGGCCCTGATCAGACACTGCATTCTGCAATGTCTGATCTGGGTCTGCACTGTTTGCCAATTACCCATTTTGGGATTTCTGGTACAAAATGGGTTAACCAGCCTAACCATAGTTGCTGGGAACCAGTCAACCATAGTCCGACCATTAGGATGGTTAAACTATGATTGACTGGTTCCTAGTTTTCCCTTCTTACGACATGAAAGCCTAACAAAGGAAAGAAGCATAGCCTGAAAAAATCCCCGCCTATGGTGAGATTCGAACCCGAGCCGCTCGGATGATAGTCCAGTGCTCTAACCGCTGAGCCAAAGTCGACTCGATGACGCAGTTGTCAGAGAGTGGTGATAGACCTATAAGCTATGCATGTAGATAACTGAAGGGAGGCAATGCGGTCTGTAACACGCCCCCTCTTCAAGGAAGTCATCATTTATGATGACGTGAAGCTAACTTCGGCACGAGCCCCCATCTTACGACCTGAAAGCCGTAACAAAGGAAAGAAGTATAGCCTGAAAAAATCCCCGCCTATGGTGAGATTCGAACCCGGGCCGCTCAGGTGATAGTCCAGTGCTCTAACCGCTGAGCCAAAGTTGTCAGAGAGTGGTGATAAACCTATAAGCTATGCATGTAGATAACTGAAGGGCGGCAATGCGGTCCGTAACATGCCCCCTCTTCAAGGAAGTAATCATTTATGATGAAGTGAAGCTAACTTCGGCACGAGCCCCCATCTTACGACCTGAAAGCCGTAACAAAGGAAAGAAGTATAGCCTGAAAAAATCCCCGCCTATGGTGAGATTCGAACCCGGGCCGCTCAGGTGATAGTCCAGTACTCTAACCGCTGAGCCAAAGTTGTCAGAGAGTGGTGATAAACCTATAAGCTATGCATGTAGATAACTGAAGGGCGGCAATGCGGTCCGTAACATGCCCCCTCTTCAAGGAAGTAATCATTTATGATGAAGTGAAGCTAACTTCGGCACGAGCCCCCATCTTACGACCTGAAAGCCGTAACAAAGGAAAGAAGTATAGCCTGAAAAAATCCCCGCCTATGGTGAGATTCGAACCCGGGCCGCTCAGGTGATAGTCCAGTGCTCTAACCGCTGAGCCAAAGTTGTCAGAGAGTGGTGATAAACCTATAAGCTATGCATGTAGATAACTGAAGGGCGGCAATGCGGTCCGTAACATGCCCCCTCTTCAAGGAAGTAATCATTTATGATGACGTGAAGCTAACTTCGGCACGAGCCCCCATCATACGACCTGAAAGCCGTAACAAAGGAAAGAAGCATAGCTTGAAAAAATCCCCGCGTATGGTGAGATTCGAACCCGGGCCGCTCAGGTGATAGTCCAGTGCTCTAACCGCTGAGCCAAAGAGTCGACTCCCTGACGCAGTTGTCATAGAGTGGTGATAAACCTATAAGCTATGCATGTAGATAACTGAAGGGAGGAAATGCGGTCCGTAACATCCCTGAAGGTCAGAAGAACACTAGAATCAGTCATTTTGGTTCATCGGCATTGACTGGTTGTTTCTTTTATAAGGGAGTAAGTCTAACAAGGCAACGCAAGCGTAGCATCCCCTCGCAACTGCATACCATTCATTAACATAAAAATCCAATCTGAATATGTTAGACCATTGTGACCTTGACCTTTGACCCGACTTTGAAATTCAATAGGGTTCATCCTCTGTACATGGTGAACATTTGTGGAAGGTTTGATGCTTCTACGATGAATACTGTGTCGTCTATCCTGCTCACAAGGTTTTCAAGGTCAAGTCCATTGTGACCTTGACCTTTGACCCCTGACCTTGAAATTCAATAGGGTTCATCCTCTGTACATGGTGAACATTTGTGGAAGGTTTGATGCTTCTACGATGAATACTGTGTCTTCTATCCTGCTCACAAGGTTTTCAAGGTCAAGTCCATTGTGACCTTGACCTTTGACCCCTGACCTTGAAATTCAATAGGGTTCATCCTCTGTACATGGTGAACATTTGTGGAAGGTTTGATGCTTCTACGATGAATACTGTGTCGTCTATCCTGCTCACAAGGTTTTCAAGGTCAAGTCCATTGTGACCTTGACCTTTGACCCCTGACCTTGAAATTCAATAGGGTTCATCCTCTGTACATGGTGAACATTTGTGGAAGGTTTGATGCTTCTACGATGAATACTGTGTCGTCTATCCTGCTCACAAGGTTTTCAAGGTCAAGTCCATTGTGACCTTGACCTTTGACCCCTGACCCTGAAATTCAATAGGGTTCATCCTCTGTACATGGTGAACATTTGTGGAAGGTTTGATGCTTCTACGATGAATACTGTGTCTTCTATCCTGCTCACAAGGTTTTCAAGGTCAAGTCTATTGTGACCTTGACCTTTGACCCCTGACCTTGAAATTCAATAGGGTTCATCCTCTGTACATGGTGAACATTTGTGGAAGGTTTGATGCTTCTACGATGAATACTGTGTCGTCTATCCTGCTCACAAGGTTTTCAAGGTCAAGTCCATTGTGACCTTGACCTTTGACCCCTGACCTTGAAATTCAATAGGGTTCATCCTCTGTACATGGTGAACATTTGTGGAAGGTTTGATGCTTCTACGATGAATACTGTGTCGTCTATCCTGCTCACAAGGTTTTCAAGGTCAAGTCCATTGTGACCTTGACCTTTGACCCCTGACCTTAAAATTCAATAGGGTTCATCCTCTGTACATGGTGAACATTTGTGGAAGGTTTGATGCTTCTACGATGAATACTGTGTCGTCTATCCTGCTCACAAGGTTTTCAAGGTCAAGTCCATTGTGACCTTGACCTTTGACCACTGACCTTGAAATTCAATAGGGTTCATCCTCTGTACATGGTGAACATTTGTGGAAGGTTTGATGCTTCTACGATGAATACTGTGTCTTCTATCCTGCTCACAAGGTTTTCAAGGTCAAGTCCATTGTGACCTTGACCTTTGACCCCTGACCTTGAAATTCAATAGGGTTCATCCTCTGTACATGGTGAACATTTGTGGAAGGTTTGATGCTTCTACGATGAATACTGTGTCTTCTATCCTGCTCACAAGGTTCCGGACAGACACACACACACACACACACACACACACACAGACACACTAACACACGGACGCACGGCACCGATGCTATATCCCCATTCGCAACGTTGTTGCGAGGGGATAATAAAAGTAGCAGCCTACAGTCAGACTAGTTAATGCTCAAACTCATTCTACACGTCTAAACTTTTAGAATTCAATATGGCAAATACACTAATATTTTTGCTGAAAAATTGTGAGTAGCTTTTGCAATGCAAAAAAAAAAACTACATACATTTTTCAGTCAAAAAATTCCAGTGTTCAGTGATTAGAAAATCCATCACTTACGTATTCATTAAGCTATGGTGCTTTTAAATCTGGACCCAGACCTGGTCCTATTGTTTTCTCTAGCACTTCTGTCCTAATATTTACAGTATTTACAGTCAGGTGTTCCCTAAAAAATTCCAGGCCCAGAAGTTATATAGTGTAGCTTCGATGGCTCGAACACCCATGGTCTATTTACTATGCATCACGTGAACAAGTCCGTGAAATGAACACTGCCCCACATCCCACTTTATATAGAAAAATTGGGGTTTACAGGGTGTACATTATTTTTCTTATTTTTGCTACAAGACATAGGTTGTGGATACTCGCTAGAAACGCCTCAATGAGGCGGTTCAAACGAGCACCCACAATCTATATTTGCAGTATGAATAAGAACAAGAGGGCCATGATGGCCCTGGATCGCTCACCTGATCCATAGAGTAACAAGTGGGCCCTGCGGAGGGCCATTATTAACCCCAGGGCTATAATGTGCATAATGTTGAGAGAGGTCTAAAAAGGTGAAGCTTCATACCAAATATCAACAAAGGCTATAATTTTAACAATCTTGGCAAAGGTCTAGATGAAGCTACACACCAAATATCAAAGACCTGGGCCTTGCGGTTTCAGAGAAGAAGATTTTTTTTTAAAGGTCCACTAGATGAAGCTCCATACCAAATATCAAAGACATGGGCCTTGCAGTTTCAGAGAAAAAGATTTTTAAAGATTTCCCTATATAAGTCTATGTAAAACCAAAGGGTCTCGAGCGGGGGCATATTTTGCCCAAGGGCTATAATTTGAACATTCTTGATAGAGGTCCACTAGATGAAATTTCACACAAAACATCAAAGACCTAGGCCTTGTGGTTTCAGAGAAGAAGATTTTTCAAGATATTCCCTAAATAAGTCTATGTTAAACAAAAGGGCCCTGGAGCTGGGGCATTTTTGGCCCCAGCACTATAATTTGAACAATCTTGGTAGAGGTCCACTAGATGAAGCTTCATACCAAATAGCAAAGACCTTGGCCTTGCGTTTTCAGAGAAGCAGATTTTTAAAGATTTTCCCTATATAAGCCCATGTAAAACCAAAGGGCCCCGGGGCGGGGGCATTTTTGGCCCCAGCACTATAATTTGAACAATCTTGGTAGGGGTCCACTAGATGAAGCTTCATACCAAATAGCAAAGACCTGGGCCTTGCAGTTTCAGAGAAGAAGATTTTTAAAGATTTTCCCTATATAAGCCCATGTAAACCAAAGGGCCCCGGGGCGGGCGCATTTTAGGCCCCAGCACTATAATTTGAACAATCTCGGTAGGGGTCCACTAGATGAAGCTTCATACCAAATATCAAAGACCTGGGCCTTGTGGTTTCAGAGAAGAAGATTTTTTAAGTTTTCGGTGAAAAAAAAACCTATTTTTGGCTCCTGTGACCTAGATGTGCAACGGACCGGAACCATTTGAACAACTTTGAAAGGGGACCACCTAAGGATCATTCCTGTGAAGTTTGGTCAAAATCTGATCAGTGGTTTAGGAGGAGATGTCGTTTGAAGAAATTGTTTACGCACGCACGGACGCAAACACGCACGCATGCACAACAGACAAAAAGTGATCCCAAAAGCTCACCTCGTCACTACGTGACGGTGAGCTAAAAATATCACGGATTTTCGTCAGAAAAGTAACCATTTTGGAGATGTGAAAAAATTGCACTGTCGCATGGGTGTTTTATCATGATGGGCTGTTTGAAACCTGTTCTGAAGTCCGTAGAAAAACTTTCTCATAACTACTGATATTAATATATTTGGGATAATTATCTTAAATATATTGAAATCATGTTGTGTGTGCTCATAAGAATTGCTTCTAATCTAATGAGTATGCACAGCACACCTTTATTTTCAAGAAAATCTAAAAGGTATCCAAATTATGCCGCCCAACACGGCTTTGTAATTAACCCTGTGGCTCAAACTACCCCTGTCTCTAAGACATTTTCGTGGTCCAAAAGGTGTTCGAGCCATTGAAGTTTGACTGTAAAACTTTTTCTTGCACACCAGATGAGAAAAACCATAGTTTCAGCCTGGGATAGAAATTATGTTCTTACCCTGGTGTTCTTACCCAGGCAAACTAGGTAAGTATAATGGATGGAAAAAAAAAAAAAAAAAAAAACAACGTTAAATTAAGTAAAATGAAAATATTTGGTGGCATTGTGGCAAGAAAAAAATCCAATATGGGGTTCTATCTCGAACCCTCGGGATGACCGTATTGAGTGGAACCAAGGCTACGCCGAGGTTCTGGTCAGCATGGTCAACCCTTGGGTTGGAAACACCAATTTACAACAGAACCCATATCAGAATCAGATTCTTATATTTCAACTCTATTGAGCAAAAAACATCATAATGCTCATATTTCTCAAAATGCCAATAAATCAGAGTTCTTTTCATGTTCAGCTCAGCAGAGAACAATGTTTATCCTGCTTATAAATAGTAAAATGCCAATGGCTACTAGCATTTTACTACAGTCAACCCTCTTTATATTGACATTCGTTATAACAGCAAAACTCGCTATAACAGCAATTTGAATGGAAGGACTACTTAGCTCAAGGCTTATCCTCGGTTCCGAGGGGCGTGAGCTTCCCTCGGGTTGGAAATGCAGAAATCGACTCCATAGTCATGAAAGAGTCTTGTAATCTAATACTATTGGAGTAATGATGGGGAAAAAGGCCTTTTATTACTTAACATACACCTAACTGGGATTCTTTGTAACAGTAAATGCTTTATAAATATAGAAAACAAATACTGTCGTTATAACGAGGGTTCTCTGTATTTATGAACAAGACAAAACTCAAGCTCAATTGGGAGGAGCAGAAAATAAAATTGTTTTTAACCTCAGGGCCAGACTTTTCAAACTATATGGACCCACTACAAGATCTTTTACAGCAAGTCTGTCATGTGTGAGACTGGCTCACAAGGGGACAAGTATCATGCCACAGAGATCCAACACATGTATGCACCTCTAAAGCCAGATCTCTCTCTCTCTCTTCTCTGAACTTTTAATTTAGGTTTGTGTGTGAGTAGTGGTTGTACTGGCAAGTTAGTTCGGCCCCCAACTATCGGGGCTTGCAGGAATAGATGGGCTGCATGATGCTTCCACGCAGAGCTGAATCCGACCGCACATGAATACTGGTAAACTGCTTAGAGGATCTAAGCCTGCCCAGGAAAAGTGGTGTAAGTCGGACTGTCCATGCTTATAAATCCTATTGGTTTCATTGGGCGGCAGGGTGTGAGATGTCATTTCATCTCGATGTTGGGTAAAAGTCCCACAAAATTGGAAGCAACATCTCCAAAATGACCTTTACAGTGTTGACAGGAATGTTAAACATCAAATCAAACAAACAAATCCCTTGTCATATGAGATGGTTAAAATATCTGTTTTGGAAATGACCCCACAAACCCCATTTCTACTATCAAAATTCCTGACACTAATATTTAAAAGTCACAATAACAAAATGGTGTACATTAAAAGACAAATGGTTTGTTCTCAAAGAAGACAGAGAAACTATCTATATAACAATATGCACTGATTGATGATAAAAATATGTTCACATCTACAGACACACACAACAGTAAGCGCTGCCTTTATACAAAGGATCTTTACAATTATATATCTGCCATAAATTTCAACAAAACAGAGTCAAGGTTTTGGACATAGTGACCAGTTTTTAAAAGTGCCTAATCTTCCATATACTGAAGTTATCTTTAATGGATACACTTCATAGCTCCAGTTAAGGGGAATGGGAACACCTGACAGTTTTTCCCGCCATTTTTCAAAGGGAGACAACTTTTGGGATTTCATGTTGGCTTGTCTATAAACCCTGTTCCACAGAAAAAGGGGGTCTACTCTTAAAGGAAAGAATTTGCTCCTTAGGAGCAAATTCTTTCCTTTAAAAGTTGACCCCTAATGTCATGGGAGACAAAAATACTTTTGAAGGAGTTGCCTCCCATAAAGATGTATCCATTCCCCTTAAGGGAGAATAAGAATCAATGCTTCTCTTAACTGGAGCTATGACCCTGTAGCTTTTTTGGATAAATGTTGCTGCTGCTACTGTGCTGTGTGTAGTAATTTATCCTTCAGAGCCTTCATCCTCTGAGCGAAGAATGTCTCTACCACTTCAGCACACTGGAAGAAGGGGGTGTCGGGTGGGTTGTAGAGCCGACAGTTGTTGAAGATCTTTGTGACGTCCTTGATGAAATCTGAGAGTCTTCTGTACACTCGGTTGTCTAGATTCACCTCAACAGTGGACAAGTCTACAATGTAGATACATAGTCAAATAAATCAGGCTGGGCTATGTTAAAAGCATAAAATCTCAAATGTGAGGACATAGATCCCAATGCATACGCCACATTTATCAAGGCCAGTTTCACATCTCTTTTTTCTTATCTGGAGGCAAAGTTTGTTAAATTATTTTAAGTGGTGGCTAATAATTAGAATTATTCTGTCTATCTCAAGAGCCAGCTCATATGGGATGTTAAAAGTGACACCATCAATTTCAAATGACCTGTGTAAGGTTTAATACTGTGTCTGCCCTCGTCCATCGGGGCTTGAAGAAATAGATGGGCTGCATGATGCTTCCACGCAGAGCTGAAACCGACCACACACAAGTACTGGTAAATTGCTTAGAGGATCTAAGCATGCCTAGGCAAAGCGGTGTGAGTTGGCCCGTCCATGCTTATAAACCCTATTGGTTTCATTGGGTGGCAGGGCTTGAGTGTCATTTCATCTAAACATCGGGTAAAAGTCCTGTAAAATTTGAAGCAATGTCTCCAAAATGACCAATACAGTGTTGATGGGGACGTTAAACCTCAAACCAAACAAACAAAGACACCATCAATTTGAAATGGCCAGTCTAAGTTTTAATACTGTGAACAATGGGCAGTAAATTTTCCATTAAAACAAGAGCACCGCAAGCGGGTGCCAACGCTCGTCTGCAGTTTCTTTTAGAAAACAAAAGTTCTAAGTCAAATCAAATTGCAAGATGGAGTTATAAAACTTGTAGGGATTGTAGCTCTTGTGATGGTGAGTATGTGTATGAAGTTTCATGAAGGTAGGCCAAATACTTTTGGAAATATGGTCAAGGTTAAGTTTTTTGGTTAATTTTTCGAAAAATAGGTCAAAGGTCAAGGTCACAGGTCAAAAAGCGTGGTATGACTGAAAAGGTCTTGTCCCAAGGAACATTCATGTGAAGTTGGAAGGCTCTGTTGTGAATAGTATTGAAATAAGAGACAAAAACAATTTAAAAAAAAACGGAGAGAAAAGGGGAGATAATTCAATCAAATTGCAAGATGGAGTTATAAAACTTGTAGGGAATGTAGCTCTTGTGATGGTGAGTATGTGTATGAAGTTTCATGAAGGTAGGCCAAATACTTTTGGAAATATGGTCAAGGTTAAGGTTTTCGGTTAAATTTTCGAAAAATAGGTCAAAGTTCAAAGGTCAAGGTCACAGGTCAAAAAGCGTGGTATGACTGAAAAGGTCTTGTCCCAAGGAACATTCATGTGAAGTTGGAAGGCTCTGTTGTGAATAGTATTGAAATAAGAGACAAAAACAATTTAAAAAAAACGGAGAGAAAAGGGGAGATAATTCAATCAAATTGCAAGATGGAGTTATAAAACTTGTAGGGAATGTAGCTCTTGTGATGGTGAGTATGTGTATGAAGTTTCATGAAGGTAGGCCAAATACTTTTGGAAATATGGTCAAGGTTAAGGTTTTCGGTTAAATTTTCGAAAAATAGGTCAAAGTTCAAAGGTTAAGGTCACAGATCAAAAAGTGTGGTATCACTGAAAAGGTCTTGTCCCAAGGAACATTCATGTGAAGTTTGAAGGCTCTGTTGTGAATAGTATTAAAATGAGAGCAAAAATGTGTTTCAGAAAAAAATTGTAAAAGGGGAGATAATTCAGCCAAAATCAACAATGTTGTTATGGTCCTTGGTCAAAATGTAGCTCTTGTGATGATGAGTGTGTGTATGAAGTTTCATGAGGCTAGGTCTAATACTTTTTAAGTTATAGCCAAGGTTAAGTTTTTTTGGAACGACGCAGGACGACTACGCAGACGCCGGAGTGATGACAACAGCTCGAAAGTTTTTTTTCAAAAAACAGACGAGCTAAAAAGTGTAGCATTTCCTTTTCTTTTCAGTGTAATTTCATGCGACACCTGCAAAATTTTTACTCATCACCCTGCAAGAGGGGCTTGTCATGACAAGTTGCTATTTTCAAGCATTGAAAGACTTAACCCATGACATCCACTACCTTTGCAAACAGTGTAGATCCAGATCAAAGAAGCCATCTGATCAGGATCTACACGGTTTGTTATGTAGTTTGTGAATTAGATAAATATAGTATATCAAATAATTTGATTGGTTGATAATCAGCAATGGGAGTGGCTTAATTAATTTATGCACCGGGATAAGGGTTAAACTTATCACTCTCAGTCAACTGGTGCACATACATACCCATGGATCCTTGACGGTATGTTTGTTTGTTTGATTTGAGGTTTAACGTCCCCGTCAACACTGTAAAGGTCATTTTGGAGACGTTGCTTCCAATTTTGTGGGACTTTTACCCGACATTGAGATGAAATGACATCTCAAGCCCTGTCGCCCAATGAAACCAATAGGGTTTATTTGCATGGACGGTCCGCCTCGCACCACGGTTCCTGGACAGGCTTAGATCCTCTAAGCGGTTTACCAGTACTAGTGTGCGGGTCGTATTCAGCTCTGCTAGGAAGCATCATGCAGCCCATATATTTCTTCAAGCCCCTATGGGCGAGGGCTTCTTGATGGTATGTTAAAGCACTGAACGACTTAAACTTTCTACCATAATGATCCTAAGTATTGGGAGAGATGGGCCTAAGCAAACAGTGCAGACCCAGATCAGACTGCTCCTGAAGGAGCAAACAGTGCAGACCCAGATCAGACTGCTCCTGAAGGAGCAGTCTGATCAGGGTCTTCACTGTTTGCCATTCCATCTTGCACCTTTTGGACTCCTTGCTGGATTGTGAAACAAATTTGTTAATATTTTAGGAGATTTACAGCAAGTGCTCAAGGTGTCCGAATTTTTAAGATTTTTACGTTAGTGCACATACATACCCATAGGATCCTTAATGACATCATAATAATCTGGCACTTCAGCTGGGTCTACAGGGTCAATAAATGGCCATGCCATCTTGTGAGACTGAAACAGAAAGAAGGAATCATTTAGAAAATCAAGCAAGTCTCCTGTCCTCGGAGAAAGGTACATCCTATATGAGAAATGACCAGTCTAATCAGGAGCAAGCGTACCTTCACCAGCTTGCCTGCTAAAGTGTCCATGAGGTCATGGGCATGGGTTGGGTTTATACAGAAATAATATTTGCACCTATATCTTTCATCATACCAAATATGAGCAAAATCAGTGATATGGTTTGGAAAAAAGACCTCTCCAAAAAACTTTCACATAAAATTTCAAGTCCATGACCTTAACCTAACGGTCACGGGCATAACCTTAACCTAAAGGTCACAGGCATGGACTGGGGTATTGCTGAATTAAATTTTGGATCTTTATATATCATCATACCAAATATAATGAATCAAATACATGAAATGGTCTGGAAGATATGAGCTCATAAAAAACCTCAAAATAAAAATTCCAAGTCCCTGTGTGACCTTGACCTTGAGGTCAGGGGCATGGGCGGTATTGCTGAATAAAACTTTGGACCAATAATCATACCAAATATGAACAAATCCATAGTAATTATTATGGTAAAGAATTTACGAGCTCCTAAAATTTTTTTAAACAAAGTGGCCACGGCCTCCAACTCTTAACGCCAGAAGTAGTGCAATAACTCTTCTTCCACTTCGTGCAGGCGAGCTAAAAGTAGTCTTATATGTGCAGCAAGAAGACACAATCAATATCATCAAAACATTGTAAATTTGTTGTAAGAAATGTTTGCCATCCTCTTTAAATTTCAGGACAATTTGCACCAAACAGATATGGTATTTATAATAATAACCTAAACAACGTGACTGGAGATTCTTCTGGCTTGGTTTAGACAACACTATTTCTTGCACACCATACAAGGAAATCCGTGATTTTACCCTGGGATAGAAATTTATGTTCTGACCCTGGTGTTCCGACCCCAAATCGAATATAATTACATGTTTGATAAATGCACTGGTTGATTACAACCTCATGCGCGGCGGCGTCATGCGTGACGTCACTAAACATTCCTGTTGTGTCATCACAAAATGGCGGACGTCGGTAACCGAAGTGACAGCAGCATTAAAAATTGACAATAGAAATGAAAGGTATGCAAGAAAAAGAATCCTATATGGGTGTGAGGGGTGGATAGAAAAATCCGTCCCTCGGGATCACTGTCTGGCATCACTCGGCAAGCCTCATGATGCCGGACAGTGACCCTCGGGACAGATTTTTCCATCCACCCCTCACACCCATACAAGATTCTTATATTATACCATGTCAAGCCCATCAGTTTACTTAACCACACTTTCTCTGCACAGGCTTATACATAAGTAAATTACCAGTACAGTGCACTTTGTTTTGTCGGAAGGCAACAAATGGTCTTCTCAAGTCAGCTGAAGGGAGAGCATGCTCATAGAGAATATTCCATAATCTATCTCGATGGAAGACTTTTGTTGGACCTGGAGCACATCGAACCTGCCATCTTACCACCGGTCAGATACCTGCCCGACTGAGCAACTGAGGCCCGCAACTGGGGGTTCTGGTTTCTTCCTTTATGTTAGGCCACAGAAAAACAACATGCCTATCTTTTAGAATGCTCTAAAAAGTCCAAGACGTGCTTTTAATAGGATACAAGTAAAATAAGGCTTATTCCCAAGCCCCCCGGCCACATAAAATAAATTATTGAGTACAAACCAAAAGGCTTTTCATCAGTCTATGAAGTAATTCATAATCTGTGTCTGTGAGTTCCTTCAAGTTTGTTGGGTCGGCAGAATCTTTCCGCTGGCAGTTTGGACAGATATACGTGTCCAGCTGGTTGGCCTCTTTCTCAGTGATGCCAACACAGTGGCCATGGAACCAGTCTTGGCAACGATCACAGCCAATATAAAACCTGAAATGGATGAATGAGGACACCTAAAGTATATGTGAAGCCTGAGCACCTAACACAGATCACTTTGTCTGACTGTAGAGACAGATAGGACCTATGAAAATGTGTTAGAGATAGGGATAGTTTTGAACCACTGAGGTTTAAGCACATCAACAATCGTCAATATATATAATTATGCAATATCTTTTCGATCAGTTATAAAACAAAGGTATGAGTAAGTGAGTGTTAGAGTTTTACGTCCCACCAACAGCCATGGTCATATGGAGACGGGACCTCGGTTTAAAGACTCATCCAAAAGTCTGGAGAAGCCCGGGATCGATCCTGCGTCCCCTGGTTTACAAGGCCAGTAGCGTAACCACTACACCACGGAGGCTTCTAAACAAACTGAGGTATGTTGTTTGCAAGAAGAACATTAGCAAAAATTTATATAAATCTTGCACAGAAACTTTTAACTCTTGATATCAATTACATCTACAGTAGAACATAAATGGCTCGAACCCAGATGGCTTGTTTACCATGGATGAGTCGAACCTGCTCTTGATTACACCCCGAACCCTCTGTGGCTTGAACTAGCGCTGTCGAACCAATTTTCATGATCCCAAAGGGGTTCGAGCGATTGAAGTTTGACTGAATTTTTATTCAAGGATGTACCAGATACTGTTTTACCATATTTTACAATGGAGACCACTACTCAAAAGCTGAATCTAACGATATGTGTGATATAACCATGCTTTATCTTCTGTCTATATATAAAATGCATGCTACAAGTACTCATTACAACTGTCTTGGTTGGTTGGTTCAGAGTTTCAGCCTAATCAACAGTATTAAGGTCATGGCAAAGAAGTCAGACCACACTTCCTGGAAAAGTTTATACATTACTGGTTAACTGGTACATTGCAGTGTTTCACCAGAAACTGACAACTGCAGTCTCTGGTTAAGTTCTTGAATCAGACAAAGAGAAAGAAGGACTGTAAAAAATATTTCCTGACCAATTTCAAAGAAAGACTGTTGTCAGACCCTGGACACGGCTGGAAAATTCTTCAAAATTTCACTTGTCCTGCATGACCAAGGGTATGTACATTTTGGAAAATTTCATAGGGAAGTGACAAAATTTTTACTCTGCCTCCAAAAATTTCCAGCCCTGGGATCAAATGCAGACCTCCTATTTACTGGCCAGAATACATATAACTGAGCCAATGAAGCTGGCAGAACTGTGTTTGTAAGGCAGTTATAATGAGTCGTGCTAAAAAAATACAACTTAGACACAGTTTTTACCTACTCAACACCTTACCATACTTGTTCCAAAATCTTACAAGTAAAATTTACTACCAGATGATATGATATGTCTAAAACAGCTGAATGAGTTGCAAACAGTGCAGACCCAGATGAGAGGCCACATTTTGTGGCGTCTCATCTGGGTTTACACTGTTTGCTCAGGCCTAAATGTCTGAATACATACGGTAAATATGGAACTCCCAAAATAAAGGTTTAGACTTACTGAGATTCATCATATGGTGTTCTACAGAGACAATACAACTCCTCTGTCGCTGTTTCCTGTTGTCGTTTACAGTCGTCACAGATAAATGCGTCAATATACTTCGCCCTGTCCTCCGAAATGTTGACACACTCTCCATGAAACCAATTAGAACACAGATCACAACCAATATAAAACCTGAAAAATAATTGAGAAGATGATAAGAAATGTGCAGGAAGTCTTTGTTTGTTTGAATTGGGGTTTAACGTCCACGTCAACACTATTTAGGTCCTTTTGGAGACGTTGCTTCCAATTTTGTGGGACTTTTACCCGACAATGAGATGAAATGACATCTAAAGCCCTGCCACCCAATGAAACCAGAAGGCTTATATGCATTGGACGATCTGACTCACACCGCTTTGCCTGGGCAGGCTTAGTCCTTCTAAGCTGTTTAACAGTACTCGTGTGTGGTCAGATTCAGCTCTGCGTGGAAGCATCATGCTGCCAAATCTATTTCTCCAAGCCCCGATGGGCTGGGGCGCTTGCAGGAAGACAGAAGGCATTCATGTATACCCTTGACTGTCTAATCTGTCGAACTTCCAGGGCCTAAGGCCTTGAAGTTGAGTCAGGTTTGCATCTGGAAAATACTTTTCGAGCAAAAGAAACTTACTACAGTAAAATTCCTATATTAAGACCAAAATTGGGACTGTTTAAGACCACTTTTGAACAGCCCCAAAGGTGGTCTCCTACTAGAGGACACAGAGTGCAGAAATCAAGAATAACTGAAACCTTTTATGCATTATATTAAAAGCAGAATTAGTCATAATTTTAGCTGGTCTTCATAGCGGAATTTCACTACAAGTTTTCAGTTTGTGGGATTAGCACTGAATTAAACTTTTGACTGTAGCTCAAGATGGAAAAGGAAAAATGATGACATTATAGAGATAACTTTCCTTATTTCTTGTCAGAAGTGTATGTTTTGGGTGCTTGTTAGAATTGCTTTGATGAGGGGATTCTAACAAATACCAAAAATATAATTTTTTTTTTATTAATAAAAAAAAGAACTTTAATACAAAAATTATCCTCATTCCTGCTTTGTATCCAGAGCAATGCAGAAATTTATGACAGTTTCCAGTATCAGAACATATGTTCTTGTTAGACTCGTTTCCATATGGCAATTCTTTCGTGGAGATTGATCATGAAATCTTTTCTACGGTCATTCTCTCCCTTCCCCTGATTCAAGAAGGGCAGATGTCAGTTTCTGGCGAAAGAATGTGCACTGTAATGGTTAATCGCTTATGTATAAGCCTGCCCAGGAAAAGTGTGGATAGGTAAACTGACCGGCTCAAAAATGACCTAAAATAGGGTTGACTGGGCCATTAAACTCTAAAACAAACCATGAGGCAATTCTAGTATATACCCACAGTTATATGAATCAGAAAAAAAGATTATCCGAACATTACCTTCATCACTGCTCCTTGTCCGGAGAAATTAACAAATGTTTCAAGAACAGAAATATTCCTTTATTAAGACCACCTTTGGAACTGTTCAAAAGTGTTTTTAAAGACCACTTTTGACCAGTTCCAAAGGTGATACCTGACCAGGGAAGAGTGTGTGCAGAAAATACTGAGAAAGAATAACTGCTCCCTCCTAAAAAAACCTTTTAAAAGCAGAAATAGTCTTAATTTTAGGTGGTCTTAATAGAGGATTTTTACTATATTCAGAAAGGGCCTACCTAGATTCATCATAAGGAGTCTTGCAAACACAGTATAGCTTCCTTTTTGGGTTGAGAGGTTTGACGCCGCCTGTCGAGATAATCTTCTGTTTCTTTTTCTTAGCCTTGGCAGCCTCTGCTACCTGAGCACTGGTAGGTGGCATTGGGGGCAGGCCCTGCTGTGGCACGTCTGCTTTCTTCTCCTGTAGAACCATTCCTGGGGCAGCCGTCTTCTGTGCAGCAGCTTTTCTCTTACTCCCAGCTGGCTGCTGCTGGCGAAGAACTTCGGCTATCTCCATCTACAGGAAAAATAATTTTATCTATAGCTGCAGAGTTAACCCATAAAATGCCAATCACGACAACTGTTGTCTGCTTTGTCATCTGCCAAGTACAGTAGTACTTCGATGGCTCGGACACCGATGACTCGTTTACCATGGCTGAGTCGAACCCGTTCTTGAGTCCCGAGGGAATTTCTCTATATAAGAAATAGGGAGGGTAAAATTTTGGATATTTTCGTCTTTTATCTTGCAAATGGATACTGTGTGTACTCATTAGAATCGCCTCGATGAGGCGATCCTAATGAGTACACACAACATACATTTTTCATTATAGAACAACAAAAAGATGTCCTAAAGTATATCGTTATGCCTCCTCGCAGTAACCTCTGTGGCTCGAACTACCCGTCTCGAACAGATTTTCGTGGTCCCAAAGGTGTTCAAGCCATTGAAGTTTGACTGTACTTTAAAATTAGTTTTTGCAAACAGTGTAGCAGTCTGATCTGGGGCCACACTGTTTGCCTATATGCAAAACTATTTTTAAACAGTTTGCAAGAAGATTCAGCAGACGACATAAGCAGACAACATTTTCAATTGTATTTTTTCTCATCGTCTTAAGGGTTAACAAGAATTTCGCAGCAGTTAATGCCATAATGTAATATACATGTCCCGTCAATCAATGGTTCAGCCCTATTTTTTTTTTCTTCAGTATTTCAACTATATTTCTATGGAAATATACTGGTTAACAATCAAGGAGGACTGTAAAGTGCATTTCCGATAAGATTAACATAGCTGCACAGTGTGGACCAAGATCAGACACAACAGAATAAGGAGGAATAGCAAGGATAATTGAGGGGAATGGGAACACCTGGCACATTTTCTGCCATTTTTCAAAGGAGACAACTATCGGGACTTCCTGTTCACTTTTCTATAAGCCCTGTCCAACTGAAAAAGGGGTCTGCTCTTAAAGGAAAGAAATTCTTGCCTTTAAGAGTTGACCCCTATTGACATGGGAGACAAAAATACTTTTGCAGGAGTTGTCTCCCCTGAAGGTGTTTCCATTCCACTTAAGAGATAATATGTTTTTATTTCTTGACAGTTTGTTTTGGTTTTATGACCCTTTCAACATTATTAACTTAAATCGAGCTGATCATTTATCAGGTCAGTGCAAAACTGAATAATTGGAGAAAAACCACTTCTGCTGCAGAATTTGGCATCTCATGTGACCTCAGCATCAATGATGCGTGAGTGAGTGTTTGAGTTTTATGACTCACCAACAGCTAAGGTCATACGGAGGAGGGACCACGGTTTAAAGACTCATCTGAAAGTATGGAGAAGCCTGGGATTGATCCTGCGACCCCTGGTTTACAAGGCGAATAGCATAACCACTACACCATGGAGACTTCTACACAAATGATGAAGCAGCATACAACTACAAGGACAAGAAGGCCCGTAGAAACTTGTGTAGCGGTTCTAACAAGTATCCAAAACATGTCTCTTAACAAGATGTAAAGATTTGTTTGTTTGTTTGATTTGAGGTTTAACGTCCCCATCAACACTGTAAAGGTCACTTTGGAGACGTTGCTTCCAATTTTGTGGGACTTTTACCCGACCTTGAGATGAAATGACATCTCAAGCCCTGCCATCCAATGAAACCAATAGGATTTATTTGCATGGACGGGCCGACTCGCACCGCTTAGATCCTCTAAGCGGTTTACCAGTACTCGTGTGCGGGTCGGTTTCTGCTCTGCTTGGAAGCATCATGCAGCCCATCTATTTTTTCAAGCCCCGATGGGCAGGGGCGGACAAGATGTAAAGAAAATTATCCGTTAATCATCCTGGAAATTCCTTATCTGGAGCTGTGCCATACCTGTATTTCTTGATGAATATTCTTCTCACTCAGAGCCCGCTTTCTCTGAATCTCCTTCTTCAGAGCCTCCTTGTGTTTGAACAGTATCCCCTGTATCTTAGCCGCAGCCATTCTCTTTTGTTTCTCCTCCACAGATTCTTGTTTCTTCTGTCTTTTCTGCTCCTGTTTCTCTTCTCTCTCAATCTTGTCTAAGATACCCTTGATCACATGACCACAGATTGCTAACCTGAGAAAACATGAAAATATTTTCTAATACACTGTCATCAAGTAAACTGAAAGCATTTGTTACCAATAAATATACTCAGATTCAATGAAAACACACCACTTTTAGAATTTTGATTTCTTTAGGTTAAGGTAAAAATGACTGACTTTTTCAACTGATAAATACGGTATTGTAAAGTTGTCACTGAAGCATGAGGTTATTTGACACGAATACTGCGTGATTTTCATGATGTGCATGTCCACATGCAAAATGGAAAAATTGCAAAATTTTCATAATCACAATATTTTTTGGCACTTTCTTTACTGTCATTATAAGGTCCGGGTTCTTTACGTTAAAAGGCAGCAAAATATTTCATAAGAACAAGCCAATGGGACATCTAAGTAACGTTGATCGTCATCGTGCCATAGGTATGGCTGAAGAGGGGCTTTCATACCGCCAAGTTGCAGAGTGTATGGGTTGTTCATGCTAGAATGGTTGAAAGGCACAAAGCTACAGGGTCTGTGGACGATAGACAACGCCCTAGACGTGAAAGTGTTACACTACAAGTCAGCAGGACTGGTACACTGTTTTGAGTCATTTACGCGACCGATTCAGGACGTCTGTGGAAAATGCCCAGGAGACAGTGGGAACTCATAACCTACGCGTAAATGCCTTAACTGTACAGCGGTGTCTCCAGGAACACGGTATTTCTAGCCACAAGAGGTATAGGGGGAACGTTTTGACGGCAGAATGTCGAATCAGTTGCTTTAATTGGTATCAACAGCGTATTCGATGGACACAACAGCTGTGGCATGGTGTACTTTCACAGACGAGTTCTGTTTTTGTGTTGAAATATTTGATAGCCGGCGTAAAGTATGGTGTCAACGTGGGGAGCGATTTCAAGACTGTTGTGTTAAAACAGGTGTCACATTGGGGGGGTGGTAGCATAATGGTGTGGGGAGGATCTCATGGGGCCACAAAAACCAACTCATCACTGTTGATGGCAATTTGATGGGACTTCGATACATCAATGAAATCTTAGAGCCTTAGGTGGTACCATTTTTAGTACTTTTTACGCAATAATGGGGACATTACGCTTTTCTATGTGCTGATTCTGCAAGGATAACCAAGGACTTTTTCAATCAAAATGGTGTGCAAGTTCTTCCTTGGCATGCGTTTTCGCCGGATTTAAACCCAATTGAGCACCTTTCGGACCAGCTCGGAAAACGTGTGTACAGCCGACGTCATCCGCCAATCAACCTTCAGCAGCTTGCCATGGCGCTACATGAAGAATGGGACAACATCACACAAGATCAGATACAGTGTTTAATTCGAAGCATGAGGTGTCAATGCCAAGCAACACTTGATACTAATGGTGGATATACCCGGTATAAGGATATGTGATTTTGATTTTTCGGGTGTGTGGACTTATTTGAGTCTCCGTATCTCTGCATTCAATGAAATGCTGTAACTCTGTAGTGAGTCTGTGGATAAGTTAGTGATAATTCATTAAACGTGATCAAATACAGTAAATATTGTGAATCAGTTAAAATTTGAGGTATAGTATTAGTGGTGCGTTTTCAATGAATCTGAGTATAAATTATGGCAAACCAAGAAATCAGAAGTCCTTCTTTACATATATACTTGCAGTTCATTTTAAATTCCCTTGAAAATACAGTCAAACTTGACCTTTTGGACCAAGAAAATTTGTTCTTGTACACCGGATAAGGATATCCGTGGTTTCAGCTTGGGATAGAAATACTGTTCTTACCCTGGTGATTTTACCCAGGCAAACTACGTAGGTATAATGCACAATTTTTTTTTTTCGGCGGTGTTGTGCAAGAAAAAGAATCTAATATGTGGTTTTGTTGTTGATCGGCGTTTCCAGTTCTCAGGATGACAGCGAAGTTCTGCTCAGCAGGGTTATCCCTCGAGTTGGAAACATCCATCTTCAACAGAACCCCATATCAGATACTGATTCTTATTTTCCATGTCAGAAGGCAAAATGCCATGTCAGAAGGAATAACAGGGTAAACATCTTTTCGTTTTTTCATAAATAATAGTACACCACAACTTCTTTACAACATATTGATGGGGTTCAAAGCAGAAACCCTTGTAACTGTAAAAATCCTATGAATTCGGACACCTTGATGACTTGCTGTAATTGTCAAAATTTTTTTACAAAGGGGGAGTTCCAAATCTGCCCACGCACAGATTTTCTTGAAACTTCAGTTGTTGTTTACTTTAGGTCTATCAACTATATATATATAACTTTGTTTTATTTGATTAATTACTATAGTTCTCAGGAGAGCTCCCTGAGGTAATCCCCTGTAGAGGTCATACACACCTGTGAACTTTTCATGCTTAAATCAACAAGCTCGATTGTTTTCAAATTTTGTTGCTTTGATTGGCAAGAGAACTCTATAAGGATTCATATAATACCAAAAATATAAATGTGTCTAGGTCTTTTAATTTTTCTGATGAATTTATTTACAAAATTTCTTAAATTTTTCATAAAAATTTATAAAAAGTAAAATGTTTATCCCAAGTGTTAGATGTGTTACTGATCTTGTCACCCCAAAATATTTCACATAAAATTGGCCACAAATATCCTCTATAACGCAAACAAATTTAAAAAAATTCAGAAACCGGTAACATTGTTTTTGATTGCCAGATATGTGTTTAGGTATATTTTTGTGATGAAGTCATTTGCAATATCAGGGGACCAGATTTTCTTTAAGTATATTTTTATGTTTTTTATGACCATATTTTGTCACCTTATCATGCAAAGCTTAGCATATGTATTTACGTTATTCCGCCCCTGCACCCCCCCACACACACACACAAACAAAAATACACTGTTTGACAGAGAATGATTTTTAGTTTGGGTTTTAAATAGTAGATGAGAATAGAACATACATAAGCAGGGAGAAAAATAAAATGCACTCATGCAGTGATCACGATGAGTGTTAGTGTTTACAGCATTGCAAAAGCGGTTATGCTGAAAAAATGTATTGTTATACAATAGGAATAAGACAAGGTGGATATTTTTAACCCTATTTTATTTGGTCTTTTTTAAACCCGCAATGCAAAGATATTAATGTCAGTAATACACAATGGTGTATTGAGTTTGCTTAAAAAAATTACTTTCATAACCCCCCCCCCCCCCCCCCCACACACACACACACATATCAAATGTTTTGTGAGATCATTAAAAGCATTTTCTGCATTTTTCTAGGTTCATTATAACATAGGCAAAAGTGTTTACTGCATTGTTTTAGTCTTTAAAATAAATGCATAACTAGTCACACTGAAACTATTTGCACATTTATCATCTTGCATACACTTCCCGAAATGATATAGATGGAAGGCAAGTTGCTGTAAAACATTTATTTGATAGCTGATATTGTATTATGATGCTGAAATACCATTTGCATATGTTGTCTTATGTATGCAATACTTTTAATCTATTTTACGTTTTTTTGGCTCTGTATTCATCGGTTTTACAAACGGTTTGTTTGTTGGTTTGTATTGAGGTTGAACATCCCCGTTAACACTGTTTAGGTCATTTTGGAGATGCTGCTTCCAAGTTTGTGGGACTTGTTCCCGACATTAAATTGAAATGATATCTCAAGCCCTGCCACCCTATGAAACGACAAGGCTTATATACATTGGAAGGCCTGACTCACACCACTTTGCCTGGGCAAGCTTAGTCCTTCTAAGTGGTTTACCAGTACTCGTGTTTGGTTAGTTTTAGCTCTGTGTGGAAGCAACATGCAGCCAAATCAATTTCTTCAAGCCCCAATGGACGGGGGCGAAGATTTACAAATGGCATGAATCACTTGTTTGCTGTACCACTAGCACATTGGCTGAATCAAAATCAGTGCAGCTGGCTTCACATTTTTCTAAAATACTGCTAGCACATTTACTGTTTGCTATTTTAAATTGTGAAAGTGTTTGAAAGTTGAATTAAGTCTTCTCTATTATATTAATTAATGCTTTCCAAAAATAACTGCTTCTTTTCTGGATCATATATTAGAACGTAGATGATCATATTTAAGAATATTACTTTCTTACAAGGTGACAGTTAGTGCAATTGAAGTGGACTGAAGGGGCATTGTCAGAGTGAGCCAAAACAACAGTACCATTTTGTCTACAGTAATCTGTGTATACAGTGGGCCAAAAGATCAGAAAATATTGTCTGTGTTATTATGACCTACTGGCTGAAACATAATACAAACATCATTATTCTTGGCCATTCAAGCAACCTGTGTCATTCCAGTATGACAATCAGACTTTTTAAGATTACTGCATCAGTTAAATACATACTTATTAGAGTCAAGTAAAATTGTGTGGTTTACAGAACCATCCAGTTGACTTGCCATTTCAACCATCTTTGTCATACTAAGCTTCAGCATTGCCTCCACTGCTATTTAGAATTACATTAATGCAAAAACGCATGTTCTAAAATGAAGTATTTTTTAAAAAAGATCTGTCATTGAATTGTTGACGAAAGCTCGAAAGGAATTGTGTTTTTGGTGTTCATCAGGGCATCATAATTGATACAAATGCTGATTATATATGAGCTAATACTATACACCATTATATAAACATACATTTATTCATGTTTATTTTATATTGGCGAGCAATTTTTCGATTGAAAATGTCGCACCATATGATATCTACAAATGGTTTGAAACAATTAAAAACTCTGATCATTACTATTCAATGTTCAAATGCGGTATGTTACCGGTCTCATATTTTCAAGAAAGTTTAATAAAATGTTCAACATATATATGGTCAATTTTCATATTAAAATGATGGGGTGACAAGAACTGCAACAGTGTCAAATCAAACGTCAAACATACTCCAAAAGATTTTATGGTTGTGAATTCTGTGGTCTGCTCCATATGGAATTGAGCATGGTGTATCGAACTTTGCCTAAACAATGCTAAATGTGATACAAAGATAATCACAGATTACTACAGTGATGCCTGAGAACAAAATAACTCCAAAACATCACAAGGTGGAATGTATATATACACTAGTTTGAGGGTACCCCTAGTTTCAGATGTGGACATAAACAAAACATTGTAGATTTATAACGAAAACAGATATAAGAGTGAAATAGCTAAATAATGGATAGTCATTTACCAAGCAGTAATTATGCACAATATCATGAAAATCTGTGCGTGGGCAGAACCCTATGGAAATTTACTATAGGCTGGAACTCCCCCTTTGTTTCACGATCCAGCAAGGAGTCCAAAAGGTTCAGACTAAATGGCAAACTGTGTAGACCCCGATCTGGGTCTGCACTGTTTGCCTGGGCCTATCTGTCCCAAAACATAGGATCATTACAATATCTAAACAAAAACGTATGGATTAAATAGAAAAATGACCATTTTCCATATAATGTATCCATTTTTGGGATTCATCTTGAAGTTGTGTTAAATCCAAAACTATGTTATAATGAACAGTGTTATAATGAGGTTGTGGTGCATGTTGTGTGTATTCATTAGAAATCGCCTCCATAAGATGATTTTAATGAGTACAAACAACATACACTTTTTGAGATAAACTAATAAAAAAATCTCTCTAAATTATCTCCACATATTTGTTCTCAGGAGCTATGTGAAAAATTCCCTACAGATTCAAGGATGAGTTTGAAGCAGCCATGGTAGATAGAGAATATCAGGTTCTTGTCTTCTGATATCAAGTTAATCAGGCAAGGTTTCGAGAATGCTTGTAGAATCGCGAGGCTTGCTGAGCAATTCTACATGTGTTCTCGAAGCCAAGTCTGATAAACTTGATATTAAATGACACAAATCTGGCATTCTATTTATCAGTTTATTCCCTTGTACACTCTTTAAATATGCAGTTTACAACCAATCAGTTATGGACTGTCTTCAGTGCGTCCAAACATTTCGGTGTGCAATAATTACTTCATATATTCAGTATTATCTGACCGTAATTTTTCCTATGATATTTTTTTCATGTAATTTTTCCAATTTTTCCAGTAATAATATTTTTTTTTACAATTTTTCCAGTAGTCTGGTACATTCATAAAACTGCAATGTCACGTTGACCTGATAAAGTTCACTTGTCCTGGTCAAGGTGTTACAATGCAATTAATATAGGGGATAAATGAGTTACCATTGAAGTTTTACTGTACATCCAATCATCTTCAGGCTACTGACAGGCCTCTGTAGCTCAGTTGATTGCATATCTGACTGGTTATCAGGTTGCAGGTTTGATACTGATACCTGCCGGACCTGCACCAATTTTTTTTTTTGTGGAGATTGTTAATGAAATTCATTCCATAGTAATTCTGTTCCTTATGCTAATTCAAGAAACGCAGTTGTAAGCTTCTGGCAAAAGAATGTCCATTGTACTGGTTTGCAAGTTATGTACAAGCCTGTCGAGAAAAAGTATATTGATCTGATGAACATATCTGCTCGACATAACCTAAATATTGTTGACTGGGCCACTTTACTCCAAAACGTGAACAGGTTCATACCTTGACTGTTCATCCTTCTGTTCTTGTGTCCAAGGCTTAGGTTTGGCCTTCATTGTGTCCACCACCTGTGGTTCAGTCTTAATGGTCTCTGGGAGGGAGGGAGTGGGGGAGATTGATTCTCTGGACTGGCTCACAGGCTGTTTCTGTTGGGTCATGTGTTTCTGTAATGCCAGTAGCTTGGCCTGAATCTCTGGAGCTTGGTTTTGGAGAAGGGCCTGTCGAACAACTGAAATAAAATCATCACATTCTCATAGACTGGCATAATGTTGACCCCCTGATGACCATGGTATGCAAACTTGACCCCCTGATGACCTTGGTATGCAAGCTTGACCCCGATGACCATGGTATGCAAGCTTGACCCCCTCATGACCATGGTATGCAACCTTGACCCCCTCATGACCATGGTATGCAAGCTTTGCCAGTGAACTAACACATCATCTAACAGTTTAACGTCCCCATCAACACAATTTAGGTCATTTGGAGACGTTGCTTCCAATTTTGTGGGACTTTTACCGACATTGAGATGAAATGACATCTCAATCCCTGCCGCCCAAGAAACCAATAGGGTTTATAAGCATGGACCGGCCGAGTCGCAGCAATTTTCCTGGGTAGGCTTAGACCTAAGCGGATTACCAGTACTCGTGAGGTCGGTATCAGCTCTGCGTGGAAGCATCATGCAGCCCAATCTATTTCTCCAAGCCCCGATGGGCGGCCCTAAATATTGGGACAGGCAGGCCTAGGCAAGCAGTGTAGACCCAGATCAGACTGCTCCTGATCGTTGCTGGATCGTGAAACAAATTTGTTAAAATTTCAGGAGAGTAACAGCAAGTCCTCGAGGTGTCAGAATTTTTACAGTTGCTGGGCATACGATTCACATCAAATGTCAAGCCTTATTCAATCTGAAAAGTAATCAAAAATCAAATTGCAATCAGCACTAAAATTTCTGTGGCACTTTAAGTTTTGACCCATTGTATACTAGTGGACTCATCCATTGACATATGTTGGACAGGTCCACTTGTCATATAAGGGGGTGTTAGGCCTATTTTTTTGTTTTTATTCTGGTTTTGATGGAAAATTCTGATATCAAATATTGCAGGCCCTGATCAGACGCCGTCTTCTGCAGTGTCTGATATGGGCCTGCACTGTTTGCCAAGGTACCCCTTTAGGGGTTTCCTGCATCCAACGGGTTTAATCATTCTGGTATAAGTCTAAAGTGTGTTCAGTAGTCATAGTGAACAACCTAAGCCTTTTTCAGGCAAAAGAGATGTCTGTGATTGGAACCAACAGACAGACAATGGTTGTGTGAAGTGATATTCAAAATATCTCAACAAACCTTCTTGCACCACTTGCGGTGTGACAGCATATTTCTGTTGCGCCGAGGATGGCACTGACTTCACAGGTGTAGGGGGTGGGGATGTGGCTGCCAAACCCTCTGTTGTTTTGCCAGCACCCTCTGTCACGGCTGTACCGGTAGCCTGCTGCTGTCGCTGTTCTTGCTGTTTCAGCAACTGTTCTGCAACTGTTGGCTGACCTCCTGGGGTAGAGGCCTGGGAATCATCTGGCTTCTGTACAAGCTGTGGAAATACAAATAATTATATAAATCTAATATGGTAAGGACTGCATTGTCTCTTAAAAGAAATGTATGCATCTCCTTTTTCCTTCTTTTGCATAAAAACAGTAAAATTCCTATATTAAGATCACCTTTGGGACTGTTCAAAAGTGGTCTTTAGGACCACTTTTGAGCAGTCCCAAAGATGGCATCCCACTAGAGCACACTGGATGTAGAAAATACAAAGAAAATGTACCTGAAACCTTCTAAATATGCTTTTTAAAGGCATAATTTGTCTTGATTTTAGATGGTCTTAATAACGGAATTTTACTGAACCTTTTGTAAGGAATTTAGTTATGTCACTTAATATATGAATATAAATTTACTATGTGTAGTAAATGAAACTAGAATATTGTTTGTTTTATCATGGCATATCCTTTTTGGTTTTCTCCAGTTTAAGGATGGAAAGGACTGTAACCAGTAAAGGGAACTTCACCAAGAAATACATAACATAATCATGTCTTTTTACATGGCTTCATGGCCCTTCCAAGAATATGTCACTAAAACAGAGCCAAATCATCCCAGAACTTGACACCTTGCGATCCCAGCAAGACTGGAACCCATTGCAGCAAGAGACCAAAATTGAGATGCATTCTAAATCACTTGGCCACAGAGACATGTACACATACCTTAATCTGTTGCTGTTGTTGTAGAGCGGCAAGCTGCTGTGCTGTCACGGTGATGGTCTGTGGCTGTCCTCCTATTACTGCGGTGGCTTGTATAGTAGGCTGAGCAGTAGAAGTACCTAGTAAGACAGGTAGAACATTGTTACATACAGTGAAATTCCGCTATTAAGACCACCGAAAAATATGTCTAATTCTGCTTTAAAAAGCTTATTTCTTAGACTGCATTTATTCTTTCTTTGTGTGTTCTGCATACCATGTCCTCTGGTCAGAGACCAACTTTGAGACTTTCAAAAGTGGTCTTAAAGACCACTTTGGAACAGTCTCAAAGGTGGTCTTAATATAGGAATTTTACTGTATTTGTTTCTGTTTAACGAAGGTCATATGGTGTGAGGACCAAGGCTTCAAAACACATCAGAAAGTCTTGAGAAGCCTGGATTCAAACCCCCTCTGGTTTATATCGCAAAAATCTTAAAAATTCGTACTGCTTGACGGCATGTAATTCTCCTCAAATTTTAACAAATTTGTTTCACGATCCTGCAAGGAGCCCGAAAGGTGCAAACGGAATGGCAAACAGTGTAGACACTGATCGGACTGCTCCTTTAGAATATTTGATTTTTTCAGTCTACGATCGATTCTGATATCACAGAATGAACACCAAAACGTGTATTTTCACGAGCGGTGAAGCCCCCAGTGAAAATACTTTTTTTTTGGCGTTCACGAGTGGAATAAAAATCGATCTTACACTGAAAAAAAAATAATTTTCTGTTTCTTATATGCTTTAAACTGTAATCATTAAAGCAATTTTAAGCACCAACCGTCTCACTAGGAAAGAAACTTTTTCCATGGTAATTTTGCGTGGATTGTGGGGTGTTCAATGCGTTAACTGGGTATAATATTGGGTGTACATTCGAAGTTTGCACCTGGAAAACAGCTTGGAATGTTACTTTATTAAATTGTTGACTCGAAATTTGTATTCAAATAAGGTCCTCAGTTGCCTAGTTCATCTGGTGTTACATGCATAATATACGTTGCGTAGGTGCTAAAAGTGATATCATCGATGTCTGAATGATGTGAATACATGGGTGACATAATTTCTGACACACATTTATAATGTTAAGCAAATTGTCATCTAATAAACAGAGAATATATGTTATTTTTCGATGATACATCAAATTCACAAACAGTGAAAATAAAAATTGTATTTCCACTGTTTGAAACAGTGACAATATCAATTACAATTTCACTGAGTGATCTCTAGATTTCATTGTAAAGTATGAAAGAAATAGAATTAACCCACAGCTGAGCATGCTCATTTAAATACCAGAGTGTTAATCCTTACTTGGCTGCTCAACTTCAACACTTGTCCTGCTGAATAAATTGATTCTCCCACACCCATTTCTGACTAACAGTCTATCAAAATACTGGATGCAATTTATTTCTGCAAGTTCACGAATTAAATGGCAAACAGTGCAGATCCTGGTCAGATGGCTTCTACAATGTTTGCAAAAGGCTTCTTCAGAAGCCATCTGATCAGGATTTACACTGCAAAGTTTGGATGTATCCTTGTTGAGCAGATCTAGTTACAAAACTAAATCTAATTTCATGACATATTTGAAGATATTTCTGGGATAATATTTTCCTTTTCTTTTTACAGAAAACCAACAACACAGCAACTTGATCAAAAACACTTTATTCTGCAAGTACTTGACTGTAAAATTAAAAAAGGTCAAACGTTAGAAGGGATTACCTGGTAAAAGTGGTGTCTGTATTTTTTGAACCTGGGCTTGTATCTGTTGCAGCTGTGCCTGCTGCTGGGCCAGCAATTGTTTCTGTTGCTGCAACTGCTGCTGTTTCTGTTGGAGATTCTGACCCGTCACCACTATCCCCGGGGTACTCTGGCCCGCCACCACTAGCTGTGGAGTATTCTGCTGACCACTAATGACAATCTGAGGGGTGCTCTGCTGACCTACAATCTGAGCTGTGGCAGTCTGGCCGGCGATGATCTGTGGAGTAATCTGTCGTATGATACGAGTGCCGGTAGGTGTACTGGCTAAGGCCACTACCTGGTTACCACCACCTACTTTCTGTATGACTTGGGCAGTACCTGCTTTAAATAAGAAAGACATCTTAACCCAAAGCTCCATATGGGAGTGGGGGTGGGTAATAAGAAAAATTTAATTAAACAATTTCTTTTTTGTCCTCGTACAAACCTGTGTTGTGGGTAATTTTTGGAATTGCCTTGATGAGACATGTTCTAATAAGTACCCACAACATGTTTTGGTTTCTACCAAGAAGTAGATGTATGGATGGATGGATGGGAAGATGGGTGGATGGATACAAAGTTTAATATAACAAAGCATTCAGACATACTAGGTTGCAGTTCATACAAATGCATACTGTGATCAAAGTCAATTATTTTCTTCTTTTTTTTTTTTTTGGTTTTATGGCTCTTTCAAGACTATTTCACTTATATCAAGCTTATAATTAATCAAAGGTGGGCAAATACCAGAGTACCCACAGAAAAGCACCTGATCTTTCAGAGCAGAACTTGGCATCTCATATTCGACCCAAGCCAGGCTGAAACAGACCTAATGATTAAGATATAGTGCTCTAATCCACAAGACCACTGAGGCCCGTTCAAAGTCAAGGATATATGATTGTCCATAGTTGATTGCTTGTAATCATAGTTCTTGAAAATGAGTATCAAAGAGGATAATTTATCAAAGAGGATTATTTTTCTTTCTTATTTCTTCATAAAAACATGTTATTGGTACTTGTTAGAATCTGCTCATTGCGATGATTTTTTGTTTGTTACTTTGGTTTTGGTTTTATGGCCCTTTCAAGATTATTTCGCTCATATCAAGCTGATGGTTAATCAGAGGCGGGCGAAAACCAGAGTATCCAGAGAAAAACCACCTGACCTTCCGTTGCGATGGTTTTTACAAGTACTCACACCCACAGCAACAAATGAGGTGCGAATTTTGTGATAATTGCAGGATAGTCTCCTTATTTCTCCATATAAAACTATGTTTTGGGTATTCATTAGAACCGCCTCGTTGAGGCGGTTCTAATGAATACCCGCAACATAGGTTTTTACTATGAAATTATTCTTCAACTATCACAAAATACCAAACTAACCTGTTGCTATGCTCAAAACATGTTTGTATCAAGAAATGTGGGAAATTATCCCTTAATTCATCATCATCATCATCATCAACGGATTTTTGATTAACGTGCAGGTACAGGGGCAATGTCCACATAAGTGGGCCCCCTTCCAGGTAGCTGGCTTGCTGCACGCATGGCAGATCTTACACCTGGGGCCAGTTGTTCAAAACTAACGACGTCGTTAGTTAACGTATCGTTAAAACTTTGATCATTAAATATGGCAAATATGTTGAAATTTTTGCTGAAAAAATGTGAGCAGCTTTTGCGGATGCAAAAGCTGCTCACATTTTTTCAGCAAAAATGCCAAAATTTTTGATTTTGTACTTGCTAGAACAGTTAACAATATGACCGCTAACGAGCTCGTTAAGCTAACGATGCTTTGAACAACTGGCCCCAGATCTCCAGGCATGATATCATTATCTATGTTATTCCTTCTTATCTGGAGACATGCTTGTGATATGTTTCATTTTGTATGAAAAAAAAAAATAGTAACTTACCTTTGATAGCTGTAGGAGATATGATCTTAGCCACAGTCTGACCACCAGAGCTGAGAACACTTATTGTCCCCGTCCCCTGTACAGCCGGTGGAGAACTCATGATAGCAACAGTCCCCTGGGAGAGCCCTGGCAGAGAGGAAATGGCCTGAGATGGAATGATAACTTTGGTTTGTGGAGTGGCAGCTGGGGAGCTGGCAGTGGCAGGGTTTGTGGCGGATTGTGAGGCCGTGCTGCTGACTAGGACAGTCTGTGACGTCGTGGCTACTGCCGGACTCTGTATAGCTCTAACGGCTGTGAGAGGAGTTGACGCCGTGGCTGAAGATTGGGCTGAAGTTGCTGCTGCTTGGCCAGCTTGTGGGGCCACTGTGATCAACTGTAGGCGACCATCAGGTAATCGAACAATCTGCTGCCCTGTAAATTATAATAACACATATACTTAACTCATATCCTGCTGTTCAAGACAACCCCTACCTTTTCAAACAGTGTAGATCCAGATCAGATGGCTTCTGTAGATCAGTATCAACACTGTCAATTCAGTTTGTGAATTTGAACAAAATCAGTGTATCATGTAATCTGTTTGGCTGGTGGTCAGAAATGGGTGTGGCTAATTCAATTATTCAGCAGGATAAAGGTTAATTGTTCATATGGTTAAAAGTTTAATGACCCAGTCAACACTATTAAGGTCATGTTGAGCCAGTCAGGTTCACCTTACCAGTTTTTCTGAGCAGGCTTATACAAAATCAGTTAACTAGAATGATGCAACTGTGTTTGCCAGAAACTGACAACTGCCCTCCTTGAATCAGTGGACAGGTCAAACTTAAATTATAGGGCCAAATATAAGTAGTATTCCTAACAACATAACTTAATTTATACCTAAACAGTAATTACAAATAAACAGTAATTTCACAGATGAAAGCACAGGCTTCACCAGACTTTCTGACGAGTCTTTAAACCGAGGTCCCATCTCCAATATGACCTTCGCTGCTGGTAGGACATATAACTCAAACACACGAACACACATAGCTGCAAGTAATGACACAGATATATGCCTGACATAAGTAACTCTTATTATACAATTTGCTGAACAGTTTATCAACAACTACACACACCTTTATTAATATTTGAATAGTAATCCAATTCGAATTCCATGAGGACATAACCTTATCCTCTGAACAAGTGTAGACCCAGATCAGATGGCTGCTGAATAAGCCATCTGATCAGGAGTGAGTGTTTGAGTTTTACGTCTTACCAAATGCTAAGGTCATACGGAGATGTGACCTCGGTTTAAAGACTCATCGAAAGTCTGAAGAAACCCGGGATTGATCCTGCAAGGTGAGTAGCATTAACACTACACATTGGAGGCTTCTCCATCTGATCATGAACTACATTGTTTGTCGTGCAGCTTGTGAATTGAATGCATACATTAAATCAAGTCATTGATTTGTTGTGGTCAGAATATGGGCGTGGCTAAATTAATTAATGCAGCAGGATAAGGCTTAACCCTTGTCATGCTGAATATTTATATATGCCACACCCACTAACGATTATCAACCAATCAGATTACTTGATGCAAATTATTGCAACAAATTCACAATCTGAATGGCAAACAATGTAGATCCTGATCAGATGGCTTCGTCAGAAGCCATCTGATCTGGATCTACATTGTTTCAAAGATAAGGCACATCCGGGATTAGCAGGACAAGGGTTAAGTTAAATTTTATAGCTCCAAATAAGGAGGAGTAATAAGATTGATTGATTGTGTGTCACTTTATGTCATCTCCCAGACACAGGGAGACAAGAGAGAGAGAAGAGATAGTAGAGGAGATGAAAAAGAAGGTTAGTGATGAAAGGGAAAATGAAACTGCAGCAAGAATGGCAGACCTTGCCCACCTGTAATCTAATATCAGTTGGCCGCCCTGTTGATACAGGGCACCTTAGCCTCACCCAACCATTCCAAATATTTCATGAGAAACATACATTGTGGGTACCCACCTTGTAAGAGTCCCCTGACTTGTAGTTGTCCCTGAGGTCCCTGAACAATCTGGACATTCTGAACATGGCCCGGGTTACTACTTGCCACTTGGGATACACCTATAAAATTTAGAAGTGCATGTAATATATGAGCCGGCGCATGACAAAACCTACAATAAGACCCATGCTATGGTCAAAGACTCAGTTCAGCCGGCTCGTCAGGTCAGCCTGGTGGGAGCATTCTCTTGTTGCCCTTGTTGCTCTTGTTGCACAGAGGCTATAGAAGGCTCATGCGAACAGTGAAGACTCTGATAAGACTTAGCGAATGTGCAGGCTGATCGAGTCTTTGGTGGTCACAATGGCCTTATTGTAGATTTTGTCGTGCACTGGCTCATATGATATTTCCTCTACCTAGCAGAGATGAAACTTTATAGGAAACCATATTATGTAAAAATGTCAGAAAAGCAATGTGGCATAAATTCCTCACAAACAATAGATCCAAGATTATTTTCATGACCGTATAATTAACCATATAAACTGCAAATACCAAATCTGCTGAGGGAGGTGGGGGGTTGAGTTTTACGTCTCACCAACAGCTAAGGTCTGGTCATACGGAGACGGGACCTCGGTTTAAAGACTCATACAAAAGTCTGGAGAGCCCGGGATCGATCCTGCGATCCCTGGTTTACAAGGCGAGTAGCATGCATAACCACTATACCACGTAGGTTTCTCCAAATCTGCTGGCCTGAAAGGATATGGGTACAGCTTTGGGGATGGAAACTCTTCAACATTAAAAGCATCTACTCTTTGAGGAAAAGGTTTACCTTATTTATAGGCTTACTTAATCTGAATGAACTAAAAAAATATTTTCAAGACACAACCAAACAAGTTGTCACTGGCAACAGCCATTCTGAATCAGGGTACGCAAGACATTAAAACAAGGATAATCAAGAATAAGGTTGGCATGATTAATTGGAAAATCGATCGATAAATTCCACACAAGAATTCCAAAAGGCTCTGGTGTCGCGCTTGTGGGGGCACAAAGTCACCAAACCATGACATGTGTGTCAAGGTCAAACACGGATGCTTGCATAAAAGTTGTCATTCCTAGATGTGTTTGTACCACCTATCATTAATGAAGCTCTTATAGTTCTAGAGAAATGGACTTGGACAAGGTTGGATGCAACAATGTCAGTGAACCATGAAATGAAAGTCAAGGTCAAATATAGATGCTTGCATAAAAGCTTCCATCTCTGCATGCAAGTTTGTACCAAATACCATTAATGAAGCTCTTACAGTTCTTCAGAAATAGACTTGAACATTAGGTGAATGCTAGGGTTGACACTTTAGTTCACAAGGTCAGTGAACCATGAAATGTAGGTCAAGGTCATATATGGATGTTTGCATTAAAATTGACATCCCTAGAGGCAAGTTTGTACCAAGTATAATTAACCCTTATCTTGCTGTTCACGACAACCCCTATCTTTGCAAACAGTGTAGATCCAGATCAGATGGCTTCTGAAGAAGCCATCTGATCAGGATCTACACTATTTTGCATTTAGTTTATGAATTTGTAGCAAAAAATTACATCAAGTAATTTGATTGGTTGATAGATAGCAATGGGTGTGGCTTAAATGAATATTCAGCAAGATAAGGGTTAATGAAGCTCTTGTAGTTCTTGAAAATAAACCAGAACATTTGGGTGAACTCTAGGATTGTCCGGAAAACCAGACTCCTATAAGGTGTCATGCTTAAAGCAGGCGCTACAAAAAAATGATGATAATTACTGATTTGCTAGTATTTTATTTGAGGAGTACAGTTTACTACCCAACGTTGTCTGTAAAATAGCTGGATGAGTGGCGAACAGTTCAGAACCGGATTCTGTGGCATCTCATCTGGGTCTACAATGTTTGCTCAGTCCTGTCTGTCCAAATACATACCATAAAATATGACATATGGTTAGAGACATGCTCAGACAGGAAGCCAGAAAAGTAAAATTATGACCATACTTCGGTGATTACTAATCGATTATCTATCACAATGGCAGGAGTCTGAGGACTGACTATGGATTATCTTTTCAGCTCTGAATAGCCAGTAGTAATCGAGAAGTATTTTTTTATGTCTTGTTAAAAACTATGTTGTGGGTACTTGTTAGAATCACTTCATCAAAGGAATTCTAACAACTATCTACACCAAATGGTTTAATGGAGAAATAAGAAAAAATATGCCAACATTATCTTTTTGCTCGAGCTGTAGGAACCTATACACGAGGGCAAGATTTCAAAACGTCTTTGCTGGTATATCCTGAGGGTACTGTATTTATTTCATAATATGTGTTCGGACAGACATGTCAGTAAACATTGAAGACTCAGATGAGACACTGCATAACACTGTTTGCCACTCATCCAATTATTTTTAGACATAACATCAATAGTAAACTGTACGTTCAAATTTTAGAACAAGTAGTGTAAGTAGTTGAAATGTCTGAATACTTAGTGTAAAATACGGTATTAAATCAATATCAGTTTAGTGGCACATCATACGACAAGAGTCAGCCCTTATCCTGCTGAATACGACAACCCCTACCTTAGCAAACAGTGTAGATCCAGATCAGATGGCTTCAAGAAGCCATCTGATTGGGATCTACACTGTTTGTCATTCAGTTTGCAAATTTTAGAATAGACAATATCAAGTGATTTGATTGGCTGCTTATCATAAATGGGTGTGGTAAATTAATTTATTCAGCAGGATAATGGTTAAAATATTACCTGTACCTGTTTGCACTGTACCAACAACCTTAGGCATTTTGATGGCAGTAAGTGTTGGCGTGGCTACACTATTCACTGGTGCAGCACCCTCTTGTGTAGGAGGTTTTGGAGCCAAGGTTACTCCAGAGGCAGCAGGGCGGAGAGTCACAGTAGAGCCAGGAATTTGTACCTTCACCATAGGTCTGATTGTACTAGTAGTCGTGACAACCCCTACAGATACAGGAAATAAACTACCATAATAACTGCAAATATTTCAACACAGTCGCCTGTGCAAATATCAGACTGTAAGGAACAGTCTCAACATGATCTACCTTGATTCAGTGAATTTGGGTTAAGGTATAATTTCAGAAGCAAATGCTGTTCTAAACTCTGTTCAGAAAATCTGAATCATCGATTTTTTCGTTTCTCCCTTTTATTACTCATTTCAGCCCATACATCACTATGGGGAAGGCTAGACCTCACCCTGCGCCGATTTCTCCAGCAAGTCGTATGCCTCTGGGACAGCTAGGAAAGGCTGTGAATATTTGGAGAAAATTGCAAAATCCATACTTTCTTTCACAGACTAAGACATTTTGACAGGTTGGACACATCCTTTTATATCATATATAGAAGTGGTTACTGCTCTTGTACATTGCAAGGGCGTCTATGTTTTATTTGCAAGATCACTCCATGGAAAATCATTAGTTGTGACACCACATCTGATATCGGTATAATTCTTTTTGACGACTGCTGACAGCACATCGCGCTAGTGACTCCTTGTTCCTAGTGAGCCTCTATCTAGCCATTCGAATATAAGGTGTGTCGCAATTGCATATTCCATGTATATATAAAGTGCATCACATGGATTTGAATATTTATTATTTTACCTGACAATCATCGTCAAATGGACATAGTCTGTGCTCTCATTTCTTTGTTTTGCAATTTTCTCCAAATAAACACAGCCTTGCCTGACTGTCGCAGAGGCATACGACTTGCTGGAGAAATCGGCGGAGGGTGAGGTTTAAAACTTTCCCATAGTGATGTATGGGCTAAAATGAGTATTAAAAGGAAGAAACGAAAAAAACGATGATTCAGATTTTCTGAACGGAGTTTAGTTATTTGTTTGTATGAATTGGGGTTTAATGTTCCCATCAACACTATTTAGGTCATTTTGGAGACATTGCTTCCAATTTTGTGAGACTTTTACCTGTTACTGAGATGAAATGACATCTCAAGCCCTGCCCCCAATGAAACCAAAAGGCTTATAATTATGCATTGGACAGTCGGACTCACACCACTTTTCCTGGGCAGGCTTAGTCCATCTAAGTGGTTTAACAGTACTCTTGTGTGGTCAGTTTCAGCTCTGCGAGGAAGCTCCATCTATTTCTCCAACTCCCAAGGGTGGAGGCGAGCTGCTCTAGTTAAGAATGTGAACTCCAATTTGTTAGTGTTGGGATTTTACATCCCTGTCAACGTTATTTAGGTCCTTTTGGTGACTTGATGACCTTGCTTCCAATTTTGTGGGATTTTTACCTGACACTGAGATAAAATGACAACTCAAGCCCTACCGCCCAAAGAAACCACCAAGGTTTAAGGAGCAGTCTGACTTGCAGCACTTTTTCCTGAGCAGACTTAGACCATCTAAGCAGTTTACCCTACTCAAGTTTGGTTAAGTACAGCTCTGCTTGGAAGCACCATGCAACTCCAATAGTGTATTAGATTTTTACTCCTCCCCTTCCCACTCCAAACTCACAAAAAAAAGTTTCCTGCTCTTAACATGTATCCAAATCTAGTGTTTCAGGGTCTATGTATCAGGTCTTCAGTTTAAAAATAAATCGGGTGCTAGAACTTATTAAATTTATAGTGTTTTCAAATACATCAACTACAACTGACTTGTGCATTTGGTTTTAAGGTGAAGGGTACTCCTTCAAGGGAGATATTGTTCTCGAAGTACCTTCCAGGCTACTCTTTAATGGAAGAATGTGCTTCCAGTGAAGTTCTTTACAGAATCTGTCCATTTTTCACAAGGAAAATCATTTTTTTCATTATGATTGGCTCACTTTGAATACAAAGGTTAAATCTTCCAAGTATAACAAGCACCTTCACCCATTTTTTAAATGGGACATTAACAGAGCAGGTCCAGACGAGCAGGTCCAGATAAGACACTACACAATGTTGCGTATTCTGTGGTGTCTGATCAGGGCCTTCAATGTTTGCAAAACTGCAAAAACTTCTACCATTTCCAATAAATAATTTCTAATAATTCAACTTGAAACACCTAATTTTCAAAACGGTCTCGTGAAATGCCGCTATTAAGACCACCTAAAATTAAGTATTACCGCTTTAAAAAGCCAACACTGTATAGGTCATTTTGGAGACGTTGCTTCCACAATTTTGTGGGACTTTTACCTGCCATTGAGATGAAATGACATCTCAATCCCTACCGCCCAATGAAACCAATAGGGTTTATATGCATGAGTAGTCCAGTCTGACTCGCACCACTTTGCCTGGGCAGGCTTAGATCCTCTAAGCGGTTCACCAGTACTCTTGTGTGGTCTGATTCAGCTCTGCGTGGAAGCATCATGCAGCCCATCTATTTCTTCAAGCCCCGATGGGTGGGGCCGCCTAAATTTTGAAATGGACTCATGCTATAATGTAACAAGGAAGATTCCATTTGGTACTGGGTTAATGTGAGAAAACCTTACCTGGAGCTGTGGTTTTGGGCTGAACTGTGGTAATTTTCTTCACAATATTACCAGACGACAGTAACGTTGTCATCCCACCACTTTTCAACAGAGTATTAGGGGCGAGTGTAGTGATTCCCTTCAACCCTGCAGTAGTGGTAAGAGGAGCGGCAGACATCACAGGGGCTAGGAGATTTGACCCTGTGGTCACGACGACCTTGGGCTGACCTTCAAGTATTCTCTTCTGCTGCATGGCCGCTCTCTGCTGTTTTAACTGATCTTCCATCTGTTGTTTGATCTGGACAGCATCCTTCTGCTGTTGTTGTTCTTTTAATTTCTCCTGTAAAGCTGCTCTCTGTTTCTCTACTCTGAAATAATTGTCGTTGCTGTGTTAAGCCATTTTTGGCGGGAAACCCCTAAAAGGGTAGCCTGGCAAACAATGCAGTCCCAGATCAGACGCCGCAGAATGCGGCGTCTGATCAGGGTCTGCACTGTTTCCTAGCAGGTTATTTTGTCAAAAATGGAATTAAAATGAAACTAGAGCTGTCAGTGAAACTGACTAGGGCCCCGGCAGCGCTATCAGAGGAGTAGGAAAAAATTTGTGGACGGACAGACGGACAGACAGACGGACGGACAGAGTGATTACTATAGGGCACCCACACTTTCACTGCGGGGCCCTAATAAGAAAGTTATGGAGGATAAAAAAAATTTGTGGACGGACAGACAGACAGACAGAGTGATTACTATAGGGCACCCACACTTTCAGTGCGGGGCCCTTCGTCACATTATGGTTAACATTTCTGCCAAGTAATATTTAAATCCATCCAGGAATAATAACAAAGTTATTAATTTGACACAGGAAAGACCCTTTTTTGACCTTTAACCTCTAAGTATGACCTTGACCTTTGAGGTACAGACCTGAGTCTTGCGCGCAACACTCCATCACATTATGGTTAACATTTCTGCCAAGTAATATTTAAATCCATCCAGGAATAAGAAAGTTATGGAGGATAAAAAATTTGTGGACGGACAGACGGATGGACAGACAGACAGACAGAGTGATTACTATAGGGCACCCACACTTTCAGTGCGGAGCCCTAACTAGAAATGCATCCATAGGACACGGATGCCCCCGCCTGAAAATATGTCTATGTGCGTACTGATCCATAGAAAGTCATTGACGGTGTTTAAGTTTTGGACCCTTTTTTCACATTTGACCTCTAAGTATGACCTTGACCTTGGAGGTATGGACCTGGGTTTTGCACATGACACATCCTCTCATAATGGTTAACATTTTTACAAAGTAATTTCAAAATCCATCCAGAAATAAAGTTATTGACTGTGTTTAAGTTTTGGACCCTTTTTTTGACCTTTGACCTCTAAGTATGACCTTGACCTTGGAGGTATGGACCTGGGTTTTGCACGTGACACATCGTCTCATGATGTTTAACATTTCTACAAAGTAATTTCAAAATCCATCCAGAAATAAGAAAGTAATTGACTGCGTGTAAGTTTCGGACGGACGAATGGACGGACAGGGGCAACGCTATATGCCCTTCCACCATTCTTCGAATGGCAGCGGCATAAAAATTAGGCCTGACACCCTTTAAACAACAAATGGTTTTGCCCAACATATAGCAATGGAGGGTCCACTAGTATACAATTGGTAAAGGTTTAAGTATATATCTACCCTTGAGGGTCATTTTGTATTCTCTCCAAATGGCAGTCAAACTTCAAAGGTTTGAACATCTTTGGGACTATGAAAATATGTTCCAGACAGAGGTAGTTTGTGCTACTGAGGGTTGATCATGATACCAGGTCTGGAGGCATTACAGTTATTAAAATCCACCTTATAGAGATACCTTTTAAATTTTCTCATTTTAACCCTTAAGCTGTTGAGAAAAACAACATCTGAAAATGTTGTCTGCTTATGTCGTCTGCTGAATCTTCTTGCAAACTGTTTAAAAATATTTTGCATACAGGCAAACAGTGTGGGCCAAGATCAGACTGCTCCTAGAAGAGCAGTCTGATCTGGGCCCACACTGCTTGCAAAAAATTACTTTTAAGGTACCCGGCAGGCGGCAAAGCAGATGACAATTGTTGTGATTGGCATTTTATGGGTTAATTGTTGTTGCTGTGTAAAGGTTTGGTTTAAACATATTTATTTCGGAATTAATATAAATTATACAAGCAAGTAAATACAAACAAATCATAGGATAAGAATGAAAGCACAAGTACTTATTGAGTTCTTCTCCTGTGTAAAGGTTTAAGTACATATCTAAGGGTACTCTAATGAGTACATACAACACACATTTCAAGGATGACCTACACAGTGTTGACAGGGTCATTAAACCTCAAATCAAACAAACAAACAAAATCAAGGATAAAATAAGAAAAAATATTCAAAATATATAAATATCTGCAGTTGTGAGAATTTTTTCCTAGTGACTCAAGAACAAGTTGAAAGCCAGGATTCAACATTAACCTTCTAAATAACTGGACAAGCTTGGAATGCACTAGACCCGATCTACCCAGTAAGTTCAACTGGAGTGAAGAAATGATTAAAATTGTGATTGTTTTGTTTGTTTGAGTTGACGTTTTAAGTCCCCGTCAACACTGGATACGTCATTTTGGAGATGTTGCTTCCAATTTTGTGGGACTTTTACCCGACATTGAGATGAAACAACATCTCAAGCCCTGTCGTCCAATGAAACCAATAGGGTTTATAAGCATGGACGGTCCTACTCGAACTGCTTCGCATGGGCAAGCCTAGAGCCTCTAAGATGTTTACCAGTACTCGTGTGCGGTTGGTTTCAGCTCTGCGTGGAATCATCATGCAGCCCAAATATTTCTTTAAGCCCCGATGGGCGGGGCGAATACTAAAAGTGATATGTTAGTTTAACAGTCATCAGATTATTTTCTATTATTATTTATTTTATAGAGTTAATAAAAACTACTGCAACAAACTGAAAACAGAAACCCGTTTTTCGTTAACTGGCTTTAAGAGGTGCACTTAAATAACTGTTCTGGCAGATTTTCAACCAACTGATCACCAGTCAACAAGGCCAAAGATGCATCTGACTGGGCCACAGAGGCCAGCCCATACCCATTTGTAAGTCAGCTTGAAGGCACTAGTGTCCTTATACAGTCAAACTACCTTTGGGACCATGAACATTTGTTTGAAATAGGGGTAGTTCGAACTACTGAGTTTTAATCATAGTTTCAGGTTTTGAAGCATAATTAGGATCACTTTAATTTCTCCACGACCTTCTATAAAATAAAGGTATTTTGTGTGCACTCATTAGAATCGCCTCATTGAGGCGATTCTAATGAGTACACACAACATACCTTTTACCTATCAAATCAGGAAAACCTTCCTTAAAATCAAAGTACAGTAGAGTTTCGATGGCTCGAACACCGATGGCTCGTTTACCATGGCTGAGTCTAAGCCGTTCTTAAGTGCCTAGGAAATTTCTCTACATAAGAAATAGTGAGGGAAAATTAAGGATATTTTCGTCTTTTATTTTGCAAATGTATGCTGTGTGTACTCATTAGAATCGCCTCAATGAGGCGATTCTAATGAGTACACACTGCATACATTAATATCATAAAACACCGAAAAGGAGTTACAAAATTATCCTCTTTATGCTCCCTGGCAGTAACCCTCAGTGGCTCGAACTATCCCTGTCTCGAACAGATTTTCGTGGTCCCAAAGGTGTTCGAGCCATTGAAGTTCGACTGTATATGATGTCTGAAGGTATTGGAAGAATTGTCTAGGGACTCCAGAGCCATGGTTAACGAGCTGTCTGTATTCAAGTTTTCGATGTTTCACCATACTTAAATTATACTGATTGTGGTGGGGTTTAACAACAAGTAAACCCTTGTGGATCATTTTGTGTTGCCTCCAAGAGAAAGGGAGAAAAGAGACAGAAGAGATAGTAGAGGAGATGAAAAGTTAAGGACAGGGGAGAAAGAGGAAAATGAATGGAAGTGTAGAAACAAAAGAAATAACAACATTCCGCCTCTACCCTTACCTGCTGCAAGGACAGCAGGCCTTGTCCAGCTTTTGTTTGTTTGATTTGATGTTTAACATCCCCGTCAACACTATAAAGGTCATTTTGGAGACATTGCTTCCAATTTTGTGGGACTTTTACCCGACATTGAGATGAAATGACATCTCAAGCCCTGTCCCCCAATGAAACCAATAGGGTTTATAAGCATGGACGGTCCGCCTCACACTGCGGTTCCTGGACAGGCTTAGATCCTCTAAGCGGTTTTTACCAGTACTAGTGTGCAGGCTGGATTAAGCTCTGCATGGAAGCATCATGCAGCCCATATATTTCTTCAAGCCCCTATGGGCGGGGGCTTTCAAGTCTGTTACATTAATATCCCTTATTATTCCATTTAACAAGATCCATGTAAACAGGCAGATTCATAGCAATATTGAAACCATTTCACATGCTTTCAATGAATCAACCAGTGTGACTAACAGCAAATGCAAGGATAGTAGAACCCTTTGTTCAGGTGAGCTAAAATGTCTGTCTGTTACCTTGACTTTGACCCCAAGGTCATGGTCATAGGAGCAGATGCTGCTAATAAAATTTTGAGACAAGTATCTATTACCTCGGCAATAATGAACTGAATCTACCATACAGTAAAGAAGAAATGAGCTACAAAAACTTTAACGCAAAATCTTTAACATTAAAATTCTAAGTCTGTGACCTTGATTTGTTTGTAATGTTTGCATTGGAGTTTAACGGCCCAGACAACACTATTAAGGTCAATTTTGAGCCGGTCAGTTTACCTATCCAAACTTTTCCTGGGCAGGCTTACATGTAAGCCCCCAAGGTCATGGTTATAGGGTGCAAAAACACTGAACTGACTAATTGGGTGTGCAGACTGTCAGTCTCTGGTTGTGTGCAAGTCCAAAGACCTTTTTTGCTTGTTGCATTTCAAAATAATATTTTATTCCAACATGACGGGTTAACCCTTAAAATGCCATTAAAAACTGCATCTGAAAACATCTGTTTACTGCTGAATCGTCTTGCAAACTTTTCAAACATACTTTTGCATACAGGCAAACAGTGTGGACCCTGATCAGACTGCTCCTAAAGGAGCAGTCTGATCTGGATCCACACTGTTTGCAAAAACGACTTCCAAAGATAGCAGCGTAAGACTGATGACAATTATTGTGACTGGCTTCTTATGGGTTAATGTTTTCCCTCTAGGTTACTGCATTGTGTGAAAGTTTCTAATAATGCAAGTTGCTAACGGCCTCGTCATTAGAAGACAGCAGGAGGCTGAATTACTGTTCATCAAGATTTGGGTATTTTTAGACTAGTCCTGTGCAATCTAAAGGGGAATGGATACATATTCCGGGAAGGCAACTCTTTCAAAACACTTTTGTCTCCCTTACCAATAGGGATCTACTCTTAACCCTTTTTGTACCAACTGGAATCTTCCTCCTTATACATACCAGGAGTCCATTCCAAAATATAGTGGTGTCAGTTTGTGTTTTCTTCAAATTTTATTTGGAAAATGGCTTAACTTTTCGCAAACAGTGTAGGCCCTGATCAGATGCCGCATTCTGCGGCATCTGATCTGGGCCTGTACTGTTTGCCAACTACCCTTGTTGGGGTTTCTGGTACAAAATGGGTTAAAGGAAAGAATTTGCTACTAGGGTCAACTCTTAAAGGAAAGAATTTGCTCTTCAGGAGCAAATTCTTTTTCTTTTTAGAGTAGACCCCTTTCTTAGAGGCGTTCTTCACTACAAGGAACAAGATGCGTTTGTGAAACACGAACATGTCCCCGAGCCTATACAATCTTTCATTTCAAGTAGGTCACAGGTCAAGGTCAAGGTAACAGGTCAATTGTTTTTGTATGAATGGGAAGCCCTTGTCACAAGAAACCTACATCCCAAATATGAACCCTATATCTAAAACGGTTCAAAAGTTATAACCAAGTTTCAGGGCAAAACAATGTCCCCGCTATCGCTACAAGGGACATAAAAAGGAAGTCGCATAAATTTTCTCCCTTGTAAAACAGCAACACAAAATACCCGACTTTGAGGATTCTAGCGCCCAACTTCTAAACTTAATGAATTGGCTGTGCCAAAGTTTTGTTTCTTTGAATTGAGGTTTTACTTCCCCGTTAACACTAGTAAGGTAATTTTGGACGTAGCTTCCAATTTTGCGGGACTTTTACCCAACTTTGTGATGAAATGACATCTCAAACAAACAAAGTAAAATGCTTTATATGTAGGGACGGTCCAATTCTCAGCTCTTTACCTGGGCAGGCTTAGTCTTTCTAAGCAGTTTACCAGTACTAATGTAAGTTTCAGCTATTCGTGGAATGCTGCCCAATCTATTTCTTCAAGCCCCGATGGGCAGAGGCCTGTCTGTGCCAAAGTTTTTGTTTGTTTGAATTGGACTTTAACGGCCCAGTCAACACTATTTAGGTCATTTTTGAGCTGGTCGGTTTACCTATCCACACCTTTCCTGGGCAGGTTTATCTGTAAGCGGTTAACCAGTACAGTCCACATTCTTTTGCCAGAAACTGACAACTGCCCTTGAAGTGAGTGAATAACCGTAGAAAACATTTCATGATCAATCTCCATGAAAGAATGTTCCTGACCCCAGCAGGTATCGAACCAGCGTCCTCCTGATCACCAGACAGACGTGGATGCGACTGAGCTACCGAGGCCGCAAAACTGTGCCAAAGTAGTATGTGCAAAAGATTAACTCTTATCATGCTGTTCACGACAACCCTTTTCTTTGGAAACAGTGTAGATCCAGATCAGACCGACCCCCACCCATCAGGGCTTGAAGAAATAGATGGACTGCATGATGCTTCCATGCAGAGCTGAAACCGACCCGCACACGAGTACTGGTAAACTGCTTCGAGTATCTAAGCCTGCCCAGGCAAAGCAGTGCGAGTGTCGGACCGTCCATGCTCATAAACCCTATTGGTTTCATTGGGCGGCAGGGCTTGAGATGTCATTTCATCTCAATGTCGGGTAAAAGTCCCACAAAATTGGAAGCAACATCTCCAAAATGACCTTTACAGTGTTGACGGCGACATTAAACCTCAAATCAAACATTGTTTGACATTCAGTTTATGAATTTGGAGGAATAAATTACATCAAGTAATCTGATTGGTTCAAAGTCAGAAATGGGTGTGACAAAACTGAATATTCAGCAAGAGAAGGGTTAATACACTGTTGTCAGGCAGATGCAAATATCAAGCTTTATGATGGCAATGAAAACTTCATCTCAAAATGTCGTCTGCTGCAATTGCTGTAAATTTTTTTAACCCTTATCCTGCTGAATATTCATTTTAGCCACACCCATTTGACTTTTAACCAATCAAATTACCTTATGTAATTTATTCCTACAAATTCATAAAGCTAATGTCAGACAACGTAGATCCTGATCAGATGGCTTCTTCAGAAGCCATCTGATCTGGATCTACACTGTTTGCAAAGATAGGGGTTGTCGTGAACAGCAAGATAAGAGTTAATATTTTTGCATACAGGCAAACACTGAAGACCCTAATCAGATTGCTCCTAGTAGAATCTGATCAGACTGCTAGAGGGGTAATCTGATTTTGACTGCTCCAAGAGGGTCAGTCTGATCTGGAGTTTGCAACAATGACTTTTGGAGTAACAACCATACATCAAAGCAGACACAATTGTTGTGACCGATGTCTTAACTCTTATCCTGCTGTTCAGGACCACCCCTACCTTTGAAAGCAGTGTAGATCCAGATCAGAAGCTATCTAATCAGGATCTACACTGTCATGCAGTTTGTAAATTGAACAAATATATTGTGTCAAGTACTTTGACTGTTTGATAACAGCAATAGGAGTGGCCTTCTTAATTTAAGCAGCAGGATAAGGGTTAATTCATTCCAGTTTTGCCACTGTGAATTAATTTTTCTTAATCTGCCTGCTAACAACAGGTTAATGTTAAAACATAGTAAGGAACTATTATTTCATAATTATAAAAAGGTTGTGAGTGTTTGAGTTTTACATCTCACTAACAGCTGAGGTCATATGGAGACGGGACCTCGGTTAAAAGACTCATCCGAATGTCTGTAGAAGCCCGGGATTGATCCTGACCCCTGGTTTACAAGGCCAGTAACATAATCACTATAGCATAACCACTACACCACAGAGGCTTCTAAAAAAGTTGTGTGTGTGACAATTAGACTTATTCAGTTAAAATCAACTCATATAAAAGTACATACTTCTCTCCAAACATTTTTATTTCCCAGAGTTCCAGTCTCTCCTCTGGTTCCCATTTTTCTGTGACACTGGGCTCTGTGACTTTCGGTGATTCTGCTCTTTTTCTCTCTCGAAGTCCACTTCTCTGAGGGGTGTATTTTTCTGTAACACAATTTAAGATAAGCCAGCCCATGAAATGAGAGACTTTATTATTCTCCCGCCTTTGTGTGCAGCCAACTAACCCGTAAAATGCCAATCACAACAACTGTCGCCTGCTTTGTTGCCTGCTGGTTACTTTAAAAGTCATTGTTGCACAAAACAGTGTGGACCTAAAACAGACTGATCCTAGAATGTTGCAAACAGTGTGAACCCAGGTAAGACTGCTTCACCAGGAGCAGTCTGATCTGGGTCCCCACTGTTTGCCTGTATGCAAAAATATGCTTGAAAAGTTTGTGAGAAAAATTCAGCAGATGACATAAACATATGACATTTTGAGATGCAGTTTTTCTTGGCTTCTTAACCCTTATCTTGCTCTTCATGACAACCCCTATCTTTGCAAACAGTGTAGATCCAGATCAGATGGCTTCTGAAGAAGCCATCTGATCAGGATATACACTGTTTGGCATTCAGTTTATGAATTTGTAGCAATAAATTACATCAAGGAATTTGATTGGTTGATAGACAGAAATGGGTGTGGCTTAAATGAATATTCAGCAATATAAGGGTTAAGATAAGCCAGCCCATGAAATGAGAAACCCGTAAAATGCCAATCACAACAACTGTCGCCTGCTTTGTTGCCTGCTGGTTACTTTTAAAAGTCATTGTTGCACAAAACAGTGTGGACCCAAAACAGACTGATCCTAGAATATTGCAAACAGTGTGAACCCAGATAAGACTGCTTCACCAGGAGCAGTCTGATCTGGGTCCACTCTGTTTGCCTGTATGCAAAAATATGCTTGAAAAGTTTGTGAGAAAAATTCAGCAGATGACATAAACATATGACATTTTGAGATGCAGTTTTTCTTGGCATCTTAACCCTTATCTTGCTCTTCACGACAACCCTTTCTTTGCAAACAGTGTAGATCCAGATCAGATGGCTTCTGAAGAAGCCATCTGATCAGGATCTACACTGTTTGACATTCAGTATATGAATTTGTAGGAACAAATTACATCAAGTCATCTGATTGGTTCAAAGTCAGAAATGGGTGTGGCTAAACTGAATATTCAGCAAGAGAAGGGCTAATAGAGCTAGATGCATGACTTCTTTTGAGAAGCTACCTCGAAGACTCCTCGCTTCTGCACAGGCTGCTTACCTGTGCGGTAAGTACCCATTTCTCACAAGCTGCCTCATATACAGATGAATGCAACTTTTTGGGTTGACTACTGAATGTTTGTCAATCCACCCAAACTTACTAAGCACGGAAGCTCTTCAGTGCTTATGTCCATGTGACTATACCAATGATTTGTAGAAAATCTTCAGAAGCCATCTGATCTGGATGTACATTGTTTACAAAGGTAGGTGTTGTCGTGTTCAGTAGGATAAGGGTTCAGAATATCTTTCTGTCTTCAATAAAATAAGGGATGTTGTGTGTGAACTACACACATTATACATGTAATCCCCTCATTGATGTGATTGTTATGAGTGCATACAACATAACTTTTTTTTCGCAAGATAAAATAAGAGAAACCTCCCTAAATTATCCTTAATATTTGGATATCTGGAGCTATCTGAGGAAGCACCATTATATTATTTCTCTAAAGCACTTATGTAATGTGTATGTAATGGTCAATTGTGATTGATTGCAGTAATAGTAGATAGAGATATGCAGAGTATCACATATCATCCTGCTAAACATGACAACCCCCATCTTTGCAAACAGTGTAGATCCATATCAGACAGCTTTTGAAGAAGCCATTTGATCAGGATCTACAGTTTGTCATTCAGTTTGTGAAATGAATGAAAACATTATATCAAGTAATTACACTGGTTCAGAGAGCCAGGAATGGCAGGGGTGTAAAATTGAATTTGCCAGTATATTTTAACCCTTGTTTTGCTGAATATTCAAATATGCCACACCCACTACTGATTATCAACCAATCAGATTACTTGATGCAAATTATTGCAACAAATTCACAATCTGAATGACAAACAATGTAGATCCTGATCAGATGGCTTCTCCAGAAGCCATCTGATCTGGATCTACATTGTTTCAAAGAAAAGGCATATCCGGGTTCAGCAGGACAAGGGTTGAGATAGGGCGAGTGAGATTTTCAAAACTTTCTTCACCTTTTTTTTCATTTTTAGCATCTATTTGAAAAATTTAGACCATAAGGGCAAGTAACTTATATTGAAATTTTACACCCCTGAATAATAAGGCAAAATTTATTCATTCAGCAGGACAAGGTTCAAGTTTCTTTCTTATAAACTGCAAAATTCTAGAGACTGCTGAAAATGGAAACCATTTCCGTTCTGTATCTGTAAACATGTTTCATCATTATCATTATGTATGTACAGTTGAAATTCAACGGCCCTTACACCTTTGGGATCATGAAAATTTGTTTGAGACTTCAAGCTACTGGGGTTAATCATAGCAACAGGTCAATAGACATAGTGACATAGGGATACCTTTAGGGCCCCCGCCCATCGGGGCTTGAAGAAATAAATGGGCTGCATGGTGATTCCACGCAGAGCTGAAATCCGACCGCACACGAGTACTGGTAAACCGCTTAGAGGATCTAAGCCTGCCCAGGCAAAGCAGTGGGAGTCGGACCGTCCATGCTTATAAACCCTATTGGTTTCATTGAGCGACAGGGCTTGAGATGCAATTTCATCTCAATGTCGGGTAAAAGTCCCACAAAACTGGAAGCAATGTCTCCAAAATGACCTATACAATGTTGACGGGGACAATAAACCTCAAAACAAACAAACAAAAGGGATACCTTTAATCTTCATAAAACGGGATACCTTTTGATCTTCTATAAAATAAAGGTATGGTGTGTGCACTCGCCGCAACAAGGTGTTTCTAAGATGTGCACAGAACATATATTATCAAGATACAATTTCCCTAAAACATCCTTGAAAATTTGTCTGGAGCTATGGGAAAAACCTCTATAGACTCAAAAACAAGTTCAATTCAGCCACGGAAACGAGCCCGCCGTGTTTAAAGGGAATGGATTCACCTTCAGGGGAGGCAACTTCTGCAAAATTATTTTTGTCTCCCATGTCAATAGAGGTAAATTCTTAAAGGAAATAATTTGCTCCTTGGGTGCAAATTCTTTCCTTTAAGAGTTGACCCCTTTTTCCATGGGACACAGCATAAATAGAAAAGCGCACAGGAAGTTTTGAAAGTTGTCTCTCTTTGAAAAATGGCAGAAAAATCTGCCAGGTGTTCCCATTCCCCTTATGTCATTGAAGTTTCACTGTGTTTACTTGCCTTTTGGTTGCTGTGGAACACCTAATGGCACAACAATCTTCCTGACCAAAAACTCTGATCGAAGATTAAAAGGTCCCACATCCCTTCTCTTCACTAACTCAGTGGTTGTGATCTCTGTTTCTGTGGATGTTGTATTAGTTCCACCAGCTGGAGCCTTAGTGGACATATCATCCCATCTTACACAGGCCCACAATATCCTTAAACCAAGAGCTGCACCGGCAAGAGATTTAACTGTCTGCATTCTGAACCTAAAAGCAGTCTTAAATAAGGGTCTTGGACATGGATATGGCCAGTTAACATTGTTCATTTTACAGTCATATTTGAACGTTGAGACCTCTATCCTGCCACATCTTTTTGCCAGTTTCTTTGTTTCCCATTTTTCAAGAATAAATAAACTTTTTGTACCTGAAGGACTTTTGAATTTGTGTGCTATTGGTAAACTAGTTTTCTTTGCTGCCCTTCGCTTAACACCTAATTTAGACATTCTAAGAAGTTTGATCTTGTCACAAGTTTTGCGTTCAGGTGGTACTTTAGCTCTTAAATCTTCTACAGACATTTTTTCCAAAGTCTCCCTAATAAGCTGCTGGGCTTGAGACATTGTGAGAGTTGTCCCACCCTTTGCAGCTATCATCTGAGCCAAATTACCAGGAATAGATATTGTAGTGGTTCTTTTTACTCCTGGTGGTGAACTCAATATATTAGTGTCTGTTCCAGTTTTTGAATTATTTGAACTGACTGTTGCACCTTTAGAGGTAATCTGAACATTTGTTCCCGTCTTTGTTTCTGTCACATGCATAACAGGAAATTTGTGCTTCATTGCTGAGTTAGCATTGTTACTATTCTGATTTGCTGCCACTGAACTAGTTGAAGAATCAGAGTCTTTCAGATCTTTAGTTTTATCTTCATGATCCTCCATGATATCAATTTCCTCATCCTCTGCACTAGACTTGTCACCTTTGACAGTGTTCGTTTCTACCTTAGCTGACTCTGATTCTTCCTGAGCTTTCCCTTCATCATCACCATCATCATCAACTTCCATAGACACAGATTCAGTGTCATCAACCTCTTCATCTTCCATGTCTGCTTCCAGCTCCGTGTAATATCTACACTGTACACTGTAACACTCTCCACCTAACACATCGCCTATCTTACACAATGGTGAATAGCACTCATATTTCAATAGCTGTTTTGGCACAACCTTATCTGCTGTTTCTACTTTTTCTGACACCGGTAAAGAAATAATTTTCTTTTCTGGTGAAACTGACTGGTCTTTTGCACTATTAGCTGCCTCCAGTTTGAGCTTCCACTGAATCTGTTGCTCAATTCCATCTCTCTGCCTTTTTTCTGCCTCCTTCATTTTTAATCTTCTCTCTAATAAATGATCCAGTTTTGCATAAGGTTTTGTTATTTTTGGATAGTAAGTGTGTTCAGTGATAGCTTTACTAACATCAATGAGTTCAACATCAGCCTTGTCTGTCAGCAAGGAAAAAGTACTTAAGTTATGTTTAACTAAATGAACATTTCCCTGAGATTTCGTAGATTTACAACTTAATTCTTTCCTTGGTGACACACTTTCAACATCGATGTCAGTTTGTCCTTCAGATATATTCTGTTCTGATTTCACTTTTTTATCAGTATCAATCTTAGCACTGTCTTCTGTTTGTTTAACAGTTTTGTCACTTATATCCATCTTCTCAACAGTTTCTTGTTTAATTTCATTACACTCTCCTATCACTTCTTCTTTTATCTCACCTATGACCTCTTCTTTAACATCTATTATCGTATCTGTTTGATCGATCACCTCTTCCTTCAAATCAACCTCTGATTTCATTGGGTCTTCACTCATTTCTTCCTTAATATCGAGCGAATGCTTTTCATCAGGATTTTCAGATACCACTTCTTCCTGCACATCCAGGTCATTTGTAACTTCACCTATTACTTCCTCTTTCATGTCAATGTCAGTTTTCACTATTTCTCCTTCAACAGATTCAGTTTTCACTGTTTCTGATGTATCCATTTTTATGTCCTCTGTCTTAGCTGTTCCTTTCTTGTCAGGTTTATCAATGACTATTAAACCTGGGTCATCATCACTTTTCTCTTCTAGCACTTTGCGTTTTCTTGCTTGAAGTTTCTTGGCGACAGCTCGTAACCCTACAGTGTGCATGTCGACAGGCTTTGCTCTCCTGTTATTACTGATCCAGATCCAGCCCTGGCCCCCAGATACTCTGTATTCTTCTCCTCGCTGCTTCCAAACCTGTTAATTTTAACAGTTAGTTTTTACTGTAAAAATTAGAAATGACAATTCTTTGGTTTATGCCGCACAAATATTTTGTCATGTTCATTATCAACTTGTCAAAGTGGTTAAGTGCCTTTATATTTAACCCATTTAACCCTTGTCCTGCTGAGCCCGGATATGCCTTTATTTTCCAAACAATGAAGATCCAGATCAGATGGCTTCTGACGAAGCCATCTGATCAGGATCTACATTGTCTGCGATTCAGATTGTGAATTTGTTGCAATTATTTGTATCAAGTAATCTGATTGGTTGATAATCGGCAGTGAGTGTGGCATATATGAATATTCAGCAGGACAAGGGTTAAGATGTGAAACCCCACTGGCTAACAATATAGGCCCAGATCTGACACAAAAGCATGAGAATCTGATCAAAAGTTAAGCCATTTTCTATAAAATAAATCTCAAAAATCAACTCGACCTACACCCCTATTACCTGTATTTGCTTTATACATCACAACATCTTTATAATAACAGTCCAGGTGAGAGTGTTTGTTGAGTTTTATGTCCCACCAACAGCTACCGTCATACAAGGATGGTACCTCGGTTTAAAGACTCATCTGCAAGTCTGGTGAACCCAAGAACCACTACACCACGGAGGCTTCTATAATGGTCTTGGTATCATGGTTTTGGATTAACAAGAAAGATGTGCTTGTGAAACACGAACATGTCTCCGGGACAAGATCAATTTTTTCTTTAAAATAGGTCAAGGTCAAAGGTCAAAAATTTTTTGTATGAGTGGGAAGCCTTTGTCACAAGGAACCTACATGCCAAATATGAAAGCTCTATCTCAAACAGTATGAAAGTTTTGACCAATGTTAAAGTTGTCCAACCAACAAACAAACAAACACACAGGGCAAAAACAATATGTCCCCGCTATCGCTACCGGGGACATAAAAATGTCTATAAATGGTCCTTTTTCTGTACAGACAATCCATTCTTGATTGGCTAAACACAGCTGTTTAAATTATACAATCTTTACTTTGAACTCCAACAAAAATTTTACAAAGAGGTGGTGGTGTATTGAGGAATTTTCTACTCTGACAGTTCAAAATGGGTTTTCTTTTTTAAAATTACTATATCTCTCACTGGTGTGAGTTTCAGTCTCATATAAACAAGAATGCATGTTTTGCTAAAGCTGATCAGTTATTTTTTTCTCTGGAAACTCTGGTTTAACGCAAATTCTTAACTATTTATACTTGGTATTTGTTAAAGGGCCATAAAACACACAAAAGAACAAAATCGCCATGTCTCTTTCTGCCCATATGACTGATATGCTGTTAAAAGAGTGATCCAATTTGGGGAAAACAGCCATGCAATAGCGTAAGTAATTTTGTTTTGTTTGTTTGAATTGATGTTTAGGTCATTTCTGAGACGCTGTTTCCAATTCTGTGGGACTTTTACCCGACATTGAGATGAAACAACACCTCAAGCCCTGCTGCCCAATGAAACCAAAAGGTTTATATGCATTGAACAGTCTGACTCACACCACTTTACCTGGGCAGGCTTAGTCCTTCTAAGCAGTTTACCAGTACTCTAAAGTAATTTTGTATTTATCCTACAGAAAACATAGTAATTTTAGAATTTCATGATCAGCAGACAACATTTTGGAATATTTTTCTTACTTTCCCAGAAAAAGGATTTGACATTTGTGAAGTCCTGTTCTCTGGTAAAAAGGAGAGAAAAATATCAACATTTTTTGGTCTGCTGTATTAGCCCAGAGAGTGGAAATGTAATGTTATTAATCAGTTATGGACAACACAGAATTACTTGATTAATGACAATTTTATTAATTGACACCATTAACAAGAGGGCCCAATGACCCTATATCGCTCACCTGTGTACCAGAAAATCATTAGTGTAGGAGACCACTTGACATCGCTACATACTAAATATCTAAGCTCAGGCAAAGCGGTGTCCATGCTTATAAACCCTATTAGTTTCATTGGGCGACAGGGCTTGAGATGTGGCCAATTTTGACCCCAGGGGCTGGGTTAGCAGGATTTATGTAGCTGGCTATTTAATGTTGCTAGATACTAAAAATCTAAGTTCTGTGCTTCACAGTTTCTGAGAAGATTTTGAAGCTTTTTTCCATTATGAGTCTATGGGAGCTAAGGGGCCCAGGGGCGTGGCCCATTTGGACCCCAGGGGCATGATTAGCAGGAAATATGCAGGTGATCACTTGCCATTGCTACATGCTAAATATGTAAGCTCTGGGCCCTGTGGTCCTACCCCGCCCATAGCGGCTTGAAGAAATATATGGGCTGCATGATGCTTCCACGCAGAGCTGAATCTGGCCCGCACACTAGTACTGGTAAACTGCTTAGAGGATCTAAGCCTGTCCAGGAACCGCAGTGCGAGGCGGACCGTCCATGCTAATAAACCCTATTGGTTTCATTGGGCGACAGGGCTTGAGATGTCATTTCATCTCAATGTCGGGTAAAAGTCCCACAAAATTGGAAGCAACGTCTCCAAAATGACCTTTACAGTGTTGACGGGGACGTAAAATCTCAAATCAAACAAACAAACAAACTGGGCCCTGTGGTTTCAGAGAAGAAGATTTTTGAAGCTTTTTTCAATTATGAGCCTATGGGAGCTAAGGGGGTCCCAGGGTGTAGCCAATTTGGACCCCAGGGGCATGATTGGCAGGATTTATGTAGGTGACCACTTGTCATTGCCACATGCTAAATATCTAAGCCCTGGGCCCTGTGGTTTCAGAGAAGAAGATTTTTGAAGCTTTTTTCCATTATGAGTCTATGGGAGCTAAGGGGCCCCGGGGCGTGGCCCATTTGGACCCCAGGGGCATGATTGGCAGGATTTCTGTAGGTGACCACTTGCCATTGCTACATGCTAAATATCTAAGCTCTGGGCCCTGTGGTTTCAGAGAAGAAGATTTTTGAAGCTTTTTTTTTTCAATTATGAGTCTATAGGAGCTAAGGGGCCCCAAGGGCGTGGCCCGTTTGGACCCCAGGGGCATGATTGGCAGGAATTATGTAGGTGACCACTTGCCGTTACTACGTGCTAAATATCCAAGCTCTGGGCCCTGTGGTTTCAGAGAAGAAGATTTTTTTAAGCTTTTTTCCATTATGAGTCTATGGGAGCAAAGAGGCCCCGGGACGTGGCCCATTTGGAACCCAGGGGCATGATTGGCAGGACTTATGTAGGTGACCACTTGCCGTTACTACGTGCTAACTATCTAAGCTCTGGGCCCTGTGGTTTCAGAGAAGAAGATTTTTGAAGCTTTTTTTTTTCCTTTATGAGTCTATGAGGAGCTAAGGGGCCCCGGGGTGTGGCCTATTTGGACCCAAGGGGCATGATTGGCAGGATTTATGTAGGTAACCACTGGCCGTTGCAACATGCTAAATATCTCAGCTCTGGGCCCTGTGGTTTCAGAGAAGAAGCTGTTTGAACCTTTTTTTCCATTATGAGTCTATAGGAGCTAAGGGGCCCTAGGGCATGGCCCGTTTGGACCCAGGGGCATGATTGGCAGGAATTATGTAGGTGACCACTTGCCGTTGCTACATGCTAAATTTCTAAGCTCTGGGCTCTGTGGTTTCAGAGAAGAAGATTTGTGAAGCTTCTTTTTTCCATTATGAGTCTATGGGAGCTAAGGGGCCCCGGGCGTGGCCCATTTGGAACCATGGGGCATGATTGGCAGGAATTTATGTAGGTGACCACTTGCCGTTGCTACATGCTTAATACCTAAGCTCTGGGCCCTGTGTTTTCAGAGAACAAGATTTTTGAAGCTTTTTTCCATTATGAGTCTATGGGAGCGAAGGGGCCCCAGTGGGTGGCCCATTTGGAACCCAGGGGCATGATTGGCACAAATTATGTAGGTGACCACTTGCCGTTGCTACATGCTTAATATCTAAGCTCTGGGCCCTGTGGTTTCAGAGAAGATTTTTGAAGCTTTTTTTTTCCATTATGAGTCTATAGGAGTTAAGGGGCCCCTGGGTGTCGCCAATTTTGACCCCAGGGGCATGATTGGCAGAATTTATGTAGGTGACCACTTGACATTGTTACAAGCTTAATATCTAAGCTCTGGGCCCAGTGGTTTCAGAGAAGAAGATATTTTAATTTTTTCCCATTGTAAGTCTATGGGAGCTATATGTTGCCATGGCAACCAGAATTCCAATCTGATCAGCCCAAAAACCTTATGCAGCCTTTCCCCCTACCTGATGATGCTTCTCGTGAAATTTGATCAAGATTGACCATGAGGTCTTAGAGATATACTTATTTGAAACTGTTTATGGAAGCATGGACGCACAGACAGACGGACACACGCACAACGGACAAAAAGTGATCATAAAAAGCTCACCTTGTCACTACGTGACAGGTGAGCTAAAAACATAAATATTGATTTTTGACCTAAGTATTAATACGGCTGACCTCCAAACAATACAGGATAGTCAATTAATGAAGATTAATAATACTAGCAGTGCTTCATCAAAATTTGGCTTGTTTTATTTACCCTTTTACCCCAGAGTTTCTGAAGTGGACATATACCTTTGAATCTTGACAAACTTTTCATGCAAATCTGGAGTTTAGTCAAAGACATTAACAGGATGGCAGTGCAGATCCTGATGAAGTTATCTGAACTGGCCTTCTAAAAGGGTTAATGTTTCAAAAATCGACTGTGGCCATGTCAGGATGGTCAGTTAGTATAGCATCATATCTGGACAAGCTCATATGTTAACCTTCAACTATTATCGTCTGCTTTGTTGTCTGTCTGCTGCTCACTTTAAAGGTGCATTATTCAGCTACCGGGTCTCAAATTTTTTTATCTGGTTTTTATCTTCAATTCATACTCCTTTGTCATGTGTACACCTTTGGAGCCAAATACAGCTTCAGAACTTTGTGAAAATGGTTTTACCCTTCGCTCTGAACATGTGTTCGGAATTTCTGTTCTAAAAATAAATCTGTCACTTTACACATACATGGCGACAGTATCCTCTCTGAGTGTCGTTACTTATGGCATGGTATTCAGCGTCATATTTTTTCCGTTCAGGCATGGCCTAAGCAAACAAGGCCAAAAATGAACGTCGCATAACGTCATATATGGGGATTCTATTTTTATCACGAACTAAAAATAGATCTAACTAGTGTTCGAAACCTAGTTAGGGAATCCCTCTCAAACACATTTACCTGTCATCATAATTGTTCGCATTTTTGCATAAAATGCATTCATTTGTATTGTTTTAAAGAAAAATACCGGCTATATGTATTTTATTTTTGGAAGCATTTTTAAAGATAGCTCAATAATGCACCTTTAAAAGTCATTGCTGCAAACAGTTTGGACCCTGATCAGACTTATGATAGATCACTAGTCTGAGATCCCATCCACAACTATGTTATACTACCTGATGTTTTAGACCAAGCGTGTATTTGATCCATATTAGACTTCTGAACTGACTTTCCTCATCCCCAACTTTCCTTTGTTCTTTTTCCTTCTTCTTCATTTCCTCTCTGTCTAACGATGTTATCTTCTTTAATCTCACATGACCTATATACATAGCAACAGATAAGGTATTTTGTGATAAATGAAGGATAGTTTTTTCTTTCTCCATATAAACCTATGTTGCGGGTACTCATTAGAACCACCTCGATGAGGTGGTTCTAATGAGTACCCACAACATAGGTTTCTATGGAGATCCTTTAAGCGGCTCTTACACTGTCACGACTTTGACCACGATTGTTCACGACTGCCCACAACCAATGGGGACCATAAAAATCGTGGCCAATTGGTGCATACACGGTTCCGATTGCACTACCCTACGAATACTCACGACATAGCTACGACACTTCTACGAACAATCACGATTGCTGTACGATAATGGAGCCGATTTACAACGATCCTCCACGATCGACCACGATGTCTTACGATCCTCTAGGATTCTTCTACGACTGCACCACGATTGCTTCAAGATATCAGACGATCATACACGATTTCTCACGATCCCTGCAAGACTGCTCTATAGGGGTGTAACGATGCATCGATAGTTCGATGCATCACGATAGGGACTGTCTCGATAGCAATGCATCGATAGTACTTTGGACTATCGATAACTATCGCCGATAGTTCATTCAACTATCGATAGTTTTGATAGTTTTTTTTTCTTGGATAGACTTCGAAAATATACCTGTACTGTTGTGTAATGACACTAGTGTTTTTGCTTACCTGGATATCCATGCAGCTGTAATCAGGACAAACTGATAAACCTTCGCATATGTGCATGATGATCTCAGTCTTCGCTGGCCGCACATGTGTATCATGGTTTTTTGCTGTGTGGTATATTTCTCGTGGCAAAAAATTTCCCGCCGTCATTTTTGCACGTGCTGTTGAGGCAGTCAGAAATTTTCCCGCGTATTTCAATAACCAAACGTCAATGATCATTTGCTCACATGGTTGTTGCATGCAACTTTTTGAAAACATGACAATGAAACCTGTGCAACATGTGAAGGCTCAGATCAGCCTGCGCACTGCGCAGTCATATATAAATGTTTGCTGTTTGTAATAGCCTTCCGTAGTATGGCTTCTGGGACAAACGGCATTTCCCTGTTCAGTTTTGAAGACATTTGCAAGATGCACAAGCTGATCTTTCGTATGAAGAAATGTTTGTTTTTGCTGTGTGCTGACTCATTCACATAGGTAAATGTATAATAAACGATGGTATAATTCAGTTTAACTTGTTGTATATGTGACCCTTTTTGCGTCCGACAAACACGATAGCTAATGAGTATTATGAGTATCTGAAGCAGGACTCGCAGGTAACAAAAACACTGCATATTGCTAAAAGGAAACCCCGACTTGATCATTGCTTTACTTCTATTTTGATAGTCTAGCTTTTGATGCTAACTTCAAATAAAGAATGTCAATTCAAGTTTTAATGCAGTTTGTTAGATTCATGTCGCCCTTAAAGAGGTGCTAAAATGTCATGCTGTGATTACGTAATACTATGCAATGATTAATCAGGTTACCTAATTAACTGAATCCACAGATTAATTTAGTATAGGCGGCAAACATCAAACAATTGAAGAACGATCACTCGATCAGCATGTCAGTTTCCACAAGCAGAAAATCTCAAACACTGCAAAGGTGCATGTGTGGTATGCTATGATAACCATCACTGACAGGCATATATACTGGAAGCAGCCAGCTTTTTTAGGCAGTGGGTCCTTCTGTAGGTGGTGGGGATATATAAAGAGCCGTCTCCCCATGATGTTTGTTTTTGGAATAGCCCCGAGGGAATGAATGCTGATATTGAAACACACAATAAACATACAATTTTAGGCCATTGCAATTTTCCCGACTCGTTCTGTCATTCTCAGCCATTTTTATGCGAGTGATATTAACATCTATGAATCATTTATAACAGTACCTGATAGTATCACGATAGTATCGTGATAGTATGCTGCGATAGTGATAGTATCGTGATAGTAGTTTCCACGATAGCAATACTATCATGATAGTCAAAATTGGCCTCGATAGTCAGCCCTACTGCTCTATGACCAAGGCCGAACTGGCACGATGATCAAAGACTCAGTACGATCATGGAGGATTCTATAAGAATTACTCATGATTAACCAAGACTTCTCCCGATTCGTCAGGATTTATAACGATTTGGGTATATAAAAGTGTTCGTCGGGATAAATCGTGCTAGCGTCGTCATCAATCGTAGTGCAATTCTGGTGGCTCTTGCATTGTCGTGAGCAGTCGTCGTGATATCGTAGTAGATCGTACGGCAGTCGCAACGGAATCGTAGAGGCGTCGTTGATGATCTTGTCTCGCCGTAGCTCAATCGTGGTAGAATTCAGTCACGATTATTCACGATTGGCCACAATTACCATGACAACGGCTCAAGATTTCTCTACGACTGCTCTAAGATTTGAAAAATGATGCCGACTTGTCACGAATGTTTTGAAAATGTCCAAAACAGTTCTGGTCACTCCCGAACTATCACGATCAACCACGATTCCTCAAGATCTCTGCCGACTTCTCTAAGACGTTGTTCACGATTTACCACGATTTAAACAATCGTGGTGAGTCGTAGCCAAAATCGTGACAGTGTAAGAGCCCCTTTAATGATCACAAAATGTCAGGGAAAACAAATCAAATTACTAATCTAAGCACTGGCGGGTCAATTTTCTTTGAGTGCCGGCTGGGAAAATGGTCCTTAACTGAGACTTAAACTGCTTCCATGAACCCCTAAATTCCAGTGTTTTACCAAACAGTACAGACCCTGTTCAGATGCCCCATAATGTGGCACCTGATCTGGGTCTACACTGTTTGCTGATGACCAAGTGCACAAGCCCAGTACAGAATTTGCTTCTTGCACAGCTCTCTGACGTCACAGGGAGGAAACTAGCGCTGCTATAAATAACCAGTACCTGGATCTTGTAAATGGTCTGCTATAGCCATTTGGACAAAAGCAGGCTTTAAGCTTCTGTAGCTAGTAACTTCGGGTCCATCAACTATTACAATCAACCCAAAAATGAGACCTGTCATTTGCAAAAGCTGCTCAGATCAAAGTCTTACGTTAACTAACGATATCTTTAGTCTTGAACTGGCCCCAGATCATTTTGTAGGTTTAGGTTTTGTCATACCCTGGCTCAATCATAGTATGTCCCCAAAATAACTAGGCTCTGAAAGCCTTTTAACTCAATTACAGTGAAAATTCGATGGCTCAAACACCGATGTCTAATTTACCATGGCTGATTCGAACACATTCTTGAGTCCCTAGGAAATACTTTCCATAGGGCCTGATGATACCTGTTTAACCCTTATCTTGCTGTTCACGACAACCCCTATCTTTCCAAACAGTGTAGATCCAGATCAGATGGCTTCTGAAGAAGCCATCTGATCAGGATCTACACTGTTTGACATTCAGTTTATGAATTTGTAGGGATAAATTACATCAAGTAGACTGATTGGTTCAAAGTCAGAAATGGTGGTGGCTTAACTGAATATTCAGCAAGAGAAGGGTTAACTAAGAAAAATGTTATTGTGAAAAGGTATGTTGTATGAGGCGAGTCTAATGAGTACACACAGCATACCATAATTTCAGCAATATGAGCAATTTGCCTCCAGACATAAACCAATGAATAACCCTCAGAGGCTCAAACTATAGTACACCTGTCTCCAGCACATTTTCATGGTCCCAAAGGTGTTTGAGCCATTGACGTTTCACTGAACATGCATGTATTGATTGTTTTGGAGTTGCCCAGCCATTCAGTCATTTCATTGTTGAGCTGGTCAGTTTACTCAATCACACTTTTCCTGGCCTGGCTTATATGTAAGTGATTTTGTACATTAGTGATTATGTATCAGAAACCTACTGATCAGGATCTGTACTATTTCCATTCTGCTTACCAATCTATTGTAGGAATTGTAATCATACACCACAAATGGCTTAAAATCAGGCAGTGTAGCAAATTGAAATATTCAGCATAGTAAAGCTTACTGGAATGCACCACTGAAGACACTTTTTGGCTTGCAATACCTCATATATGATTTCAAATCAGAATAATGAAAGTGAGATGATGTGGTGCTTGTTTGAAGCTCAATGATTTGTTTGTTTGATTTGAGGTTCAACGTTCCCATCAAAACTGTAAAGGTCATTTTGGAGATGTTGCTTCCAATTTTGTGGGACTTTTACTCGACATTGAGATGAAATGACATCTCAAGCGCTGTCACCCAATGAAACCAATAGGGTTTATAAGCATGGATGGACCGATTCGCACTGCTTTGCCTGGGCAGGCTTAGAACCTCTAAGCGGTTTACCAGTACTCGTGTGCGGGTCGGTTTCAGCTCTGCGTGAAAGCATCATGCAGCCCATCTATTTCTTCTGGCCCCAATGGGCAAGTGCCTTTGAAGCTCAATGACCCAGTCCATATTGAACCAGTCAGTTTATCTAACTCAATTTTCCTGGGCTGGGGCCAGTTGTTCAAAACTAACGACGTCGTTAGTTAACGTATCATTCAAACTTTGATCATTAAATATGGCAAATATGCTGATATTTTTGCTGAAAAAAAATGTGAGCAGCTTTTGCAGACGCAAAAGCTGCTCACATTTTTTCAGCAAAATACCAAAATTTATGATATTGTACTTGTTAGAATAGTTAACAATATGACCACTAACGTGCTCGTTAAACTAAGGATGCTTTGAACAACTGGGCCCTGACCTATAAATAACACAATAACAAGAGATCAGTGCACATTCTTTGGGCAGAAACTGAAAATTGTCAAAAAATCAACAGAAGTGATAGAGCGTTTGAGTTTTACGTCCCACCAACAGCTTAGGTCATACGGAGACAGGACCTCGGTTAAAGAATCATCCAAAAGTCTGGAGAAGCCAGGGATTGATCCTGCTACCCCTGCTTAACAAGGTGAGTAGCATAATCACTACACCACGGAGGCTTCTACAGAAGTGATAGAATGACCGTAAAAACAGGAAAATGAAAAAGAGATCAATTGTAAATCATACAAACCTAGAGCCTCATGCCATACTGGAAGAAGTAGAACTGGTTTAATACTGGCTTCCAGTATTGAGAGAGCTAGAGCAAAGTCCTCTGGTTTTGAACATTTCTGAAGAGCTTTCTGCCAGGCTTGTCTGTGAAGCTGCCAGTTAGGGTGGAGAAACGGCGATGCTATACTGTTTTCTAGCTGTAGTAAACTCAGCCGTAAGGTTGAGACTGTCATTATTTTGTTGCCATGTATTGTGCCGTGCCATTTGAATTCACTCAAGCTTGTGAGGCTAAATTTATGAGAAAGATATCTCCGTTTGTCTCTCTCCTCGTTATGTTGGTGTTTGTTCAGGGCGAGAGTTTGTGTGGAATACTGGTTCACATACTGTTTATAAGTCCCATCCATGCCTGAAATATCAAGTACATGTGGTGAATTATGTATCCGACAAACAGAAAACACAACCAAAGCATTAGATAAGGTTGGTACCGTAAAAATCCTAAACTTTAGACACCTTGAGGACTTGCTGTAATTCTGCTAAGATTTTAACAAATTTGTTCATGATCCAACAATGAGATGGAATGGCAAACAGAGTAGACATGGCAAACAGTGTAGACCCTGATCAGGCTGCTCCTTCAGGAGCAGTCTGATCTGGGTCTGCACTGTTTGCTTAGACCTATCTGTCCCAATACTTAGTATCATTACAGTATTTGGTGATAATTGGTGATAATTGAAGGATAATTTTCCTTATTTCTCCATATAAACCTATGTTATTGTTTGTTTGATTTGAGGTTTTAGATCCCCGTCAACACTGTAAAGGTCATTTTGGGGACGTTGCTTCCAATTTTGTGGGACTTTTACCCGACATTGAGATGAAATGACATCTCAAGCCCTGTCGCCCAATGAAACCAATAGGGTTTATTAGCTTGGACGGTCCACCTCTCACCGCGGTTCCTGGACAGGCTTAGATCCTCGAAGCGGTTTACCAGTACTAGTGTGCGGGCCGGATTCTGCTCTGCGTGGAAGCAGCATGCAGCCCATATATTTCTTCAAGCCCCTATGGGCGGGGGCCGTATGTATCAGACAAACAGAAAACACAACCATAGCAACAGATAAGGCGGGTACCGTAAAAATCATAAAATTTGGACACCTTGAGGACTTGCTGTAATTCTCCTAAGATTTTAACAAATTCGTTTCATGATCCAACAAGGAGTCCAATAGGTGGAAATGGAATGGCAACAGTGTAGACCCTGATCAGAATGCTCCTTCAGGAGCAGTCTGATCTGGGTCTGCACTGTTTGCTTAGGCCTATCTGTCCTAAGGATCGTTACGGTATTTGGTGATAATTGAAGGATAATTTCCCTTATTTCTCCATATACAGTCCAACCTTTATTAAGCAAGCACCTCTGGGATATTCAAAAAGTGCTTGCCTAAGACAGGTGCTTGCTTAACACAGGTGAATTTTAATGCATTTTCCTTTTTCAGGAACTGAATACCTGCTTACTTAAGACAGGTTGCTTGCTTAATAGAGGTGGCCACTAAGACAGGTTTGACTGTAAACCTATGTTATTGGTATTCATTAGAACCAACAAAAAAACATAGGTTTTTTAAGGAGAATTGACAAAAGATACCCATCTTGTCTGTTTCTGTGACAACCCTTTAATCCCGAAATCTTCCATCTTTGAATTGAAAACTGGGACTTAAACCCCCACCTGCTCTATAAAAGGATGTAGGCGGAGCTTATTTCAAAATGGTGCCTGACTTTTACATTTTGTTGAATGCAGAAGCTTTATCAATGAAAATAAAATACTTAGAAAACATTCAGAAACAAAACTTGTTCTGTAAGGAGGCATATCTCTACTTTATACATCAACACCAAAATATTGTCTCAAAAACCAATATTAATTGAATGTGGTGAATGAAATTACTGGAAAGTGCTCAGAAATTCAAACTAGATATAACCTTTGAACCTTGGTCATGTGATACAAATAACGCAACTATCAGTGTGAAGTCCAATCACTTCCACTTGTAAGATGGCAAGATGGCAAGCTTAGTAAAAGCAAATAAATAATCCTACCTCTGAGTCTCTCAGAAAAAAAAATCTATTCATATTCTATGATACCATATTCCATGATACACAGGAACTTGTCAATTCCAGTTTATAGGTACATTAATAAAGGTAGCTAATGCTCTAAACAGTGTAGGCCCTGATCAGACGCCCATTCTATGGCATCTGATCTGGGCCTGCACTATTTGTCAAATACCCATTTCAGGGTTTCCGGTACCAAATTGGATAATCATTATCATTATTACATGTATATCCATGATCATGTCCATAATTGCCATTCAGACTTGTAAATCTGAAGAAATAAAATACTGCCCAAAACTGTTCTTATGTAAAAAAAAATTTAAATGATTTCTCTTTGTCAGAATTCTCTGCCATTTTTCCGGCAATGTATAAAACCCTGGAAGGAAATTGCACCTACCTTATAAAGTAGCTTGATCCATTACAAAATAGGTGTAATGTAAAGGAATGCAATCACCATTTTGTATTTTTTTTTCAATAAATGTATCTTATGTTTAAAAGTAATATATCTGGATATTGTTTAAAAATATAAAATACATTGTATTGCAACCCAAAAGACACTGAATTAACTAAAATGATTTAATTTTGCCGAGTTTGCCCTGGCTGAAATAATAAACTGGTCCAGTTTAATTGCTTTAACATGGAGAATGTTTATAAACAAAGCCTGATAAGACCTATGCTACAGCTTATATAAACATACTTGTCTGGATATGTGGCAAAACTGATTAGTCTAGATCAATTAGAAACAGGATGCTTTTTTTTCAGATGAAAATGTTTGACATTTTGTTCCCATCTAGTTCGGTGAGGCTGTTCTAACAATAACATGTGCCCACAATCTTTGCATAAAAAGGAAAATATTGAAAACACAAACACACCCCAAAACACAAAACTTTTCTCTTTATAATGTGGGTTTAGAGGTGTATTCATTTCATTGACTTGTTAACTTTATGAGGCAGTTTAATCAAGCATTCACAATATACTGGTATATCTGGGGCAGAAATAAAAAAAAATGTGTGAGTATATGCATTCTTCTACAGTAGCCTGAGCTAGCAGACCCCAAGTAAATAAATTTACAGCTGATCAGTTATCAGTAAGCCCCGCCTACATTTCTGGTGGTAGCTGCTACCGCAAGTGCCAGTTTAAGTCAAAATCATCAAAGAATGGCAAACAATGTAGATCCTGATGAAAATTGCTATAAGCCATCTCATCTGGAGCTACACTGTTAGCACAGCCATTTGTATTGATCTACTGATTCTGGAAGACATTGAATATATGAATACAATTTTGATAAAATTCGCCAATGACTTTCACATAGCAACAGTTAACGTGGGTATTTTGTGATAATTTAAGGTTGGTCTTCCCTTTTTCTCCATAGAAAACTATATGGAGGCGGTTCTAATGAGTACCCACAACATAGGTTTGAACAAATTATTTGTCTAAATCGCGACGGAAGTAAGGGCGAGGATTGTGGCCACCTAAAATCGATTTAAGCCCCCCAGTGGAAATCTTCCACTGACCGTTCCAAGGCGGCTCTTCTGTGGGGATTTATTTATGTTGTTGTTTGTTACTTACTGTGTGTATCACTTGTGTCTTTTAATTTTGGATGGCCATATGGCCATTTTGTGGGAAAGTAACTATCCTTATGGCCTTCCTTTGTTTAGGTTTCCATTATGGTCTGGTCGCTTAATGTTTGTATTTCTTTCCCTTTGGTGTCTTTGGTGGGTGGAGTAAGTTAATTGTATCAATTCCTGATCTTTGTTTTACTTCTACTTTTTATGGAGAACTGACAAAAACTATCCTTCAATTATCACAAAATACGAACCTCATCTCTTGCTATGCTTTCATACTACATCCATTTTTTTTAATGTTATAGCATATTTTGGACAATAGTTAGATGAGTTACGCATCTTTTTCTTTTCCTGAAAGACAATTAAGCAAATCCAAACCTTTTTTTTTTTTCTTTCCATCAAAATTTATACACTTAGGGCCACTTAGGACTACTACAGAAAGGGACACATGAGCAAACGGCCCGGAGTGGTCTCCAATTTACGTTCTTCATTACAAAAACACATCCATTCAAATATACTGAAACTTTTACCACCAAAAAAAAAAAAAACGAAAATTTTCAGATAATTTTTTTTTCATATATCTTATATTTCTGCTCAAAACATAGATTGTGGGTACTCGTTAGAACCACTTCAGTGATGCGGTTCTAAAGAGTACTTACAATCTACGTTTTTGAGCAGAAATAAGAAAAATAATTTATATCCCTGTAAACCCCAGTTTTATCAAATATAAAACTGGTTTTTAAATGGAGTCGAAATTATAGTACTGGTTTGTTTGTTTGTATTGGAGTTTAACGGCAAAGTCAATGCTGTTTTTTTTTTTAAAAGCCTCAATGGTGTAGTGGTTACGCTACTGGCCTTGTAAACCAGGGGTCGCAGGATCGATCCCAGGCTTCTCCAGACATTCGGAGTTTTTAAACCGAGGTCCCGTCTCCGTATGACCTTAGCTGTTGGTGGCACATAAAACTCAAACACTCACTCTCTATGCTGTTTTGGGCGATTCTTGAGCCAGTCAGTTAACATATCCGCATGTTTCCTAGGCAGGCTTATACGTAAGTGGTTAACAAGTACAGTGCAAATTCATTTGCTAGAAACTGACAACTGCCCTTCTTGAATCAGCGGAAGGGAGAGAATGACCGTAGAAAAGATTTCATGATCAATCTCTATGAAAGAATTTTGCTGACCCTGGCAGGTATCAAACCCGTGTCCTCCTGATAACCTCCTGGCCATCAGTCAGACGCGCATCCGACTGAGCAACCGAGGCCGGCAGCAAAAAGTACTCAAACAAAAGTATCCCAAAACAATGATTAACCCTTGGCCTGCTGAATAAAAAAAATTTGCCCCACCAATTTCTGATTATCAACCAGTCAAAATGCTTGATGTAAGGCTTCATTCAAATTCAAACCAATTGACAAAGAGTGTAGATCCTGATCAGATAGCTTCTTCAGAAGCCATCAGATCAGAATGTAACTGTTTGTAAAGTAGGGGCCGAAGGGCTTGTTGTGATCAGCTGACAAGGGTTTAACCCATTTCAGACTGAAAACACCTAAACGGGTACCCTGGCAAACAGTGCAGGCCCAGATCAGACGCCGCAGAACGCGGCGTCTGATCTGGGCCTCCACTGTTTGCTAAAACTTCATTCATTTTCCAGATAAGTTTTTAGAGAAAAACAAGAGGGCCCAGAGGGCCCTGGTTCGCTCACCTGATCCAATGTATAACAAGTGGGCCCCGGGCAAGGTCAATTTTGGGCCCAGGGCTATAATTGGAACAATCTTGGTAGAGGTCCACAAGATGAAGCTTCATATCGAATATGAAAGACCTGGGCTTTATGGTTTCAGAGAAGAAGATTTTAAAGGTTTACCCTGCATATAGAAGTCTATGTAAAACAAGGTTTTCCCTATATAAGTCTATGTTAAACCAAAGGGCCCCGGAGCGGGTCATTTTTGGCCCCAGGGCTATAATTTGAACAATCTTGGTAGAGGTCCACTAGCTGAAGCTTCATAACAAATATCAAAGACCTAAGCCTGGTGTTTCAGAGAAGAAGATTTTTAAAGATTTTCCCTATATAGGTCTATGTAAAACCAAAGGGCCACATGGCGGGGGCATTTTTGGTCTCAGGGCTTTAATTTGAACAATCTTTATAGAGGTCCACTAGCTGAAGCTTCATAATAAATACCGAAGACCTAAGCCTTGTGGTTTCAGAGAATAAGCATTTTCAAGATTTTCCCTATATAAGTCTATGTAAAACCAAAGGGCCCCAGAGCAGGGGCATTTTTGGCCCCAGGGCTATAATTTGAACAATCTTGGTAGAGGTCTACAAGATGAAGCTTCATACCAAATATCAAAGACCTGGGCCTTGCAGTTTCAGACAAGAAGATTTTTCAAGATTTTTCCAATATAAGCCTATGTAAAACAAATAGGGCCCTGGTGCGGGGGCATTTTTGGCCCCAGCACTATAATTTGAACAATCTTGGTAGGGGTCCACTAGATGAAGCTTCATACCAAATATCGAAGACCTTGGCCTTGTGGTTTCAGAGGAGAAGAAGATTTTTCAAGATATTCCCTATATAAAACCATGTAAAACCAAAGGGCCCCCGTGTGGGGGGGGGGGGGGGGGGGGGGGCATTTTTAGCTCCAGCACTATAATTTGAACAATCTTGGTAGGGGTCCACTAGATGAAGCTTCATACCAAATATCAAAGACCTGGGCCTTGCGGTTTCATAGAAAAAGATTTTTAAAGATTTTCCCTATATAAGCCTATGTAAAACAAAAGGGCCCTGGTGCGGGGGCAATTTTGGCCCCAGCACTATAATTTGAACAGTCTTAGTAGGGGTCCACTAGATGAAGCTTCATACCAAATATCAAAGACCTGGGCCTTGTGGTTTCAGAGAAGATTTTTCAAGATTTTCCCTATAAAGCCCATGTAAAACCAAAGGGCCCCCGTGCGGGGGCATTTTTAGCTCCAGCACTATAATTTGAACAATCTTGGTAGGGGTCCACTAGATAAAGCTTCATACCAAATATCAAAGACCTGGGCCTTGTGGTTTCAGAGAAGAAGATTTTTAAAGATTTTCCCTATATAAGCCCATGTAAAACCAAAGGGCCCCCGTGCGGGGGCATTTTTGGCCCCAGCACTATAATTTGAACAATCTTGGTAGGGGTCCACTAGATGAAGCTTCATACCAAATATCAAAGACCTGGGCCTTGCGGTTTCAGAGAAGAAGATTTTTCTAGATTTTCCCTATATAAGCCCATGTAAAACCAAAGGGCCCCCGTGCGGGGGCATTTTTAGCTCCAGCACTATAATTTGAACAATCTTGGTAGGGGTCCACTAGATGAAGCTTCATACCAAATATCAAACACCTGGGCCTTGCGGTTTCAGAGAAGAAGATTTTTAAAGATTTTCCCTATATAAGCCCATGTAAAACCAAAGGGCCCCCGTGCGGGGGCATTTTTGGCCCCAGCACTATAATTTGAACAATCTTGGTAGGGGTCCACTAGATGAAGCTTCATACCAAATATCAAAGACCTGTGCCTTGCGGTTTCAGAGAAGAAGATTTTTCAAGATTTTCCCTATATAAGCCCATGTAAAACCAAAGGGCCCCCGTGCGGGGGCATTTTTAGCTCCAGCACTATAATTTGAACAATCTTGGTAGGGGTCCACTAGATGAAGCTTCATACCAAATATCAAACACCTTGGCCTTGCGGTTTCAGAGAAGAAGATTTTTAAAGATTTTCCCTATATAAGCCCATGTAAAACCAAAGGGCCCCCGTGCGGGGGCATTTTTGGCCCCAGCACTATAATTTGAACAATCTTGGTAGGGGTCCACTAGATGAAGCTTCATACCAAATATCAAAGACCTGGGCCTTGCGGTTTCAGAGAAGAAGATTTTTTAAGTTTTCGGTGAAAAAAATCTATTTTTGGCTACTGTGACCTATATGTGCAACGGACCGGAACCATTTGAACAACTTTGAAAGGGGACCACCAAAGGATCATTCCTGTGAAGTTTGGTCAAAATCCGATCAGTGGTTTAGGAGGAGATGTCATTTGAAGAAAAAGTTTACGCACACACGCACGCACGCACGCACGCACACACGCACGACGGACGACGGACAAAAAGTGATCCCAAAAGCTCACCTCGTCACTACGTGACAGGTGAGCTAAAAATACAACCTGACCACCCAAATATTGAAATGGGTTCCTGCTTTATATAAGGAGGAAGTTTTCATTTGGTACAAAAAGGGTTAATTTACCTTGGTACATGCATGTTCTACTGTAAGTGCAAACTGCAACTCACCTAGTTTAAAGTATTGCTGCTGGTTAAATATTGACGTAGATGCTGCTAGCCGACTCCTGGTAACTCTAGTGATCTCTCCATCTTTGTTAATGACTAGAACTTCATCTGTACTTGCCGATGTCAATGACTTCGTACCCACTGTCTTCACCGTTGTTGAACCCATCACAGAATCAGAAAATAACTTGGGTGTCAAGGATCCAGTTTTTGACCGTGTTACATATTTGTTCTTCTCTGAAAATGAAGTAGTCACATGAACAAGCCTATATACATGTACTGTGGAGTGTATGTTTTAAACATATATGCGTAGTTTTGGGTAAGGACTGATGATAATTAGGGGGAAATGTTCTTAATTCTCCATTAAAACACATGCTGTGTGTACTTAATAGAATTGCCAACCATCTAACTAGAGGCTCAAGTGGGCCAGAATCGCTTGTATGAATGAGGCTGATCATATATTACATTGTGCCTTGGTGGCCAATTTTTTCTGTTAGATCACAATGCCTCAAGCAATTCTGAATCTACATGCTATCTTGATTCTGAACAGCTTAGTCTAATTTGGGATTCAGGTTGACCACGAGGAAGAGATGATGCTGATGCAGAGTGGAAGTGTATAGTTTGGCAGGCCAGCGCTATCGTCTGCACCTGCCTTTGGCATGTTCTGTTACCAAAAAAGTAAACCAAGCCAACCAATCATGTTAACCCTTGTCCTGCTGAATATTCATATATGCCGTACCCATTACCGATTATCTACCAATCACATTACTTGATGCAAATTATTGCAACAAATTCACAATCTGAATGGCAAACAATGTAGATCCTGATCAGATGGCTTCATCAGAAGCCATCTGATCTGGATCTTCATTGTTTGGAAAATAAGGCATATCCGGGCTCAGCATGACAAGGGTTAATACAACTGTAACACAAACAAATCTATGGTGTATATGGCCACTTGCAAAAAAGCCACATTACCAAAGCTTCTTGTGAACTCAGCGAGTTTGACTTCTACTGAGAAACCTGATCTGCTCCTCCCTGTAAATGCAATTCCATTGTTTGTATTGTTTGATTTTAGGTTTAAAGATCCTGTTAACACTATTTAGGTCATTTTGGAGACATTGCTTCCAATTTTGTGGGAAATTACCCCACATTGAGATGAAATGACATCTTAATCCCTGCCGCTAAATAAAACCAATAGTGTTTATATGCATGGACAGGCCGACTCGCACCACTTTGCCTGGGCAGGCTTAGACCTTCTTAGCGGTTTACCAGTACTCGTGTGTGGTCGGTTTGACCGTTTCAGCTCTGCATGGAGGCATCATGCAGTGCAATCTATTTCTCCAAGCCCCGATAGGCGAAGGCAATATATGCAATTACTATACAGGTGCTTTGAAGAATTCCAGGACGGCCATCATTTTTAGCTAAATTCTAAATTTAGCCACCCATCTAACTAACAGGTAATGGCCAAATGTGACCGACACAGTTTAAGAAGATAGATAGATAGATAGTAACATACCATGCCCATTTTCCATGTCATTTTCATCTGTCTTTCCTTCCTCTCCATTCTCTTCTTTTGCCTGCAGAGATTTCCCTTTCTCCGCCACACTGAACTTCAACTGACCACCATCCTTATTTAAAACCACTACAGTTGTTCCTTTAGAGTCATTAGTCAATTTCTCACCAGTCTTTAGAATTGTAGCCTTACTGTTAGGACAAACTGACTGTATATTCATTATTGTTGTATTAGGTTTACTGTCTTGTGAATTTGATAAAACAACCACCTTCTTATCACCATTAGGTTTTGTACTGTCTGATTTGGCAGGCAAGGCTTCAGAAATTTTTATTGTAGTCACTTTTTCCACATCTGTGTTATTATTGTCAGTTATTTCCGTTTTTAACTCGGGGGATGACTTTCCGTCCTGTTTACCGTCAATAATAACGACCCTTGGTACGACAGTGCCCGTGAGATTGTTAGGTTTCGTCCCGTTCTCATGAGTTATTGAAGTGACTGTGCTAGTTTTAGTCGTGGTAGTTGTCTTAATCTCCTGAACAGTAGTAACTGTTCCGGTGGGCGTTGTTGTTGTTGTTTCTTTGGTAACAGAAGTTTCTGCAGTGTCGGAAGACTCACTTTTACTGATCACCACTTCCTGCAATGCACATATCGTATTAACCCATTCAGTACCAGAAACCCCTAAAGGGGTACCTTGGCAAACAGTGCAGGCCCAGATAAGACGCCGCAGAATGCGGCGTCTGATCAGGGCTTACACTGTTTGCAAACAGCTAACCCATTTCTCGAACTTAATTTTGAAGAAAACACAACCTGACACCCCTATGTTTTGAAATGGACTTCTGCCATATATAAGGTGGAAGATTCCATTTGGTACAAAAAGGGTTAACAGACAAACACGCCTGAGCAAACACTGTAGACCCTGATGAGATGCAGCAGTTGCATCTCATCAGGGTCTACATTGTTTGCCACTCATCCAGCTAATAACAACATCGGGTAGTAAACTTTACTTGCTTAAATTAGAACAAGTATGGTAAGGAGCCCAGATATCCGAATACTTAGGCAAAATATGGTACATCAATTTCCAACTATCTTATTAACCCTTTTTGTACCAAACAGAATCTTCCTGTTTATATATAACAGGAATCCATTTCAAAATTTATGGGGGTCAGGTTGTGTTTCATCAAAATTTATTGAGAAAATGGCAGAACTTTTTGCAAACAGTGTAGGCCCTGATCAGACGCCGCTTTCTGCGGCGTCTGATCTGGGCCTGCACTGATTGCCATGGTACACGTTTTGGGGTTTTCGGTACTAAATGGGTTAAACATGCAATACTGTCTTGAGGTAGCATCTTCATGAAGCCGATATATGTAGCTCTCTTTAACTGCTGCAGAATAGGATTACATGCAAATGAAAAAGAATTCTCTCATAGACAGGGATGATTCCCGTTTCTTTGACATTCCTTTTTTAATTCTTTCTGACACCTTAACCAGTTTGAAAAACTTCAAAATACATAAAAGGCCAAAGTAGGCCAGAAATCGCAGTCTTCACAAAAAGTGCAGAACTGTCTGACGAAATGGATTTTTTGCATTTTTGTCCTGCAAATGAATGAGCATGATTTCTCATTAGATATGTTAGATTATCATTATCATGTTCTGACTGTTTGAGTTTTACGTCCCACCAACAGCTAAGGTCATACGGAGACGGGACCTCGGTTTAAAGACTCATCCGAAAGTCTGGAGAAGCCCGGGATCGATCCTGCAAACCCTTGTTTACAAGGCGAGTAGCGTAACCACTACACCACAGAGGCTTCTATTATCATGTTCTGAAAACTTTGATTTTTGACCCCCACCCCTTGGTGCCCCTACCCCTGGCCCTGCCCCCCAAGGCTGGGATCAAAAATCCAAAAGTGTCATGCACTCCCCAGACCAAAGATCAATCAGTTTCCCAGGTTTCAAGTTTATACCTCTAATGGTCTAGGAGGAGCTATCCAGTAATCATTATGGAGGGGGTACTTTTTTTTTTGTCTGGTGACCTCCACTTTGACCCTAGGGGTCAAATTTTGATTGCAATGTATTTTACTCATCATGCCATTCGATTTGATATGTTACACGGCCATATGTTGTGAAAAGTTCTTTTTATTATCACCTGGGTCCCCACTGTCCCTGAAAACTGTGATTTTTTACCCCCTCCCCCCCCCCCCCCCCCCACCCTTCACCAGTCCCAACCGCTAGAGGTGAGAAATTTGTATTTCTAAAGGTCTAGGAGGGGTTACCTGTTAAGACAGGCGGATGAACAGATGGATGCCGAAGATGATTACAATATCCACACATTTTCTTTGAAAAGCATGTGGATAATCAATGGGCAGATTTTGTTTGAGTTGAAGTTTAACTTCCCCGTCAACACTGCACAGGTCATTTTGGAGACGTTGCTTCCAATTCCAATGGGACTTTTACCCGACATTGAGATGAAATGACATCTCAAGCCCTGTCGCTCAATGAAACCAATAGGATTTATAAGCATGGACGGTCTGTCTCGCAAAGTTTGCTGGACAGACTTAGATCCTCTAAACTGTTTACCAGTACTCTTGTGCGGTCAGTTTAGCTCTGCGTGGAAGCATGAGGCAACCCATCTATTTCTTCAAGCCCTGATTATTGATCCAATTCTTCATTAGTCAGCTAAATCATTTCTCTCAATTAAATTAGACTGAAAGGCCAATATTTACCTCTGTGGTGTCTAACAGTTCATCTCCATTGTAGAAGAGTGCCTCTCTAGCCTTCCTTGCCTCCTCTTCAATCCTTTGCCTCTCTTCTTCTTCTTTTGCTCTTCTCTCTTCCTCTTCCCTAGCCCGCCGTGCTTCTCTCTCCTCTTGAATCTTGGCCAGCCTCTCTAGAACATAGTTGTTATATATCATATGAGCCAAGTTATTTGAAACTGCCTTGTAACCCCAAGTGATAGTGGAGAGGATTTCTGAATAGTTTATACTACATATGGGCATGTCAACCATCTTGGGCCATGAGACCAACACTATTTAAACAAACTCTTTCCCTCAGTCTATAGAGGCTTCACATGTAATTTGGCTTTAACTGGCAAATTAGCTTCAGGAAAAATGTTTGAAAATGTGGATGGAAGGACCAGGGCTCCAAAAAATGCCAGTTTATGTCTCCGAGACAGATTTTTATAAGACCAAATTTGACTATGGAAGGAAAATTATAAACAAAAAGAATGCCACAATATACCAACAAATCTGCACCAGTGGCACATGCAAAGTTGTACCTTTACTGTGTGCAGTCTCATTATACCTACCGGCCCCGATAGCTCAGTTGGTAGAGTGTCCGCTCCGGGGAACGGGAGGTCTCGGGTTCGATCCCGGGCCGCGACATACCAAAGTCGTTAAAAATGGTACTAGCTGCTCCTCGTTTGGCACTCAGATTAACGGGGTAGAGCTAGGACTGGTCGATCCAGTGTCAGGATAATGTGACTGGGTGTGGTATCATGTAATGTGTCTGGGACATGATACTTCAGTGAGGCAGCACTATAAACGTGAGCATTGAGCTCCCTGTCGCAACCAGACACCGTCGTGATATGACTGAAAAATTGTTGAAAGCGACGTTAAACCCGAATTCACACACACACACTCATTATACCTGCTTTTTCGAAGCAAAATCGGGTATATTATCATATGACTTTGTTGATAAGCAGTGGATAACGTCATGTAATAAAAATCGTATGACCACACGTGTAATAACACTTTGGCGGGATTAAGTAACGTCATGTTTGTTTGTTTGTTTGATTTGAGGTTTAACGTCCCCGTCAACACTGTAAAGGTCATTTTGGAGACGTTGCTACCAATTTTGTGGGTCTTTTACCCGACATTGAAATGAAATGACATCTCAAGCCCTGTCGCCCAATGAAACCAATAGGGTTTATTAGCATGGACGGTCCGCCTCGCACCGCGGTTCCTGGACAGGCTTAGATCCTCTAAGCGGTTTACCAGTACTAGTGTGCGGGCCGGATTCAGCTCTGCGTGGAAGCATCGTGCAGCCCATATATTTCTTCAAGCCCCTATGGGCGGGGGCGAAAGTAACGTCATGACGACGTCCATGTCAACACTGCATTTTTCGCAGAAAAATTGTCAAAAAAATTGGGTATAATATCATACGTCGTCGTTGATAAGCAGTGGATAACGTCTTGTAATAAAAATCGTATGACCACACGTGTAATAACACTTTGGCGGGATTAAGTAACGTCATGACGACGTCCATGTCAACAATGCATTTTTCGCAGAAAAATTGTCAAATTAAAAGGCGATAAAATCCAATTTAGTCATATGATAAAGAGAATCTTACACTTGTGGTCATTCCATATGAAATTTATAAAACTCGCCGAAGGCTTGTTTCATAAATTTCATATGAAATGACCACGAGTGTAAGATCCTCTATTTGTTTTCGTGTAAGAGTCGATTGTCTGTCAGCTCGTGTGTGTGTGTGTGTGTGTGTCTGTGCATGTGCTTCTGTCACATTTCTATGGAATGGATCTCCTCTGAAACCGGTTAAGGTACACTTTTCAAACTTTGTCATTAGTGTTATTCATAGAACAAGTGGGTATTTGCTATGGTTTACTAATGACTGCACGATCTAGTTTTAATTTGATTTCGGTGCTTGGCATATTCAGCACTAATACTATTTATCAAACAGACTGAATTGCCAGTCACACTACATACTGTGATGTTGTTTGTCAAGATATATTCAGATAGTACATGTATAGCCAGGTATATATTCAGTTAGTACATGTATAGCCATTGGTATGTCTGTCCACTCTGAAGCAAAATCCGTTCCGTAAAAATCCTAAAAATTCGGACACCTTAAGGACTTGCTGTATATCTCCTAAAATTTCAACAAATTTGTTTCATGATTGAGCAAGGAGTCAAAACAAGAGGCTCAATGAGCCTAAACCGCTCACCTGAGGAACTTAAGGTTTAACAATTCACAGACTTGACTACTAAACCAGCCCATTGACCCTTACAGGATATAAGTCATCATTATTGCATTGCATTCCAAGTTTGAGACTTCTAGCTTCTATAGTTCCTGAGAAATCTTTGACGAAAATTTAACATTGGTCAAAATGGAGAGAAAGAAGAATGAAAGAACAGATGAACAAATAAGCTGAGAAAGCCCAATGTCTCTTACACAAAATAAGTCATCATTATTCTATTGAATACCAAATTTGATGCTTCTAGCTTTTATAGTTCCTGAGAAATCTTTGATTAAAAATTTAACATTGGTCTATTATCTCTATATGGAGAGAAAGAAGAATGAAGGAACAAATGAACCAGACTAGCTCCAAAACCTAATGCAGCCTTTCCCCTTGCCCAATGGTGCTACACATAAAATTTAAACAAGATTGGTCGACTGCCTTCTGAGATATGCTTCATTGAAAGTGTGGACGACGGATGGACGGACGACAGACAACGGACTCCGGAGCCTTGGTATACTATCAGCTCACTGGAGCCTTTGGCTCAGGTGAGCTAAAAATTCAAGTCGCTATTTCTGTCACAACATTTTCCCTACGTTAAGTCTATGGGCAAATTTTTTTGTCTCTCAAGGTCACGTAACTCCGAGGTCAATATTCCGATTCGGCCCAAAATCGAACTTAACCGAGATTTTATGCCTGTCCTCGTTACCTGCAAGTTTGAAGCTGATCTGAAAAAAATTCAAGTCGCTATCGTAGTCGCAACATTTTCCCTAATTAAGTCTATGGGCAAATTTTTTGTCGCTCAAGGTCACGTAACTCTGAGGTCAATATTCCGATTCGGCCCAAAATTGAACTTAACCGAGATTTTATGCCTGCCCTCGTTACCTGCAAGTTTGGAGCTGATATGAATAAAAATAAAGTTGCTATCGTGGTCACAATGTATTTTTTATGCTCAAGGGCAGGTAACTCAAGGCAAATAATCCGATTCGGCCCAAAATCGAACTTAACCGAGATTTTATGTCTGTCCTCGTTACCTGCAAGTTTGAAGCTGATCTGAAAAAAATTCAAGTCGCTATCGTAGTCACAACATTTTCCCTATGTAAAGTCTATGGGCAAATTTTTTGTCGCTCAAGGTCATGTAACTCCGAGGTCAATATTCCGATTCAAACTTATCTGAGATTTTATGCCTGTCCACGTTACCTGCAAGTTTGAAGCTGATCTGAATAAAAATAAAGTTGCTATCGTGGTCACAACGAATTTTTTTATGCTCAAGGGCAGGTAACTCCAAGGCAAATAATCCGATTCGGCCCAAAATCGAACTTAACCGAGATTTTATGTCTGTCCTCGTTACCTGCAAGTTTGAAGCTGATCTGAAAAGAATTCAAGTCGCTATCGTAGTCACAACATTTTCCCTATGTTAAGTCTATGGGCAAATTTTTTGTCGCTCAAGGTCACGTAACTCCGAGGTCAATATTCCGATTCGGCCCAAAATTGAACTTAACCGGGATTTTATGCCTGTATTGGTTATCTGCAAGAATGAAGTCGATCAGAAAAAAATTGACGGAGCTAGAGTGATGACAAGCTTTTTCCTATGTGAAGTCTATGGGAGCTAGATGTTGCCATGGCAACCAGAGTTCCACTCAGATCTGCCTGAAAACCTAATGAAGCCTTTCCACTTGCCCAATAATGCGACACATGAAATTTGATCAAAGTTGGCCAAGTAGTCTTTAAGATATACATTTTTGAAATTCCCATTAACCCTAATGCAAAAACACACAAGGGCAGGTAACTCCTCAGTGAATGATCCGATTCTGCCAGTTATCGAACTTGACCGAGATTTCATGGCTGTGCTGGTTATCTGCAAGAATAAAGCCAATCTGAAAATAATTGAAGTAGCTACAGTGATGACAACTTTCTCCCCATGTTAAGTCAATAGGCAATTTTTTCAACGCTCAAGGGCACGTAACTCCTGAGTGAATAATCCGATTCAGCCCAAAATCGAACTTGATCGAGATTTCATGAATGTCCTCGATATCTGCAAGAATGAAGTCGATCAGAAAAAAATTGACGGAGCTAGAGTGATGACAAGCTTTTTCCTATGTTAAGCCTATGGGAGCTCTTTGTTGCTGTGGCAACCAGAGTTCTCATCCGATCTGCACGAAAACCTAATACAGCCTTTCCCCCTACCTGATGATGGTTCATATGAAATTTGATCAAGGCCGGCAACTGGTTCCAGAGATATACTTCGTTGAAAGTGTGGACGACGGACGCCGGCTCGTGGTATACTAATACCTCACATGAGCCTTCGGCTCAGGTGAGCTAAAAATGCAGGCAGGATGGCAAAAGGTGTGCATCCTAATCGGACTGCTCCTTCAGGAACAATCTGATCTTGGTCTGCCCTGTCTGCTCAGCCATACCTGTCCCAATACTTAGGATCATTATGGTACATATTCTTTTCCCAATATCTATATTCTCATTACATTTACAGAAGATAAAAATCTATGAAGAAGTTTAACTATTAACCCCTTTTTTGCTGTTCACGACAACCCCTATCTTTGCAAACAGTGTAGATCCAGATCAGATGGCTTCTGAAGAAGACATTCAGTTTATGAATTTGTAGGAATAAATTACTTCAAATAATCTGATTGGTTCAATGTCAGAAATGGGTGTGGCTTAATTGAATATTCAGCAAGAGAAGGGTTAAGACATAATGTTGTTCATATACAATCAACGTCACATGATCATAAACATTAAAGTGACATCAAAATAAACCATGTTCCTCTCCATAATGACTGGATGATGGTTATGTCAACAACAGTGCTCCCCCGTTTAATAATAGGAAAGTTGCATGCAACTGTTTTCTAAGAAAAACCTTTTCAACCTTGACCCTAAAACCAGAATTTTTCATCTGTGGCTGGAAAATAATGTAAATTTTAATTTAATAAAGGTAATTTCTTTAACATTCATTGAACATGTTGAAGTGCGAACAACATCTGATCATGAGCAAAATTTAAGTGAATCTCACGTAAACTCTGCTCGTGACACAATGCTGTTCATACTTCAATGAATGTTAAAGAAATCACATTCAATTCTTACGTGATTTGGTAATAAACTTTAGTAGTAAATATATCAGAAAACATTATGCAATTATTCAAGAAAACATTATATACCACAGGCAAAAATGATTCTGACTAAACCAGGGCAGGTTACCTTTGCATAAAATGACTTTCAGTACTCAGCTACTATTTACGGAAACAGGGAGAACACTGCTTACTTTCAGAAAGGTCTACAATCTAAAAGGCACTCAGCTATCCTGAAAAAACATTTTAATAATCATTTATGTAAAATGTTTGTTTGTTTGTTTGTTTGATCTGAGGTTTAAGGTCTCCGTCAAAACTGTATAGGTCATTTTGGAGACGTTGCTTCCAGTTTTGGGGACTTTTACCCTATACTGAGGTGAAATGACTTCTCAAGCCCTATCATCCAAATAAACCAATAGCGTTTATATTCAGGGACAGTCCAATTCAACGTACTTTGTCTGGACAGGCTTCATGCAGACTGAACAAACTATTTGTATAAATCCTGACAAAAGGGCGAGGATTGCAGCTGCGTTTATTTTGTTATGTTTGTCTTTGAATATCTGTATCGCTTATATCTTTTTATATTTGATAGCCAAATGACCATTTTGTGGGAAAGTAACTGTCCTTTAGGCTTTCCGCTATTGAAATTTCCATTAGGGTCTAGTTACTGCATGTTTGTGTTTCTTTCCCTTTGGTGTCTCTGATGGGAATTGTGAGTTAATTCTATTGGTTCCTGATCATTGCCTTCACTTCTATTCTAGACCTTGTGTTTCCCAGTACTCATGTGCGGTTGGTTTCAGCTCTTCGTGGAAGCATCATGCAGCCCAATCTATTTCTCCAAGCCCCAATGGGTGGGGGATATGCAATAAGAACCTTTTTTCTCATGAGCTTGCTCATTCAGTGACTTGTCTAAAACATGGCTGTGTAATTGGAAATACCATAAAAATCCTAAAAATTGGGACACCTTGAGGACTTGCTGTAATTCTCCTGAAAGTTTAACAAATTTGTTTCATGATCCTGCAAGGTGACAAAAAGTTGTAGACGGAACAGCAAACAGTATAGAACCTTATCATCTGATCTGGATCTGCACTGTTTGCTTGGGCCTGTCTGTCCCAATACTTAGGATCACGGTACTATGCCCAACTTGTCCTACTGGCCCAATTTTACGAAGTACTATTGAAAAATTTGAATATACAATGTACTTGTCCATAGGGGCTTGAAGAAATATATGGGCTGCATGATGCTTCCATGCAGAGCTGAATCCGGCCCGCACACTAGTACTGGTAAACCGCTTAGAGGATCTAAGCCTGTCCAGGAACCACGGTGCGAGGCGGACCTTCCATGCTAATAAACCCTATTGGTTTCATTGGGCGACAGGGCTTGAGATGTCATTTCACCTCAATGTCGGGTAAAAGTTCCACAAAATTGGAAGCAACGTCTCCAAAATGACCTTTACAGTGTTGACGGGGACGTTAAACCTCAAATCAAACAAACAAAACTTGTCCAGTGACAAGTATAGTGCTTGTCCATGGACAGGATGTTACAGACGAGTTGTCTATATATCTGTTTATAAGTACATGTACCTCTTTATGTAAAATGGATACATCTACCATTATTGATGGGGCCTTTCTTTTGGAAATATGAGGCACTTCCCACTGTTTCAATCTCCAAACAGGGGCTACTCTTAAAGGAGTGAATTTCAGCCACCTCGGTAGTTCAGTCGGATGCGCGTCTGACTTCTGATCAGGAGGATGTGGGTTCGATACCTGCCGAAGTTGGCAACATTATTTCGTGGAGATTGATCATGAAATCTTTTCTACGGTCATTCTCTCCCAATGATTCAAGAAGGGAAGTTGTCATTTCTGGCAAAAGAATGTGCACTCTACTGGTTAACCGCTTATGTATAAGCTTGCCCAGGAAAAGTGTGGATAGGTAAACTGACCGGTTCACAAATGATCTACAATAGTGTTGACTGGGCCATTAAACTCCAATGCAAACATACATAAAGGAAAGAATCTGCTCCCATGCAGCATAGTCTTTCCTTTAAGGGTAGCTTCTGTAAAAAGATCACTGCGTTGAAAAGATATCACAAAAGCACCCCATATTTGTTCCCTGGAGCCATTTTTTTTTCATTCTGTTCAAACTAATAGAGATATATTGTTTGTATTTTCATATGAACAGGTTAAGTTTTATTTGGAGGAGTTAAGCTTGACCAATCATTTAACCCAAAACAAGTACAAACATTTTCTATTTCAACAGCCCTGTCTACAACCCGTCTTACCTTTCTCGACCTCTATGGCAGTCTTTTTACTATTAGCATGGGAGTTTGTTAGTTCTTCTGTGATTTTCATCTGTTTCATGATATCATCTTTCAAGTCTCGGATCATGTAATAAAGTTCTCTCTCATAACCTTCTTTGTCAATTTCTTCCAGGACTTCAGCAATCTGGGGTGGTGTACTGTAATACCATACCTCATTCTCTCCCTCACTGCAAAGATAAGGAAATTTAACAAGAGCACCGCATGCAGGTGCCAACGCTCAGCTGCAAAAATTCTAAGTCAAAAAGGGGCATAACTGTGCCAAAAATATTTTGAGGGTTACCTCACCTATTGGTATGAGTTCCCCTTTTCATAATGACCAACTAGTCCGAGTTTCAAGTAAATATATTCAGAAATGACAGAGATATTACAAAATGTCCAAGTTTTTGCACTCCGACGCAGACAACGCCACAGCTATGACAATACCTCGTCATTTTCTTCGAAAACAGCTGAGCTAAAAATTAGACAGCACATAAGTGCGGAATATTCAAGTCTTTCTGTTATGGATTCTGTAAACTTTCTGTAGCAACTGCATGCACTTCTTTATATTGATCTGCATAATCATTACATTACATAGCCACTTTTACAGTTCTAGTTCTTAGAACATTCAAGACAGTTTTTACTTTTTCTTCATTAAAATGCCAAGGGGACTCAGTTTATAGGGCAGAAACGGACTTCAAAATTCGGTTGAACACTAGAGTGTTTAATAGTTTTTGCTTTTTTTTTTTAACGATCAACTTGAAATAAGTGAAATCATCTTGAAAGGGCCATAATATGGCCCTTTCAAGATTATTTCACTTATTTCAAGATTATGGCCCCTTTCAAGATGATTTCACTTATTTCAAGTCGATCATTAATCAGAGATGGTCAAAAACTGGACCTACCTGACCTTCCATTGCAAAACTTGGCATCTCACATGTGACACACAGCTGTGAGAGACCTAATGAATAAGAGCCAGCACTCTTACCAACTAGGCTACAGAGGCCCACTTAATGGTACGTTTGACGCAATAGTAGGCCCACTTAATGGTACGTTTGACGCAATAGTTCACTATTAAGTGTTTGTTTGTTTGATTTGAGATTTACCTCCCCGTCAATACTGTAAAGGTCATTTTGGAGACATTGCTTCCAATTTTGTGGGACTTTTACAATTGAAACTAGAGCTGTCAGAGGATCTGACTATAGCCCCGCTTCAGCGCTGTCAGAGAAGAAAGTTATTTAAGCTGCAGAGAAAACAGTTATGAACAAGAAATAACTGTTGAAAATTTTACATTATCTGGAAAAACTCTAAGAGTTGTGAGCCCTTGTCCCTCATTTCAATGAGCATGATACATTACCAGAATGTCCATGTTTATACTAAATTTCATCTTCCATTTTTCAATGTTCAAAGGGTAATAACTCCTAAAGTAGGCAAATCAGAGTCAGGGTTCCTGCGCTCTGCACATTGTCTCATGGTGCTTTACACTTGTGTGAAGTGTCATGAAAATATCTCAAATGGTTTGTGAGTTATGGAGCCGACACAGTCAAAATTGCCTTTTTAAATGTTCAAAGGGCAATAACTCCTAAAGTAGGCAAACCAGAGTTATGGTTCCTGCACTCTGCACATCATCTCAAGGTGCTTTTCATTTATTTGAAGTTTCATGAAAATATCAGAAACGGTTATGGAGCGGACATAGTTAAAATTGCCATTTTTTAATATTCAAAAGCCTATAACTGAAAAAGTAGACAATCAAGAGTTTGGGTTCCTGCGCTCTGCACACGTAATATGGTGCTTTACATTTGTGTGAAGTTTCATAAAATTATCTCAAACGGTTTTTGAGTTATCGAGCAAAGACGGCTAAAATTGATATTTTTCAATATTCAAAGGGAAATAACTCAAAAATTAGGCAATCCAGAGTTATGGTTCCTGCACTCTGCACTCCATCTCATGGTGTTTAATGTTTGTGTGAAGTTTCATGAAAATATGTGAATGGGTTTTAAAGTTATGGAGCGGACACGAAAATTGTTAACAGACACAGACAGACACACAGACAGACACACAGAAAATACGAAAACCAGAGTTATGGTTCTTGCGCTCTGCACATTGTCTCATAGTGCTTAACATTTGTGTGAAGTTTCATGAAATTATCTCAAATGGTTTTCGAGTTATGAAGCGGACACTGTTAAAATTGCCATTTTTCAATGTTCAAAGGGCAATAACTCCAAAAATAAGCAATGCAGAGTTATGGTTCCTGCGCTCTGCACATCGTCTCATAGTGCTTAACATTTGTGTGAAGTTTCCTAAAAATATCTCAAACGGTTTTCGAGTTATGAAGCGGACACAATTAAAATTGCCATTTTTCAATGTTCAAAGGGCAATAACTCCAAAAGTAGGCAATCCACAGTTATAATTCCTTCGCTCTGCACATTGTCTTATGGTGTTTAACATTTGTGTGAAGTTTCATAAAAATATGTTAAGCAGATACAAAGTTATGGAGCCAACACAAATGAACGGAATCACGGAATTACGGAAAATGTTCAAAGGGCAATAACTCCAAAAGTAGGCAATCCACAGTTATAATTCCTTCGCTCTGCACATTGTCTTATGGTGTTTAACATTTGTGTGAAGTTTCATGAAAATATGTTAAGCAGATACAAAGTTATGGAGCCAACACAGATTAACGGAATCACGGAATTACGGAATGACAGAAGGACATGGCAAATCCAATATAGCCCCACTTTTTCAAAGCGGGGCTATAATGACATCTCAAGCCCTGTCGCCCAATGAAACCAATAGGGTTTATTAGCATGGACGGTCCGCCTCGCACCGCGGTTCCTGGAAGGCTTAGATCCTCTAAGCGGTTTACCAGTACTAGTGTGCAGGCCGGATTCAGCTCTGCGTGGAAGCATCATGCAGCCAATATATTTCTTCAAGCCCCTATGGGCGGGGGCACTCACTATTAAGTGTAATTCAAGGTCAAATGTGGATGCTTGCATTAATGTTGCAGGGCATGTTCTGCCTGTTCTTCAGGGCCGAAATTCGGCCCCATTCCCAATGCTACAATGAAAATTCACCACAGAGAAGCTACATCTATATTGCACTGCTTAGCTATCAAATTCATAAGACTGTCATGAGCAACATTCATAGTTCTGACATTTCTCCGATGAAATTGTGTTCCCTATTTTGGTATTTTGTCGGTAATTTTTTCCCAATTTTACCCAGGGGTCTTTTCCCAAAATACCTGGGTAAAACCCTGTGTTGCTATCCTTAAGTGCAAATTTACACCAAGTATCATTAACACCACTCGTATACCGGTAGTCCTTGAGAAATGGACTCTTATATTAGGGTGAGTGCCAGGGTTGGCTCAATAGTTCGCAAGGTCACTGAACCATGAAATGAAGGTCAAGGTCAAATATGGATGCATGCCTTAAAGTTGTCATCCCCAGATGCAAGTTTTTAGCAAGTATCAATAAAGAAGTTCTTATAGTTCTTGGGAAATGGACTTTTACAGTAGGGTGAACGCTAGGGTCGTTGCAAATGTTGACTTCTTGACGAACGGACAGGGCTTGAAATGTCATTTCATCTCAATGTCGGGTAAAAGTCCCACAAAATTGGAAGCAACGTCTCCAAAATGACCTTTACAGTGTTGACGGGCACGTTAAACCTCAAATCAAACAAAACAAGCAAACAAAACGGACAGAAAATCGGACTCCTATATGGCACCATGCTTGAAGCAGGGGAAAACGTATCACATGCATCAACTGTCCTTAACAGGTCATTTTGGAGACGTTGCTTCCAATTTTGCGGGACTTTTACCGAACATTGAGATGAAATGACGTTTCAAGCCCTGTCGCCCAATGAAACCAATAGGGTTTATAAGCATGGACGGTCTCCTAATATTGAAGGACTTGAATTTTGTCGGACATAATGTATTATTTTTCAACACAATCCCCTTCAGTATCTATACACTTTTGCCAGCAGTGTTTGGGCCTCAATGCCTTTTTTTACAGAACTCCTTTTCTTAGCTGTTCAGGAAGTCAGCTACTGCATATATGATGTCATCATTGGACTGAAAGTGGTTGCCTGAAATAGCCATATTCAGTTTTGGAACTTGTAAGTCTGACCACATTTCATGCATTTCTTCATGAGATAGGGAGCAGACAAGCCGAAATTCACAGTCTTTGAGGGACTGTGCCCTTGAAAATAAGGTCAAGGTCAACAAAATCTAATCAAATCTGTGGCATGTTGTAATGATATATTGTACTAAGTTTGTCTAAAATTAATCAATTCATTAATGAGATAAGAGTGCAGACAAGCCATTTTGGCCCAAATTGACTGCTTTTAGGAGGCTGGACCTTGAAAAAAGGTCAAGGTCACCAAAATCTAATCAAATCTGTGGTATGCTGCAATGGTACATTGTACCAAGTTTGACTAAAATTAACCAATTTGTTGATGAGATAAGTGTGCAGACAAGCCATTTTTGGTCCAAAAATGGCTGTTTTGGGGGGCATGTGACCTTGAAAATTAGGTCAAGGTCATAATAACCTAAAGACCTGTTTTCCCCCATCCTAATAATGTAACCATGCAAGTTTGGTCAGAATCCATCCATATAGGTTCAGGAGATATAGTGCTTCAAACAGGCTATGCCAAGAACGACGCCAATGTCAACGCAAACAGGATCCGCACCAAAATCAATATGTCCCCCTCCTCTGCGGCAAGGGGGCATAATTACTAATTGATTATTTAACAGAATGGCAGGACTGATAATTGATTACCTTTTAGGCTCTGAATAGCCAGCCCTTTTCAGAGATACTTACACAATAAGCCTTCTTGAGAGAAACCAGTATTTTCTCCCATGTCTGTCATAACCCAGGGGCTCTTGTCGACAAAGCATTCCACTTCTCTCTGCTTCAGAAATACAGTCTGTTACACCCTTCACCTACAGAACAAACTACCGTAATAAACTAAAAGAAAATCAGAAACCTTGAGGACTTGCTGTAGTTCTAATTAACAAATTTGTTTCATGATCCAACAAGGAGTCCAAAAGGTGTGGACGAAATGACAAACAGCATAGACCCTGTTCAGAAGTAGTCTGATCTGGGTCTGCACTGTTTGCTTAAAGGCCTATCAGTCCCAATACTTAGGATCATTATGTTATTCTTAGTAGTTACTAAGAATGCTGATCTTTAAATGAAATGTCATTATAGGCAGTGTATAAATAATAATTTGTCTGTCATTACTGACAATGACCGATCTTAATCAAATGAGTGAATAAGTATCGAAACAATTAACCCATTTTGTCTTAAATACATGTATAACTCTCTGGTTGGAGCCCATTTCACTAAATCTGTACATTGCCAAAACGCCCTGCCCTACAACCAACTATGTTTTATGATTTTGAAGGAATCTGATAGAGCCAGTCATGAAACATTCCTTGAAAATGATCTACTGTAAAACACTTAAATTTGGCGGCAGCAAATTTTGGCACTTTTTATGAGTGGACCCTTTGGCAGATTTATATTTTGGCAGATTTTCGATTCCCAAAGAAAAACATATTCCTGATTAGATACGAATTCGTGATCTCTGACGTAGCCTTGCGTGGTGATTTGCAAGTTTTACAACGCGATTTTCTGATGACCACAGTTGTCAACCAATCAATATGACTTGATGGACAGCCAGAGTCATTGCAATTTGAATATATTCACCATATTTGCATTATTTGCTGGCTCCCAGCTTGCACATTGTCAATGTCGGAAAAACAGGTAAATAGACCCCCCTGACCTTTCAAGGTCAGGGGGGTCTGGTTACCTGTTTTTCCAAAACTGATTATCTTCAGACTAGGAACCAGCAGATAATGCAAATAAGGTGAATATAAGGCAAAAATGTCCTGAACACAGGTAGCCATGTTTTTACACCTAACAACATCCCTTGAACAGGTGTTCATTTTTCCTTTTGTTTGCCATCCTGTTAATGATATTCACTAAATCCCCAAAATACATGAATATATGTTTCCGAATTCAGAGTCCAATTTCATAAACTCAAAAGGTACTGGAAACCCCAAAACTGTTAATTGGCAAATGGTGTAGGCCCTGATCAGATGACGCAGAATGCGGCGTTTGATCAGGGCATACACTGTTTGCAAAAGGTTCAGCCATTTTCCAAATAAAGTTTGAAGAAAACACAGCCTGACACCCCTAAATTTTGAAATAGACTCCTGCCATATATAAGGAGAAAGATTCCATTTGGTACAAAAAGGGTTAAAGCAGTATAATGTCTACCTGGTGAGCTTTACAGATGCTACAAAGCCAGTCGTCATCTGGTACTTCTTCAAGTGGAGGGTCCACACATGCTAAATGATATACAGCTGAACACGTTTCGCAGCACAACAGATCTCCAAGCCTGCAATAAACAATTCAAATTTGTGACATCTACAGACCCGTACTTGAATGTGGTACTGTTTGAATTGAAAGTGAAAGTATAATTTCCATTTCAATTACTTTTACATTTAGAATCCTACATACTGAAAATGAACACTGAAGTACAGCTGCATCCTGTCTGCATTCAATAAGGCACCTTGTCCCAAAATATGACTATAAATTCGAATATTACCATATTTACCCTAAATATTCCGAACACACCATTCCTTACCATACTTGTTCAAAAATTTGAACAAGAGCTTTCACATGACAGCATAGCTCGCCTGTTTTGCACCGTCAAGATATAAGGAAAAATTAGTGAACCATGAAATATAGGTCACACTCACTGAAGCGCAAAATATAGATCAAGATCATCGGGCCAAGATACCTGCCACATCAGTACATCAAGGAGAAGCACCATGTAAGGTTTGGTGGTTGTAGGCCCTACAGTTGAGAAGATATGGAATGTTGACATAAATGTGTAAAAACTAAAGGAGCATGAAATACACCCGGCAGGTCAAGGTCACCAGATCAAAGAACCTGCTAAGTCAGTACATTGAGACGCACTAAAACGCCACTAATACTGCATCATGCAAGGTTTGGTGGTTGTATGCCTTATACATGTATTTGAGGAGATATCAAATGTCAATGTAAAATATTTCAAAGCCACTGGAGTGCAAAATATAGGTCAAGGTCACCAGGTCGCTATACATGCCAACTTGCAAGTCAGTACATTAAACAGAAGCACTATGCAAGGTTTGGTGGTTGTAGGTCTTATAGTTGAGAAGATATGGAATGTCAATGTAAAATGTAAGTCACTGGAGGGGGAAAAACAAGTCAAGGTCACCTGGTTAAGGTACCTCCGAAGACCGTACTTTAAGGAGAAGCACTATGCAAGGTACATTTATGATGGTTGTAGACATTATACCTGAGGAGATATTGAGCATCAAGGTAAAATGTGTCAGTCACCTGAGCACAAAACACAGGTCAAGTTACCTGCAGAGTCAGTAAATAATCTAGGAGAAGCACTATGCAAGGTTTGGTGGTTGTTGGACTTTTATTTAAGGAGATCTGGAACATCAACGTAAACTGTGTCAAAGTCACTGAAGCGCAAAACATAGGTCGAGGTCACTGGGCCAAGATGCCTGCCTAGTTTAAGTTAGGAGGTCAGAGAGACATTTTATGCAAGGTTCGATGGTTGAATAGTTGAGTTGAATACAATACTCACTTTGGTGTAAATGTCCAACTTCAACATAATGTTCAAAGTCACTGTGGCGCAAAATATAAGTCAAGGTGCTTGCCATGTCAGGGAGATGTTTCATGCAAGGTTTGATAGTTGTTTAGTTGAATGTAGGAAAGAAAGTATCAGGAAAAAAAGTATCAGGAAAAAAGTATCGGAAAAAAAGAATCCAGAAAAAAGTATCAGGAAAAAAAATATCAGGAAGAAAGTCTCAGTTTAATGTGACCAATTTGTGGGAATTTTACCAGACATTGAGATGAAATGACACCTCAAGCCCTGCTGCCCATTGAAACCAAACAGGGTTCATGAGCATGGTGGTCCGACTTGCACACTTAGCTTGTTTAATTGGAGGTTTAACATCCCCATCTACACTATATAGGTCATTCTGGAGGTGTTGCTTCCAATTTGTGGGACTTTTACCCGACAGCGAGATGAAATGACATCTCAAGCACTGTCGCTAGGGTTCATGAGCATGGAGGTCTGACTTGCACACTTTAGTTTCTTTAATTGGAGGATTAACATCTCCGTCTACACTATATATGTCATTTTGGACTTTTACCAGACACTGAGATGAAGTGACCTCTCGTCCCTTTTATAAGGTAAGGATTACAGAGATAGGTTGCAAAATTGATTATTAAACTGAAAAACAAATCAAAACATACAAAAGTATCCTAATCATCATATCATTGTAACATCAGAAGCGAATCTGATTAAAACTGATACTTTTTTTCCTACCCATCTTTAATTCGAGGTTTAACATCCCCATCTACATGTACACTGTAATGTCATTTTGGACTTTTACCAGACATTGAGATGAAGTGACCTCTCGTCCCTTTTATAAGGTAAGGATTACACAGATAGGTTGCAAAATTGATTAATAAACTGAAAAACAAATCAAAACATACAAAAGTATCCTAATCATCATATCATTGTAACATCAGAGGCGAATCTGATTAAAACTGATACTTTTTTTCCTACCCAAAACTGATACTTTTTTTTTTCCTGATACTTTCTTTCCGATTACCGTTTAGTCTTGTTTTTGATTACAATACTAACTTTGATGTAAATGTTGAACTTCGACATAAATGTTAACAGACGGACTGACAAACATTTGGAAAAGCGGATGCCTATGTTGCTACAAGCAAGTGCGACAAAAATCATGATCAATCTCTATGCATCATACCTTTGATTTTTGATCACCAGTCAGATGTACATCAGACTGAGCTACAGTGGCCAGCAAGCCCAGTTGGTAGTGTGAGAGACCCTGGGTTCGTGTCCTAGTCGGACAATTTCTGCTTTTCTTGCACATGTCATGTTGCATGTGACAAACATTATTCCAAATGGAATCTTTCTAATTAACCCTTATCTTGCTGTTCACGACAACCCTATCTTTGCAAACAGTGTAGATCCAGATCAGATGGCTTCTGAATAGGATCTACACTGTTGGCATTCAGTTTATGAATTTGTAGCAATAAATTACATCAACAAATTTGATTGGTTGATAGACAGAAATGGGTGTGGCTTAAATATATATTCAGCAAGATAAGGGTTAACATGGCACCAGATAAGGAGTTGTGAGGAAAATTTTGGAATACTTTTTCTTATTTCTCAATATAAACACGCGCTGAATGTCATATTTGTGGGGACTGGCACTTGCAAAGTTTCAAGATTTGATTTATTGAAGTGATTCTAACAAGCACCCAGTGTATGTTTCTTGGAAAAAGTAAGGAATATTTTATCCTTAATTATCTCAATTAGCACCCACAGCATATGTTTCTAGGAAGAAATAAAGAAAATTCATCCCTTAATTATCCCCACAGGCCACCATGCATTAAATTCATAACTTACTTATGACATGCTCTACAGTGATCATCATACTGTATATTGCCTTCATTTAAGATTTCTTCTCTGACACGGTTGGTACTTAGGAAAAGATCACTCAAATTCTGTAATACTTTCAGTTTGTCTGAGAATGATACAAATGGAAAATCTGGCATCTGTATAACAGATATCACATCTTTGTTTTCCTCATAAGAATTTTTATCACTTTCAAGATATGCTCGAAAAACTTCAGGCCATGTCATACCATCCAAGAAAAATATTGAAATATTGATACTATCTTTAACATCTGATGGTCCAAATGTGGTAGTGTTTGCATCTTCTTCCCTTAATATTGCTTTGATTAAATTAACATGCATTTCTGTATTTAAAGTACATTGTTCCTCGCCAAGTAATGAGGCACAAAAGTCTTCAAATGAGAATGGGGATAGTCTGGCAATAGTTCTAAAATGGCGTAACACTTCATAAATACCTATACATTGCATTAAATATTCTGCAGGAATTAGGAGATCATTAGAACTTTGGGGTAAAACAAGTGGGGGCACTTCTTGATCAAATGGGATTTCTGGACTTTTAGGACGTCTAAAAATTACAACTTTCTTTTTCGTTGAAGTACTGCTATTTCCAGTGCTTTCAACACTAAAATCCGAGTCATAATCGTCCGGCTCATCAAAGGAGTCATCAGAACCATTTACAGCAGCATCATCATCTTCATCAAAGTTGACACTTCTACTGTCAAGGGAACCAGTACCCTCCAAACTGTCTCTTGAGAGCTCATCATCATCAAAAAGGCTCTGAATAAAGTTTCTGCCTTTATGTGCTGCTTCTCTATGCCTCCCTCTGTCAAATTTGCCTCTCGTTGGGGTGCTGGCAGGGGAAATACTGACAGGCGTACTTGACCTGCTTGAACTGTTCTCTCCGACGAAGCCACCACCAAAAGCTTTAGGCTTTCTCAGTAAACGAGCCTTTCCAGTTGAAATTGGTGTTCTTGGAGGCCTTCCGCGGGCTCGCTTTGCTCGGCCGGACATTTCTGCGGGAATGTGGCCAGTCAGAACCTTCTGTCACATTACGGACATAAATGTAAACAAACACACGTGCTCATTTCTGCGGAACCAGGGATTTAGGGTCCATTTTCGACAAATCGAAATCCGCCATTTTCACAAATGAGGTCACGTGACATTGTGTCTATTTATCAAAAGCGCCGTTTTCAAACTGACCGATCGAAAATTGATAGATATTCGGTATTCTGCCAGATTAATATATCACGGCATACTTTTATTCAACCAATCTATAAGTTAACAATGTCTTAATAAATGAATATATGGGGAAAATCTTCGAAAACTCTTCCTTTGCTGATGAGTTGGTCAGCGCGGCTTGCTTTGTTTCGCTTTGCAAACCGTAACCGCATTGGACAGTCTTCGTGTAAAATTTTAGCGTTTGCTGGTTATACAGGGCTTCTGAATTTTACAGTAAAGATATATTTCAGTAGGAATAATTATTTCATAGTTTTTCACACATAGAAGCGTTTGTCTACTTTTGTAGAAATGTGTGTTTTAATCTTTAGGACATTTTGGGACAGATACTTTAGGCCAATGAAAATACACGTAACAAATCTTATTCGGTATGTCACAAGGAACGGTAATAAACGAGAAAACACGATTTTTATGGGTCATCTCAAACGTTATACAGTATCATAACCTAGGGGTATTCTCAAATAGATCTATCCAATGGCGAGGGTTAAATTTTCGCTGTTCAAACATGCTCCATTGGCAAAACATAGCTAAAAGCGCCGTCCTACGGATCGTGGATTTTAACTGGACGCCACCGCTTCTGTGTGTACCGGGTCGTTTCACCAGTTAGCAGTTTCGCCCGTGGGTCATTTCGTCCCTTCTTCTTCTACTTCTTAGTGCGTCGGTCACATTTGACCATTACCGCAGGTGCATATTACATACACTCCAGGTTTTGCAGGATGAAAGCCTACACAGTAATCATGTAATTACGGTAGGGATCTTTAACCTGCACAGGGGATGGTTCTCCCTGCACAGGGGGCCTCCAGTTAACGTCCCGATCCGAAGGACGGTGCACTTTATGACATTCATCCCTGCAAATGATGCCAATGAAGCGTGTTCGGACACCGAAACTTTATCGCCGCTGCCGGGGATCGAACCCGGGACCTCTAGCATCAGAGGCAAGTGCACTCACCACTGAGCTATCACGTCCCTAGGTCGTTTATCTATCTATCTTCATATACTGAGTGGGTCATACTTGGCCATTACCTCAGTTGGGTGGTGCGCTAAATTTAGAATTTGGCAAAAAATAAAAATACCCCCCCCCCCCCCCCCCCCACTGGATGAGTTCTTAAAACTATTTACAATCTGCTTTCAGAGGTGTACTAAAACGCACACCTCTGGATCCCAATCTACACCATGCGGGCTTTGAACTCCTCTGCAGTTTTGGAATTTACCACAGAGGAGGGAAGACTGTTCCACTGAGGAATAGTTCTAGGGAAGAAAGAATTCTTCAGGGAATCACTATAGGTCTGGTACCTACGATATTGACTGTTGTTTAGTTTTGATGCCCTTGTTTGAGTTGAAGTAGTCACAGGGGTCAAGTATTTATCTTTATTAAGAGACTGTGTCAGAGTGTATCTTACAAAAGAAGGTTAAAGGGGACTGCTCGCGACGGGCCTCCAACGATGGCCACTCCAGCTCATCGAGCATTTCACCAACACTACTTCTGTTCCGCCATCGCCTGCAGGTCCATCGGGCAGCCGTCCTCTGAACCTTCTCAACCCGTTGAACCTGAGTTTTAACCCCGGGTTTAACATGGGGATGCCAAACGGGTGATGCATACTCTAGTTGAGGTCTAACCAAGGTTTAGCCCGAATTTAGCGGGTCGTTTCGCCAATATTGTTTTATTCAGGCCCCAATCACTGAGGTAAGTTATGATTTGGTACACAAAGCCTAAGAGGGCGCGGGGGAGGGGATTGGAAGAGTCGGAGTCGAGATTTTGCACTTACGTATGTAACGCGACGTCTGATTGGATAACGTCAAAAATTTTCGACAGTATATTCTGCGATATACTGTCGGAAACCCGACGTCATCACGTAACGTCGCTTTTCATTGGCCGGCATTTGGTTGTATGCAGCTTACTGCGCTTGCCGCCTTCAGAATTGTTACTGGTGACACGTCAAATGACGTTTATACGCCTTGTGCAAAATAGTACAATTTTTAGCTTAACAACCGAAAAAGTGCATTAGAATGGGGATATTAACTGTATTGAAAATTGTCATTTGGGAAGGTACATCGTCGGTTTTACGGTCGCAAATTACGTTTTACGGCTCCGCTAGCGCGTCGCCGTAAAACGGAATTTCCGACCGTAAAACCTCCGATTTACCTCCCCAAATGACAATTTTCAGTACAGTTATCCCCTAATTTTTTGCTTTGAAACAAGTTTAGACACAAGTTTCGATCATTGCATTCACCTCTATTTCTTACAACATTAATTACGACCCCCGTTACAAACTTCTTTCTTCCTACTGATACTGCATTGGTCACATTGGACCATTACCTCAGGTGTACAATACATACACTCCAGGCAACATTAATTACGCCCCCCGTATACATAGTACATTTGCAAACTTCTTTCTTTCTATTGATACTGCGTTGGTCACATTTGACCATTGCCGCAGGTGTACAATACATACACTCCAGGTTTGCAGGATGCAAGCCTGTATACAGTAATCATGTAATTACGGTAGGGATCTTTAACCTGCGCATGGGATGGTTCTCCCTGCACAGTGGGGGGGGGGGGGAGGGGGGGGGGGGGGGGGCTCCAGTTTACGTCCCGATCCGAAGGACGGTGTACTTTATGACATTCATCCCTGCAAATGATGCCAATGAAGCGTGTTCGGAGATCGAAATTTTATCGCCGCTACCGGGGATCGAACCCGGGACCTCTAGCATCAGAGGCAAGTGCACTAACCACTGAGCTATTACGCTCCACTTCAACGATGACAATGACACAATTTTTCAAGACAAATAAACAACATGCATATGAAATGAGAATCAGAATTGTTACTGGTGACAGGTCAAATGTGGACATTTATACATTAGGACCTGTGATATGGGAAATTAGTCCACACCTCTGACCAACTTATCTACACTATCATCTGCACCTTCAGCCGTGGAAATGATCGAATCGGGAGGGGCATTCCAATCTCTAATGGTTCGAGGGAAGAACGATTCATTATAAATGTCAGTTCTTGCAGTTGGGACCTGAAACGCTAGTGGGTGGTGATTTCTACAGTGCCTAGCTGGGGGAACAAGGTCATCTGTTGGAGGCTGGCAGCACCCTTTAGACCTTTGTATAAAAGTATGAGCCTACTGTCCCTTCGCCTTTTCTTGAGAGACACCTATCTTAATTTTCCTTGTATTCCAGTCATGCTCCCAGTTTCAAAGCAGTAATTGCGTATTACAAATCTGGAAGCTGTATTCTGAATGTTTTCAATTGCTTTATGAAGGACCACTTCACTGGGGTCCCAGATATAACTACCATATTCCAAGATTGGGCGAACAAGTCCTTTATATGTTGCCTCTTTTACATTCTGAGGACACCGACGAAGATTTCGCCCCAAGAAACCAAGCGTTCTATTTGCCTTAGTATACATGTTGCTAATGTTTGAATTCCATCTCAAATCGTGTATGATTGTCACACCAAGGTATTTAATGGAATCTGCCTTCTCGAGGACCGTTCCCTTTAAGGTTTAAGAAGCCTCAATTTTATTGGTTCTTTTTCTATAATTATCTGCATAATATTGCATTTAAGGGGCTGAAATATCATGCCCCATTTTCGCACCCAACATTCTTATCTATCTATATCATTCTGAAGTTTCAGTGAGTCCTCCGTATCTCTAAATTCTCAGCAGCAAACACAGTCAATCATCGATCGTCTGTGGACAAATTACATCACAAGATCGTATGGCAGGTGTAGACACTACAGTTTCCATCAAAACGGCATGTTTGTTTTGATTTGAGGTTTAACGTCCCCGCCAACACTGTAAAGGTCATTTTGGAGTCGTTGCTTCCAATTTTGTGGGACTTTTACCCGACATTGAGATGAAATGACATCTCAAGCCCTGTCGCCCAATGAAACCAATAGGGTTTATTAGCATGGACGGCCCGCCTCGCACCGCGGTTCCTGGACAGGCTTAGATCCTCTAAGCGGTTTACCAGTACTAGTGTGCGGGCCGGATTCAGCTCTGCGTGGAAGCATCATGCAGCCCATATATTTCTTCAAGCCCCTATGGGCGGGGGCCACAAAACGGCATGTGTCCCTAATATAGATATGAACTAAAGTAAATAAATTTTGATTCTCTTCGCTAGATAATTCATTTTCACTAAACAACAGAGTATTACAATAGAAAGGCTGAAATATACGCGTAGTCTCGAAAAGACGGCTCTTTCAATCACAAAATTCGGACATTGAAAGAAAAAATGATATGCGTCTTCTATGGAATAGGGACACATTTTGTTTGATTTGAGGTTTGACATCCCCGTCAACACTGTATAGGTCATTTTGGAGACGTTGCTTCCAATTTTGTGGGACTTTTACCCGACATTGAGATGAAATGGCATCGCAAGCCCTGTCGCCCAATCAAACCAATAGGGTTTCTCTAAGCATGTACGGTCCGACTCGCACCGCTTTGCCTGGGCAGGCTTAGATCCTCTAAGCTTTTTACCAGTCGGTTTCAGCTCTGCGTGGAAGTATCACGCAGCCCATCTAGTTCTTCAAGCCCCGCTGGGCGAGGCCATATAGCGACACATACATGCATATTGTTCTGGATGAAAGATCTGAGTTTATTTCTGTTTCTGGCATGTATTATTGAGAATCTTCTATTACCGTGTATATACACATGTAGTTGTTTGGTTACGAAAGTAATCAGGTAATACATTCCAAAGAGTATTAGCTGAATGTTACAGTGCTTTGCCTTAGGATTTGATAATCCAGCGTATATTGTTTGAGTTCACTGTCTGAGAGAACGAGTTTTAGAATACATAATATTTAATGTTTATTGTCGGGAACAACACCCCAACCTAGGGCGAAGATTCGGCCGGTAAAATATCTTTTCACCCCCCCCTCCCCCCCCCCCCCCGACCCCCAACCCTTCCCACCAGTGGCATATGCTGCTGACCGCTCTAAGTCGGTAGTTTTGGTGTTGGTCTTTTGCTGTTATTTTTGTTGTATGTCTGCAAATCTGTTGTGAGTTGTTGTTTTGTGTTTTCTAATGGTCTGATCACCCCGTGCTGATTGTCCCGTTTCATAAACACTCGTAATTGTTCGTGTTTTGTGTATGTTTCCTCTTCCTCTTGGTGTCGAGAGTGGGCTGCGTCTTGTGATTGTGGCACTCCCTTGGTGTTTCTTTTAAATTTCTACAGTATGAGCCCCGCCAAGCGAATTTGGGTCTTCGAGCATTCCGTCATGACAAATTTTAACTGCGCATGCCCAGCCATTCAGAGGGGCCAGGGATATGGCTTTCTGTCTAAAGGTTCCTCTTGATTTACTGCTTGTATGAGCGAGCAGCGAAGGTTCTGGCGAGACTGCGCGGATGCGCAGGCTCGCCTGAACCTCCGCTGCTCGCATAGGCGATAAGTACCAAAATCGCTTGACGGGGCCCGTATAATGATTGTATCGGTAATAAAACAAGAGGACCATGATGGTCCTATATCGCTCACCTGAGATAAAAGATTAAAAGTTTCAGGAACTTCCTATCTTTACCGAAGAATTTATGCACATGACAAGGTCAAAACATGTATTTTCGGTATTCAAGGCCACATAACTCTATGAGAGATAGGCAGACATCACCAGTTTTCAAACTCATCCGAACTTTCATTCCCAGCCTACTTATATGCTAGTTTCAGGAAGATTCGATCAAAACTAAAGCACTTATGGTGATGACAAGATACAAAATAGGCATTTTCAGCAAAGAAGGGGACTTAACTCTGTGAGTAATGTGCCAACAATGTTAGTTTGCAAACACATTCAAGCTTTTATCTCTAACTTACTTATATGTAAGTTTCAGGGAGGTCCTTTCAAAACTTGGGGACTTAGGATGATTACAATGTCAAAAATGGGCATTTTCAGCAATCAAAGGGACATAACTCTATGATAAATAGGCCGACCTCATCAGTTTTTGAACCCATCCGAACTTTTATCCCTGTCTTACTTTCATGTAAGTTTCAAGAAGATTCGATCAAAAGTGCAGAGGCTATGGTGATGACAAAGTCTAAGCAGGCATTTTCTACAAACAAAGTGACGTTACTCTATGATAAATAAACTCACTTCACCGGTTTTCGAACTCGTTCGAGCTTTTATCCCATGACTTGCTTATATGTAAGTTTCAAGAAGATCCGATCAAAACTGAGGGGGCTACGGTGATGACAATGTTCGCAGAAGGAATAAGATTCATGCGAAGGGAAAAAGGACAGGAAGTGGTAAATTCAGGACAAAATTTGAAAACTTGATATGTGAAATCAAGACTGATATATTAAAAAAAAAGAGGACCATGATGGTCATTTATCGCTCACCTGAGTCTATTCATCACCTTGTTTTTGATCCCACATGACCCATATTCAAACATATTCAAGATTTTATAAAGGCAAACATTCTTGGCAAGTTTCATGAAGCTTGAACAAAAATGCAGTCTCAAGTATGATTTGACCAATTTTGTTTGTTTGATTTGAGGTTTATACTATTTAGGTCATTTTGGAAACGTTGCTTCCAATTTTGTGGGACTGTTACCCGACATTGAGATGAAAGGTCCGCCCCTTCATGTCTGACAGCATTTATATTTCTGCAGCCTGAAGGTTGATTTCAATCATTTCTAATCTGTAGCATGCTTATGGTGGGGAAATTATGAAATAAATGTAGGACGAGTGATGACAATGTTTTTTCTAAAAATAGCCAAAAGAACTTTGACCATGATCCAAACACCCTGCAAGTCTGAATTGCTTGACATACTGTATTATCATACAGAATATTTGTTTAAAGTTATAATAACCCCTTTTGTTTAAAGTAATAATAACCCCTAAAAGGCGGGAAAACCCTGAAGGGGTAGCCTGGCAAACAGCATAGGCCCAGATCAGACGTCGCAGAATGTTGCATCTGATCAGGGTCTGCACTGTTTGCTAACAGCATTTTTCTGTCAAATAAAATAATCTCCTGATCAAGGTATTAAAAAAAGAGGACAATTCTGAGCAAGTTTGATGATGATTGGACTAAAACTGTGGCGTCTAGAGTGTTAACAAGGTTTTTCTATGATTTAATACAATGAAATACTTTTTGACCCCACATGACCCATATTCGAATTTGACCTAGATATTGTCAAGATGATCATTCTGAGCAAGTTGGATGATAATTATGCTGAAATTGCAGTCTCTAGAGTGTAAACAAGGTTTTTCTATGATTTGACCTACTTTTGAACCCATATTCGAATTTGACCTATATATTGTAGATATGATCATTCTGAGCAAGTTTGATGATGATTTGACCAAAACTGTGGCATCTAGAGTGTTAACAAGGTAAAACTATGATTTGACCTACTTTTAGACCCGACATGACACATATTCGAACTTGACCTAGATATTGTCAGGATGATCATTTTGAGCAAGTTTGAGGATGATTGGACCAAAACTTTGGCCTCTAGAGTGTTCACAAGGTTTTTCTATGATTTGACCTACTGACCTATTTTTTGGCCGACATGACCCATAATCAAACTTGACCGAGATATTGTCAGGATGATTATTCTGAGCAAGTTTGAGGATGATTGGACCAAAACTGTGGCCTCTAGAGTGCTAACAAGGTTTTTCTGTGGTTTGACCTACTGACCTACTTTTTGACCCGAAATCACCCATATTAGAACTTGACCTAGATATTGTCAGGATGATCATTCTGAGCAAGTTTGAGGATGACTGGACCAAAACTGTGGCCTCTAGAGTGTTAACAAGGTTTTTCTATGATCTGACCTACTGACCTACTTTTTGACCTGAAATGACCCATATTCAAACATGACCGAGATATTGTCAGGATAAACATTCTGACCAAGTTTGATGAAGATTGGACCAAAACTGTGGCCTCTAGCGTGTTAACAAGGTTTTTCTATGATTTGACCTACTGACCTACTTTTTGACCCGACATGACCCATATTCGAACTTGGTCGAGATATTGTCAGGCTGATCATTCTGAGCAAGTTTGAGGGTGATTAAACCAAATTTGGGGCCTCTGGAGTGCTAACAAGGGTTTTCTGTGGTTTGACCTACTGACCTACTTTTTGACCCGACATGACCCATATTCGAACTTGACCAAGATATTATCAAGATGATCATCTTGAGCAAGTTTGAGGATGATTGGACCAAAATTGTGGCCTCTAGAGTGTTAACAAGGTTTTCCTTTAATTTGACCTGGCGACCTACCTTTTGACCTTCAAACTTGACCGACATATTGTCATGATGATCATTCTGACCAAGTTTGATGATGATTGGATCAAAAAGTTTACGCACGACGGACGACGAACGACGACGCCGGACATCTCACAGTCACAAAAGCTCACCATGACCTTCGGTCAGGTGAGCTAAAAAAACAACAAGTTGTCAGAAGACAACATAGCTCGCCTTTGGGGGCCTAAGCTGGATGGGGGCAATTTATCAAAAATTATTTTTTTTTCTGTAAAACAGGCAAACAGACTGCAGCAAATGAAAGAGAACCGAAAAGTAAAAAGTACCCCTAATCATGTTTTCAAGCCTTACCAATGTAAAAAAAAGAAAGAAAAAGAAATCTATGTTTGAAAAAATTCTACAAACTTCCAAGTAATAACAAGGCACGACAGACGATACAAACCCCCTTGCACACGACAAATTATAAAAAGCGTAGCCTAGAATTTGTGTAAAATTACATTATTTATATCCATCGATTAATATACTAGGTACTTAAGAGTGGTGACAAAGTTTTTCTAAAAATAGCAACAGTGACACTGACCTTGAGCCCCAGACCATGAAAGTTGAACTCTCTCGGGATATTATCATACCCAACATTTGTGTGAAGTTATAATTAAAATCATCTATAAATGCAGGCACTAGAGCGATGATGAAGTTTTTTCTAAAAATAGCCACAGTGACCTTGAACTTCAACCCCAGACCCTGAAAGTTGAACTCACTCGAGATATCATCATGCCCAACATTTGTGTGGAGTTATCTTTAAATCCATCTATAAATGTAGGCACTACAGCGATCAAAATGTTTTTTTTTCTAAAACTGGCCACAGTGACCTTGACCTTCAGTCCCTGACCCTGAAAGTCAAAGTCACTCGAGATATCATCATACCCAACATTTGTGTGAAGTTATATTAAAATCCACCAATAAATGAAAGCGTAAGAGCCATGACAAAGTTTTCTAAAAATAGCCACAGTGACATTGACCTTCAGCCTCGGACACTGAAAGTTGAACTCTCTCGAGATATCATCATACCCAAAATTTTTGTGAAGTTACATTAAAATCCATCCATAAATGTAGGCATTACAGCGATCAAAATATTTTTTCTAAAAATAGCCACAGTGACCTTGACCTTCAGCCCCGGAATCTGAAAGTCAAAGTCACTCGAGATATCATCATACCAATGATTTGTGTGAAGTTATATCAAAACCTATCAATAATTGAAGGCGCAATAGAGATGACAATGTTTTTCTTAAAAAAAAAAAAAAAAAAAAAAAAAAAAAAAAACACAGTGATCTTGACCTTTGGCCCCGGACCCTGAAAGTCGAACTCGCATTTGTGTGAAGTTATATTAAATCATCAATAAATTAAGGCGCAAGAGCGATGACAATGTTTTTCTAAAAATAGCCACAGTGACCTTGACCCCGTGACCCTGAAAAGAGTGACCTTGACCTTGAGCCCCGGACCCTGAAAGTCAAAGTCACTCGAGATATCATCATGCCCAACATTTGTGTGAAGTTATATTAAAATCCATCAATAAATGAAGGCGCAAAGCGATGACAATGTTTTTAAAAAAAATAGCCATAGTGGCATTGAGCCCTAGCCCGCTGTGTTTTTAGAAAAGAAAAAAAGAAGAAAAAAAAAAAGCATTCCTCCACCGGGATTTGAACTCATGACCTCTTGATCCAGAGTCCAAACCACGGAGCTTGCAGGTAAACTTTAACACAGGGAAATAAGGGAGGTAATGCAGAGGAAAATATTAACTTCTCAAAAAGTCCAATTCAAGCAAAAAAACCTGGGAAATGGAGTAAAAAAGATTATGTAAAATATTGATTTTTACCTATTATCTATTTTATTTGAAAATAATTTGTGAAACATCACAAAAAAGAGCTTGCAAGTAAACTTTAACCAAATGCGGACGCCGACAGGGGGGGTATAGCAATAGCCGCCCCCCCCCCCCCCCTTACTATCGTACGGCGAGCTAAAACAGCATGATTTGTATGTGAATAACTTCACCGTCTATCATCTACACCGGAAATAGAATCCCGGTGAATCGAAAGTAATAGCTGCAGGTGAAGGAGTGCCTCTTGAAAATGGATTATTTTACTGCTTGTAAGCTTTAGGTTAAGATTACTGTTATCAAATATCAGTAGTGGACATAATTTGCTGCTGCCATGAGAAGTGCTCTCTTATATAAACGCACAATTGTGCAATTACAGACCGAATATTCGACAGCTGGTACCGTAAACAAAATGGATTTGGCAAGTTCGTTGTTGTTTTGTTTAATGTTTATGCCTTTCTACTGTAGATTTTTCACTTAATCAGAAAGAACAATGCAGGAGAAAATAATTTGCAAAAGAAACTCGCCTCAAATTGTACTTTCAACACAAATGTTTGCCTAAACGTAAATTACCTGTTGTACGGCGAATAGTAGTGTGGTGTACGGCTTGTTGCAAATTAGCGTAAACGAAAATGTACGGCGAATAGTTCCATGTTTATAGCTGATGACATTTTAAAAGTATACCGACCGGCCTTCCGATGCTTCTCTCACATCCACGAGGACTGTACTGCTCTGCATGTATGTCCTGTCAAAGTCAGGTGTTATATTTTGTCGAACATGCTGCTTCGAAATGTAAACAATGGCCGACAAGAACTGGGGCTAAATCAATAGATTCACCTGCCTGTCACAACATCTTTATCAAGTGTCATCAGAATTTTATAAACACACTTCAACAAATTTCACCCATTCTCTCGTCATATTAGCAAGAACCCATCACTATATAGTAATGTTAGTTAGAAACTAATGACTATGTATAGTTTTAAGACCATATTTTGGCACAGAGGCGTTATTGTGGGTTAAAAAGAAGTGCGAATTATGAAATCACGGCTGAGCAAATATACACGCGTGGAAGACTCGTAAGGGGTAGATGGCGGTTATGCACTTAAAATACTTAAGGGAACTTTTGGCCATGACTTACGAGTGATTACACTATATAACGAGACTTAAAATGTCAACATTTTGAGATGAAATGACATCTAAAAACTTTCCGCTCTATGAATACAACAGAATAAAGATGCATGGCCAGTCACACTCGCACTACTTTCTCTAGGTTCTGCGGTTCGATTAGTTGCAGTGGTAATAAATTTACGGTGTCCAAACATGCTACACTGGTATCATTTGCCGGGATAAATGCCCCAAACTGCACCGTCTATCAGATCGAGACGTTAACTGGAGCCCTCTACCCCCCGTGCAGGGAGAATCATCTCCTATGCAAGTTAGAGATATTTGCGTAATTACATGATGAGTTTAAACAATAGTTTATTAGTTAACTATATACGGTCACTAATAAACCATTGTTTAAACTGTAGTGTCCGAGTGATAGGCCGTAAATAACTGTTAACAGGATTGAACCACAGTTAAGTAACACATTTAAGATTATATACTTTTAATACTCATAATATGGAGACTGACATAAGAACTAAAACAAAGCAACTGGTATTAGAGAGGCAAATCTTATTATATATACTGCAGGTATGTATCTTCTGCTAGAGGCTCCTTAAGGATATAGATATAATACTTAATACACTACATCCCTTTCCTTCTTATTTTTTTTTTTCAAAACAAATACTTATAAAATTTATGAAAACTACGGTATGCTGAAGTTAACCAAGTACAAATTTGGATTGTCCTGATTTATCATATCATAGCCATTCTAATTAGTAATGTTCTTATTTTACTGTAAATGAAATAATACTGACAAGATTATCATGAAAAGTCATTGTTAGGAAACGCCTTTCTAAGATTTCAGAGTAATAACGGCTTTATAATTAATCCTAATAGTCTGTGTCTGGTTTTCACTTGATAACAGGAAAATAATGATGAACAGTATCTTAGAGCCTCTGATAAGTCAATAAACAGACTTCATTATGTCCAGTTTCTGAATGAATTAATGAATGGAATATCATCAGCAATTAAGTTCCCACAGTAAATGGAATTTTCCCAGCGGTTTCTTCTTTATGTCCTTGAATACATGTGTAATATTAAGGTATATAGGCACAGTCTAGCACATACTGCTTTTTAACAGATTTTTCACTAAAAGTAAGGAAAAGTGTAAACTACTAATATATATAATGAAATTAAATGTAAAACACATGCAATATTGGCAAACTGGTTATATAACATATAATGTTTACTCCATAACATAGTCTTTGAATTTTTCTGGTACCCTCCTTTCTCTCTCCGAACGCAAATTGTATCTCTTCACTGGTGTTGAACTCGAAGAATTGTTTTCCATTTCTGGCTCATTAACATTTTTTCTGCTGTTTAGGGCAGGTGATGTCAAAAGCGAATGCGGATTCGTATCAGGCTCACGCGGTATTTCAACAGATAAATCAGCTTCTGATCGCGGCATATTCAAATTTTCTCGCGATATACATGTAGGCTTATCTGAGGTCCGTTCATAAAACCTTTTTAGATGCGTAACATTTCTCCTATACTTCACGCCCTGATCTGACTCTACTAAAACACTATTCCCTGTCTTATGCAAGACTTTGTAGAATTGCGGTTTAAACTGGCTTTGAAATTTATTCTCCATGTTTTGTTTCATCAAAACTGTGTCACCAGGCTTTAATTCGCTCTCGCAAGCGTTTCTACGTTTATCACCATACACCTTGCCTTTCTCCTTTTGCTCGCTATCGCGATCGCGCATTTCTTGGTCATATGATGTGTGATCAAGTAAAAGTGGTAGCTTTGTTCGTAATTTTCGTCTATAAAGCGCCTCGGCAGGGCTAACCCCTGTTATTGAATGTGGTGTACTGCGATACATCAGTAAATAATGATCAAGTTCTGATTTCCAGTCGCGTTTTTCAGTTTGTGCAATTTTGATACGCTTTAGGATCGATCTATTTTCACGCTCGACCTGTCCTTGAGCTGGACTCCAATATGGACTTACCCTCCTGTGGTAAATTCCAAATTCAGCCATGAAGCTACTGAAATGTTGGCTTTGGAACTGACTTCCATTATCAGTCTGAATCAAAAGGGGTAGACCATGAGTAACAAACATTTTCCACATTACTTGTGTTATTTTCTCAGCTGAAGTGTTTTTCAAAATTGCTATTTCAAAGAATCTACTGTAAAGATCTACTAATACAAAGACATAATTTCCATCAGGAAGAGGTCCCAACAAATCTGCTGAGAGCTGTTCCCATGGCCCTGAAGGTAAATCTGTTCTTATCATGGGTTCAGGTTTTGGTGTTTGTATTTCTTTCCCTTTGGTGTCTTTTATGGATGGAGTAAGTTAATTGTATCAATTCCTGATCTTTGTTTTACTTCTACTTTGATGGCTGACTGACTAATTGACAACCATAACAAGATTTGCAAAATTTCTCTATATCTTTGTCAATTCCAGGCCAATATACCACAGTTCTCAATCTTCTTTTCATACTTACAATTCCAGGGTGACCATCATGACCTAAAGTCAAAACTTGTTCTCTTAATGATATAGGAATAACAATTCTAGTCCCTCTTAAAATAAGTTTACCTATAGCAGACAGCTCGCTTCGTACAGGCAGGTATTCCTTATATGGTAATTGATACCATTTGCCATTTAACAGGCATTCTCGCACAGCGACTAACTCCGGATCTCGATCTGAAGCTCGTTCGATTTCACGCGTAGTCATTGCTACTGGTGTCGATTCACGTGCAACAAATTTTATATAGTCGTCAGACTCGACACTTTTCGACAAGTCCGGTTCTTGCTGTTCTGACTTACTTAATAATCTACTTAGGGTATCTGCGATATTCTTGTGACCCTTAATATATCGGACAGTGAATTTATACGATTGTAATCGTAAAACCCATCGTTCAATCCTTGCACAGGATTTTGACCTTGACCTTGGACCAAAAATAGTCTCTAAGGGTTTATGATCTGTCAGAAGTTCAAAATTTGTACCATACAGATATACATGAAACCGCTCACAGGCCCAAACAAGACTTAAAGCTTCTTTTTCAGTCTGTGAGTAACGTTTTTCTGTATCAGTTAAACTACGACTTGCATAACTTATGACTCTATAGTCATCCCCTTGCTTTTGTGTAAGCACTGCACCCAGTCCTACTGGACTCGCATCTGCAATTACCTGGGTTTTAGCATTCTTATCATAGTAAGCAAGTGTTCCTGCTGATGCTAAACATTTCTTTAGCCTATCAAATGAATATTGCTCAGCTTGCCCCCATTTAAAAATTGCATTCTTATGTGTAAGTTCACGCAGCGGCGCAGAAATGGTTGCGAGATCAGGTATAAATCTTGCATTATACTGAACTAAACCCAACCAGCTACGTACCTCAGATATGCTTCTCGGTTCTCGCGCATTTAAAACTGCTGAAACCTTAGCCTCGGACGGTCCGACTCCGCTTTCTGACAACACATGGCCCATAAACTCTAATTTTGGCATATTGAATTCACACTTTTTACGATTTAAAGTGATTCCTTTTTCTTGTAGCACACTTAGCACTTTTTCTAGCCTTTTATCATGCTCTTGCTGATTCGGGGCATGCACTATTATATCATCCAAGATATTGTTCACGCCTTCACATCCTTGTAGGAGCTGTTGAACAACCTTTTGGAACATTTCTACCGCACAGCTGATCCCGAAATTTAATCGTTTGTACCGGTATAACCCTTTGTGCGTTATGAATGTAGTTATCTCCCTTGACTCCGGTTTTAACTCGATCTGGTGATACGCCATGTGTATATCAATTTTACTGAATACCTTTGATTCATTCATGTCCTGAAGTAATTCGTCAATCGTCGGAATAAAGTGACGCACCCGTTTAACAGCTTGGTTAGCCTGGCGCATGTCCACGCATAAACGAATATCCCCTCCAGGCTTTGGAACGACTACTACTGGAGACACCCATTTGCTTGGTTCGTTTACTTTTTCAATTATATCCATTTTCTCAAGCTCATCAAGTTTATTTCCAAGCTTTTCTCGCAGATTGAAAGGAACTCGTCTCACATTCTGGATCACAGGATCAATATTTGAATCAATTGGAATTTCAAGTTGAAAATGTTTAAGTTTTCCAAATCCCTCAAAACATTTGGAGTATTTCTGAATAATTTGTTCTTTTGTCATTTGTGAAGAACTGATAGAATTTACATCAAACGGTCCCAATTTTAAAACATCCAATGTTAAAGCAGTGTCACGACCCAGTAACGGTTTCCCCTGTCCTTCCAACACAATAAATTCAACATTTTCAAGCATTTTATCACCTAGAGAAACGTTAGTCCAAAATGTCCCAGCCACCTGAAGCGGTTCTTTACTTCCATAAGCATAAATTTTCCTAGTCTCTCTGCTGGTAGAACATTTAATTTTCATTTCCTTAAGCTTCTCCCATGTCTCTCTGTCGATAATATTACAACTGGCTCCTGAATCAATCATCATATTTAAGCTTATACCTCCAACTTTCACCATAATTTTGGCATTGTCACGATCTTTATCATTTGTCACAACAAACGTATAGTCACTGTTATCACTCTCGTTTTCCTCTATTTGTCGTACTTTCTTGTGGCTTGTTTCATTTTTCCTTTCATTTTTCCTGTCTTTAAATGTTTTGGTTTTACACATCTTTTGGAAATGATTATACTGCTTGCATTTCCTGCATTGTTTACCCTTTGCAGGGCATTTTGGATCCTTCCTCATGTGACCTTCAAGCCCACAGCTGTAACAAATTATCTTTTTCTTGTTAATCCATTTTTCTTTAGGTTTGGCTCCTCTATCCTTATTCTTACGACCTGAAAGCCGTAACAAAGGAAAGATGCATAGCCTGAAAAAATCCCCGCCTATGGTGGGATTCGAACCCGGGCCGCTCGGGTGACAGTCCACTGCTCTTACCCCTGAGCCAAAGAGTCGACTCCCTGACGCAGTTGTCAGAGAGTGGTTATAAACCTAGAAGCTATGCATATGATCTACCAAGGTAGATAATGGAAGGGAGGTAACACACCCCCTCTTCAAGGAAGTCATCATTTATGATGACGTGAAGGATGCCAACTTCGGCACAAGCCAATTCTGGCATTTAGGACGAGCCCCCATCTTACGACCCGAAAGCCGTAACAAAGGAAAGATGCATAGCCTGAAAAAATCCCCGCCTATGGTGGGATTCGAACCCGGGCCGCTCGGGTGACAGTCCACTGCTCTTACCCCTGAGCCAAAGAGTCGACTCCCTGACGCAGTTGTCAGAGAGTGGTTATAAACCTAGAAGCTATGCATATGATCTACCAAGGTAGATAATGGAAGGGAGGTAACATTATTGTTAAATGACAATTTGTTGATTTCCTGAACTGCACCCTCTATTGTAGATGCTTGTTTTTCTGAGTCTTCAAATGCTCTGGAAATGTCCCTTACTTGTTGCAAAGTTAATGTACGGCCTTTTTCTAACAGTTTCCTTCTGAGTTCATGTTTTCGACATTTTTCAACAATTTGGTCTCTTATCTGCATGTTGACGTCATTTTGAGTCCCGAATTCGCATGTTTCAGCTTTTTGTCTGAGTCGCACAATGTACTGTTCTATAGACTCGCCCTCATTTTGTGCCGTTGTTCTAAATTGATGCCTTTCAAATGGAACATTTGATAAAGGGTTGAAATATGTATTTAAAGCGTCTTTTGCTTTCTCATAAGTATCCTCTCCTTGTCCTTCCGGAAGTGTAAAATAAATATCCTGGACATCCATTCCTCCACAATGTAATAACAACGCTTTCTTCTGATCAGGATCAATTACTCCTTTTCCATCAACATAGAGTTCAAACGCCCTTATCCATCTTCTCCACCTTGGGCCTATTCCACTTGTGTTTGCACTATCAAATGTCTGTAACTGTTGTACATCATGTAGAGCTACTGCCATATTTAAATCCAAGAGAGTTCACTTTTTATTTCCGAATTTAATCAAAAGTTAAAGTTCTTTTTTTCGTATTTAAACAAAATGCCAGTTCCATTCTTTTACTCGTCGCCAAAATATGTAGTGTCCGAGTGATAGGCCGTAAATAACTGTTAACAGGATTGAACCACAGTTAAGTAACACATTTAAGATTATATACTTTTAATACTCATAATATGGAGACTGACATAAGAACTAAAACAAAGCAACTGGTATTAGAGAGGCAAATCTTATTATATATACTGTAGGTATGTATCTTCTGCTAGAGGCTCCTTAAGGATATAGATATAATACTTAATACACTACATAAACTAATCATGTAATGTAATCTCTCAGATCCAATTCCTGTGACAAATGGAGTCAAGCAAGGTTGTGTGATAGCCCCGACACTGTTCCTCATTGGGGGTGGCATAGCAAAAGGTGCATAATTACTGTGTATGCTTTCATCCTGCAACTCGGGAGTATGTGTATTGTACACCTGAGAGTAATGGTCAAATGTGTCCGATCGCAGCAGTTATTTTTAGGACAGTTCAACGGCCCAGTCAACACTATTTAGGTCATTTTCTTACGAACAGTTTACCTATCCACACTTTTACCGTGCAGGCTTATATGTAAGCGGTTACTCTTCTTGAATCAACGGAAGGGTGACAATGAGGGAGAGAATGACCATAGATAAGATTTCATGATCAATCTCCACAACAGAGTGTTGCAGACCCCGGCACGTACCAAATCCACGTCCTCCTGGTCACCAGTCAGACGCACATCCGACTGAGCTCCCGAGGCCGGCCAATCGCAGTAGATAGATAGATAGATAGATAGATAGATAGATAGATAGATAGATAGATAGATAGATAGATAGATAGATAGATTTCTTCATGATCCGTTGGTCGGGGAAAGCATATATACCCTTAAAAGTGGGGGGAAATGAAGTTGTCCATCATTGGCGTTTAGCAATAAAGAATAAAATAAATGCTTTTCCTCTTTCGCAGAAGAAGTAAGATTCATGCACATGCAAAAAAGACGGGAAGTGGTAAACTCCGGACAAAATTTGAAAACTTGAGACGTGAGATCAAAACTGATATATATATAAAAAATCAGCATGATTTGTTTGTGAATAACTCATTAGGTGATGTAAAGGCAAATCAAAGAGGTTCTTCTGTCGGGGTTATTTTTGTTCTGGTTTGTCTTTGGGTGTTTGTGTCGCTTATATTATTTTATTGTGGATGGCCATTTGGCCGTTTTGTGGGGTAGTGGAGGGTGGCTGTCATTTTGGCTTTCCGCTATTGGTGTTTCCGTTGGGGTCTGTTGTTTCATGTGTGTGGTTCTTTCTCTTTGGTGTCTCTGATGGGAGCTGTGGGTTGATAATCATTGTATCGATACCGGATCATTGCCTCCACCTCTATTTTCTACATATATATATATAGTCAGAAGGAAGACAGACAAGGTATCCCGCCCCTTAATAAAAATGGAGGGAACGGGGTTGCTGAATCAGACTCTGAAAGGGCAGGGGAACTAGTTGGGCAATTCAAGGATGCGTTTAATAAAACTGAGTTCACGGAGGTTCCATTGACAAGAAGATCGGCCCCATTTATGGATACTATTGTTGTGTCATCGGCAGGAGTGATCAAGTTACTAAAAGGCTTGAACCCCACTAAAGCTTTAGAACCTGATCCTAGATTCATGAAGGAACTAGCAAAAGAGTTAGATCCAGTTTTTGTCCACCTTTTTAACAGTCTCTTGATATGGGTGAAATCCCCAAAGAATGACACAAAGCGAACATTTGCCCACTCTTCAAAAAAGGAGATAGGGCTCTTAATCATAATTATCACCCTTTGTCTCTGTCTTGTGTTCTGTGTAAATTGCTTGAACATATAGTCTGCTCAAACATCATGGCCCACTTGAATGAACATAAACTTTTATCAGAAAGATAACATGCATTAAGGAAAAGGCATAGTTGCGAAACTCAGTTGAGAACAACTGTTAATGATTGGGCAAAAATCTTGGACAAAGGTGGACAGATAGACATATTTATTCTGGACTTCGAGAAAGCTCTTGACACCACACCACATGAACTACTTAAAACTAAGTTATTTGGTTATCGCATTGGGGGAAATACTCTCATATGGATTGATTCCATTCTTTGCTACAGAAAACCGCGTTGTTGTTAATGGTGAATCTTCAGAGTGGGCACCAGTTTTGTCTGGAGTCACACAAGGGACTGTTCTTGGTCCACTTTTATTCTCCCTGTACATCAGTGTTGTTTCCACTGACCCTGACTTCGCAATAAGAGTGTTCGCAGACGATTGTGTTTGCTACCAGGAAATTAGAGATCCAGATGGTTCACTGAAACTTCAGAATGATATAGATAGATCAGGATGTTGGGCCCGAAAATGGGACATGAGATTTCAGCCCGTTAAATGTAATCATCATTCATTGGAATGGAGTTTCAGACACTTACTGCAAAAACTGACATAAATAAAGAATCATACTTCCCCCGAACTATTACAGATTGGAATGCCAATCCCGATTCGATTATTTCAGCAGCTGAAGATGCTGAGGATTGTGTATCTAAGTGTACCTCTTTAATGAGAGCTAGGGACTAACTTCCCATCACAGGTTCCTTTCTTTGCTACAGAAAACAGAGGGTTGTTGTTAATGGTGAATCTTCAGAGTGGGCTCCAGTTTTGTCTGGAGTCCCGCAAGGTCTTGGTCCACTTTTGTTTTCCCTGTACATCAATGATATTTCCACTGACATTGACTCAGAAATAAGACTGTTCGCAAATGATTGTGTTTGTTACCGGGAAATTAGAGATACAGATGACTTATTGAAACTTCAGGCTGGCATAGATAGATTAGGATGTTGGGCCCGAAAATGGGGCATGAGATTTCAACCAGTTAAATGCAATATTATGCAGATAAGTGAAAGAGATCTAATAAAGTTGAGGCTTCTTACACCTTAGAGGGAACGGTCCTCGAGAATGTGGACTCCATTAAATACCTTGGAGTGACAATCTCACACAACTTGAGATCGAATACTCATACAAGCAACATGTGTACTAAGGCGAATAGAACGTTTGATTTCCTGAGGCGAAATCTTCATCAATGCCCTCAGGATGTAAAAGAGGCAGCAGTTCGCCCAGTCTTGGAATATGGTAGTTGTATCTGGGACCCCAGTGGAGTGTTCCTTATCGATGAAATTGAGAAAGTTCAGAATAGAGCTGCTAGATTTGTAAGAGGCAATTACTGTTTTGAAACTGGGAGCATGACTGGAATACTTGGAAAATTAAAATGGGAGTCTCTCAAGAAAAGGAGAAAAGACAGTAGGCTAATCCTTTTATACAAACAGATTCCAACAGATGACCTTGTTCCCCCCGCTAGACACACCATTCGTTGGCGTTTCAGACCCTTACTGCAAGAACTGAAATTTATAAAGAGTCGTTCTTCCCCAGAACCATTAGAGAATGGAATGCCCTTACCGATTCGATTCGATTCGATAATTTCGACAGCTGAAGGTGCTGATGATTGTGTAGCTAAATTTACCTCTTTGGTTTTAGCTATGGACTAACTTCCCACATCACAGGTCCTGGTGTATGAATGTCATTTGACGTATCACCAGTAACAATTCTGATTATGATTCTGATTCAGGTCCTGGTGTATGAATATCATTTGACGTGTCACCAGTAACATTTCTGATTCTGAATAAAGGATTAGCCATTCCTATTCGCCGTACACTTTTTTGACTATATTCCGTACAGCTATCTGGTTGAAAACAACTAAACGCCGTACACATGTATTTTTAGTTTTTAATAAATACGCTTAGTGCATGATAAAATCATGACCACTGAAAGTTTTCATTTACTACCCATTATAAACGGAAACAGGTAAAAGAAAGTTTAAGCGGAAATAAATCAAGAAATTATAAAATCTGAAACCGATTTTCGAAAATGCTGGTCTTCACTCAGTACCAAGCATCGATAAACTTGTGTTCTTGACTTTAAATTGAAACATACAGCTTCGAAAAACGCATCAAATGTTGCAGAAATCCCTCTGTTATTTCAGGGAAATCAATTTACCCTGCACTTGCAGAAAATAGATCAGGAATAAAGGCTACACTCACCGTGGTCCATCCATGCCTACTTTCGCTTTGTATCGATTCACCGGGATTCTATTTCCGGTGTCGATGATAGACGGTGAACTTGGTAGGTGATGTTAACGCAGAGACTTCTACAGATATATTAATAGCCAGAAGAAAGACAGGCAAAATATCCCGCCCCTTAATAAAAGAGGAGCTTTCCATGTCACAGATCCTGGTGTATGAATGTCGTTTGATGAGTCACCAGTAGCAGTTCTGATTCTGATTCAGAAGATCAAAAATAAGCATTTTCAGCAAAGTAGGGGACATAACTCTGTGAGTAATAGACCGACGTCACTAGTTTTCGAATTCATTTGAGCTCTTATCCCTGACTTACTTTTTTGTAATTTTCAAGAAGACATGATGAAAACTGAAGGAGTTACGGTGATGACAAGGTCACAAATAGACATTTTCTGAACCCAAGGAGGACATTTATTACTCGCTGAAATATAGGCCGCCCACACCAATTTTTAAACTCTGCTGAAGTTATATCCCTTACTTACTTACATGTAAGTTTCAAGACGAGCCGATGGAAACTGAAGGGACTTCAGTGATGACAGGGTAAAAAATAGGCATTTTTGGCTATAAAGGGGACGTAACTATGATAGATAGGCCATACCACACCACACCATACCACACCAAACCACACCACACCACACCACACCATACCATACCATACCATACCATACCATACCATACCATACCACCATACCATACCATACCATACCATACCATACCATACCATACTATAAGCTCCCCTGGAGCCTTCGGCCCAGATGAGCTAAAAACCTCCGAACATATTCTAACAACCCAGTTAGCAAAGAATGCCGGACTGGGATTGTTAGAGTGCCAGAAGTGATATGGGCTCTTTAATTTCTAAAATACCACTGAACTGATGCACAGCAGAAATAGTCAACAGCACTCATTAAGCACCGCTAACAACACTCCCTACAAAATACCAAAGATTTTGGATAGCTCCAAAAATACTCAGTTTTGGAAGTGCACCCCGCCCACCCAATTATACCCCCCCCCCCCCACAAAAAAAAAAAAAAAACAACAACAAGAACAAACAAACAAACAAACAAAAAAAAAAACTGCTAGATGGCCTCTGTCCACCCCCCCCACACACACACACACACACACACACTAGAAAATAGAAAAGCAAGCATGTTTTTTTATTATTTCCTATCCCAGAGTCATGAATCATTCTTCCCAATCAGAGAGAGAGAGAGAGAGAGTAATTCCAATATTCCAATATATACTATGTATAAACAAGTTTAGCAACATATGATATATTTTAAGAAATAAATTTTATATTAGGAGATAGATTATAAAAGATTATTTTAAACAGAATTTTAACAGCTTAGTCATAAGAAATCATATAAACTTTAAGAAGGTAGTGTACCCTTGCAGGACAGTCATCACGATAACACGCCTATATAATTTTTTTATCCCCCTTGAACCCCCACTTTTATATAGTAAAACAAGGTTTGCAGGGGAAACCATATTTTTCTTATTTCTGCTCTAAAATATAGATTGTGGGTACTCGTTAGAACCGCCTCGATGAGGCGGTTCTAACGAGTACCCACAATCTATATTTTGAGCAGAAATAAGAAAAATAACACAATTTTTCATCGTAAAATTTTCATTTTTTCAACGATAAAGGTTACAATGGATTTGTATAGGCGTGTTTTCGTAATGAAGATTTGCATCAACGAGGAAGGGGTCTCCATTTAAAACAAACACAATAATCAAATTAGAAGTGAAGGCAATGATCAGGAATCGATACAATTTACCCACAGCTCCCATCAGAGACACCAAAGGGAAAGAAACACAAACACGAAACAACTAGACCCTAATGGAAACATCAATAGCGGAAAGCAAAAAGGACAGTTACTTTCCCACAAAATGGCCAATTGGCTATCCAAAACAAAACAACACAAGCGATACACACACTCAAAGACAAGCCACAATAAACCTAGACATAAGAACCGCCCTGGAACGGTCATCGAAACGAATTCCACTGAGGGAGGGGGAGAGGGGCGGACCAAACCGACCCTACGTGGCCACAATCCTCGCCCTTACTTCCGTCGCGATTTAGACAAATAACCTGACCAGTCCGCATGAAGGCCTCCTAACTCATCAGTGAAACATCTCCGTGAACACAAAAATCAATCAACCACAATGATGAAACAAAGGTGAGGACTCAACAGCAAGAAACCACCGAAACGCTGGAGCAAACGAAAACCAACAGCCAGACCCCGACGGGCCCAACCAGAGACAGGGCATCAGGCACCAAGTAACATTACATAAACTCATACTCTCTCTAATTCTCAGTAAGCCATTTCGCTGGAACCGACTTAGAATCCGAGGCTCGACCCACCGGCGTGCAGCCAAAGAGGGAAGCAAAGCCGCCAACAACCGCGACCGGGTCAACAACCATGCATGCAGTCTGTCGTACAACACCCATGCTGCACCTAATCCTCCCATATCGAAGAGCGACCCCACGAAATCGGGCACAGAAGTCATTGCAATCATATATCCCTCCGAACCCACACACCAAGCCAGCACAAAACTCGGACCCCGACAGACCGTGCTGCAGAAGAGATTCAAGTACATCATTGAATTCCGAAATCAAATCGGAGCGACGCCCACAAAACCTCGAAAAGGCCCCGCGCAGCCCATGACACCGACAACCCCGACCAAGAAGCCTTGCAGTCAACAACTCATTACGAGCGCCGAAGTCAGCCACACGACCAGACACTCCGGCAAACCGAATCAACCGCAAAACACAAACGCCACAGGAAGCCGCACGAGGAACTTCACCATCCAAGAAAGGAAAGTTTACAATCTCAAAATCAAAATCATCGCGTTTAGTTTTGCAAGAAAAAAAATCCATCTACAATAGATAGGTGTAAATCCAAAAACGGGGTCTCGGTATCAGAAGATTTGCTTTATTTAACTGAAGTTCTTTGGGGTGTGTGTGTGGGTGTGATGGGGGGGGGGGGGGGGGGTAAATTTGACTGATCAAGCCATGGAAATAGGCATTGTCAATATTTAATAAATCATCCAAATATCTAGAAGTCGAGCTAAAGGCTTCGATGATTTCAGATTGGTTTTCAACGGAAAGGGACATCATGAAGTCTCTTTCATAACAAAACAAGAACAAGTTAGCCACAAGGGGTGCGCAATTTGTACCCATCGGAATACCCACAACTTATTTAAATAACTTAGTGCCAAATCTTATGTAAATATTGTCAAGTAGAAAGGTGAGAGCTTCTCACACTTTCTGACATGACCATAAAGTATAAGTTTTAGTGAAAAAAGCATTTCTTACATTACATGCAAGATAGAGGGAGTGTTCCCTATGAAATGTCCATTCAATTACTTCATTAAGTTTTTTATACCCGCTATTTCGAAGAAAAATCGGGTATATTGTTTTCGTACCACAGTTGAGTCCGGCGTCGGTCCGTCCGTCTGTCCGTCCGTCACGTTTCTTGTAAATGGATCTCCTCTGCAACCACTGAAGTTACAATTTTGAAACTTTGCATGTGGATAGTACATGGAATGTAGATTGCAGCGGGCACCATTTTGGTGACCTTGACCTCAACATGACCCCAAGGTCAAAGGTCAAAAATTATGATTTGCCATATCTCCTTAACTATTGGAGTTACACTTCTGAAACTTTGGTTATTGGATGGTCCTTGGAATATAAACTGTAGAATAAATCTGGATACTTTTGGTGTGACCTTGACCTCAACATGACACCAAGGTCAAAGGTCAAAAATTATGATTTGCCATATCTCCTAAACTATTGGAGTTACACTTCTGAAACTTTGCTTATTGGATGGTCCTTGGAATATAGAATATGTCGGATTACTTTTGGTGTGACCTTGACCCCAAGGTCAAAGGTCAAAAAGTATGGTTTTTGCCATATCTTCTAAACTATTAGAGTTACACTTCTGAAACTTTAGTTATTGGATGGCCCTTGGAATATAGAATAAATTTGGACACTTTTGGTGTGACCTTGACCTCCACATGACCCCAAGGTCAAGGTCAAAAATTATGATTTGCCATATGTACTAAACTATTGGAGTTACACTTCTGAAACTTTGCTTATCGGATGGTCCTTGGAATATAGAATATTTTCGGCTACTTTTGGTGCGACCTCGACACAAGGTCAAAGGTAAAAAAGTATGACTTTGCCATATCTTCTAAACTATAAGAGTTACACTCCTGAAACTTGGTTTTTGATGGCTGTTGGAATATAGAATAAATTGGGTTATATTGGGTGGACCTCAACATAACCCCAAGGTTAAATGTCAAAAAGTATGACTTTGCCATATTTTCTAAACTATAAGAGTTATACTTCTGAAACTTTGCTTATCAGTTAGAATGTTCTTTACAACTTTTTTTAATTTAGATGTAGGTTTGGCTAGCTAATACATAGTCATAAGTGTTACTCATAGAAAAAACGGGTATTTGCGATGGTTTACCATCGACTTCTGATCTAGTCTTTTATAAGATTATGAGGAAGTGTAGTGTAAAGGGTGGAAAAATCATAAGTAGACAGACTTGGAGCACGAAAACGTCAGGATTTCAATTTATTTAAAACTCCATTAGAATTTTGTATAGACCAACACAGATTTCTCCCTGAGCTTTCAAAGACTTTGTCGCAATATTTAATCACGTTTTTTGATGGCAGTAAAACATGAAGTTAATAATTTGGAGAGTTCAGTGGTGGTACAAGAACTTGAATTTGCAATAAACTGTGCTTTGTATGGTCTTTTATGAAGATTAGGTAACAAATATAACGTAGGAAGCTTGTCTTGTCCTTCTGTAACACATACAGCAAACATGGTTGCTGAATGACAAATGTGGTCATCAACTAAAGCCCTCTCTACAGCCAAATGCTGCAGTTCATAGGACTTAGTACCACCAAGTTCTTGCTGAGGAGTGTTAACATAGTGGGGCCGTCAAATAACGACCGCATTGTTAGCAGCCTTATCTGCTGGAGCCAAAACAAATTTCTTACCTAGTATAAGGTGACGTAAATACGTCTTAGGTTTATGAGGTAATAAGTTCTTATTTTGAAAATAAAAAGAAATGCGTTTGTTCACTAATTTCAGAATGCTAAGTTTCCATTCTTTGAGAGCTTTATGCTGAACATACTCCCGTTTACACTATCGATTACCAAATTCATTCAAGGCAGCAGCGATTTTATCTCTTCACTTATTGAAATCAATTTTAGAAGGAAATCGATGTTTCGGTCCTTTAGAAGTTATATTTCGAATCCTAGAATCAGGAATATTTTTTAAATTGCCAGTAATAATATGACCAGCAACAGGATACCAATACACTGGAGTTTTACAATCACAGGTATCAGGAGTGTTAGTGTCAATATCAAGATCAGAAACAAGTTAATTGAAATTCTAACACAGCGCGCCTATGTAGACAATGAAAAATAACTGTGTTTTATTCTGCAACAAATCACAGCTCGGAAGAGCGTGACGGGTGACGTCATTAAAAACTGCAAATCTTTGACGCCACTAGTCGATTTTCTTGACGTTAGACGGTGTAACGTCATTTTCTGACATCGAAAACCTTAGAAAATGATATAAATGCATGTGTTTCAGTCGATAATTTTAGCGGGATTTATTCTAACAATGGCGAAAGGTTGTGATATTTTGAAGGGAAAAAACAACATTATTGCCGATTTTCAGCGTATTAGAATCGAAATAGATCAGCTCTTGTCTGTGATTTGTTGAGTAATAAATCACAGTTTGTCGGTCAGTTGAAAGTAGACAAATCACGCGCGCTACGCGCCCGTGATTTGGTCTACTTTACAACTGACCTCCAAACTGTGATTTATTACTCAACAAATCACAGCTAGAACAGATCTATTTCCTAATTAAAAATAATAGATCTAACAGGTTTATTGTATTTATAGCAAATTATGGGTGTTTCAGTATTTTGAAAATAAGCAGGAATGGATGAAATCACTGAACTGTCCCGGAAGATAATAGGTAAATCTATAAAATCCAAACCCTTACTAACGAATGATATTTTGATGTAATGACCTTTGTGATTAATTTCAGAATCGATGAAAGAACGAAAAGCATGCTGACTATAACCTCTAGTTAAAAGAGCAGCATATCGTATAACTGATTAGTACTATCGTAAAAGTGCATCCGCGGTTCCTAGACAGCTCTGTTGTGGTTAAAATTCATACATGGTTCCTTGAGTGTTGCTTAGCAGCTTAAAGGCATCCGTCGTCGCTCGCTATTTGTGACAGTTAAACTGGATCTGCAGTTCCTGCGTAGTTATTAGCAGCTGAACTGTATCCGTGGTTTCTATATTGTTGTTTAGCAGCTGAACTGCATCCGTTGCTATACTGTTTCCAAGGTTTTGTTTAGAAGCTGAACTGCTTTTTGTTTAGAAGCTGAACTGCTTTTTGTTTAGAAGCTGCACTGCTAAGATCGCTGAACTACAGCGATGGTTTCTAGATTGTTCTTTAGCAACTGAATTGCAGCCATGGCTCCTAGATTGTCGCCTGGCAGCGGAACTACACCTATAATCCCTAGACATGTTTAGCAGCTAGATATTTGTAAATCAAAGATGCTTAGATTGCTTTTTAACAGCTGAACTGCATCTACGGGCCTGTATTTATCCCCGGCCGAATATGTTTGGTGGATATAGCCCGTCCGCCCGCCATTACGTCCGTACCCCCCTCTGTCCGTAGATAAATCCTTGTGATGGCCACCTCAAATACGCGTTGAGATATTTTGATAGTACTTGGTACATTATGCATGAAGTAAGTGGGCGTGTCATGCACAAGAACCACAACCGCATGATATTAGAATTATTTCCTCTGTCAATATAATCTCGTGATCACCTTGTGATCTCCATAAATCAAATACCGTTTAAAATATATTGATAGTACTTGGTACAATGGTATGTGATGTTGAGAAGGCATGCTGTGGGTAAATTGTATCCATTCCTGGTCATTGCCTTCACTTTTATTATGTTATGCACAAGGACTGTAACTCTGGGTGACTTAGTACATGTGATCTTTCCTGATAATATAACCTTGTTGTCGCCCCTTTAAGATGTATATATATATGATATTTGGTACAGTTGTATATAAGGTAAAGAATGTGTGCCTTGGGCAAGAACCACAACTCTGGATGCCATGATATTTGTGTTATCTCATAACAGTATAATCTTGTGATTGCCATAACTCAAATACTCTTTGAGGTTTATTGATGGTACCTAGTGTACATGAGATTGAAAAGTTGTGTCATGCGGAGGAACGACAACCTTTGGTGCCATGTTATTTGAGTTATCTCCCCAGATAAAATAACTTTGTGATCGACGTAACCACAAAACCCTTTCAGATTCTTTTTTATTAAATTGTATGTTGGTTGTATGTATGCAGTTGTACACTCCATACTTTTCCGTTCTGCGGTGTATCTGGCTTCCAAAGGATAACCCCGTCATAGAACATATTCCATGAAGGTATGAACATGTCATGAGCAAGAAACACAACTTTAAGTGCAATGGTGATTTGGTTAATTTCCTAAAAGAATAACCTCGTGAACACCATAACCATACGCACAGGATAAAGTGATGGTAGGCATGGTTCCTGGATTGTTGTTGGCAGCTCCACTGCTTCCATGGGTCCTAGATTGTTGTTAGCAGGTAAACTACGTGAAGGCAGATCACTACTGAACAAAATTAGAATCATCACAGTCGTGATCAGGGCACCGCAATAGCATGTTTTAAGTGGGGTGGGGGGATGGAGGCAGGAATGTGGTAGAGAAGTATAGGCATACAATGGCATTGTCCTATCGGTTATCTCAATCGGACCTCTGGCTGTTTTTGACTGGTTATGTCAAACATTGATTGCACGGTTGTAGAACAATGGCCTATGTAAAAGTGTTTAAGTCGATAAAAGTGACATTAGTCAAAATTTATTTAAAGCTCGAGTTGTTGCCCTTTGCTACACATGTGTATTGTCACTGTCACTGTCAATAGCTTCAGCAAATTTCATTGAAATATCTTTAACGGTTTTGAAATTATGATGAAAGAAAGATGAAAATGCTGAATTTTACAAAGAGCCATAATTCTAAAAAATGTGTAGCTAGAGTACAATTACCTGATATAAAACTGTGTATTGTTGTTGTGACCTGATATTTCCAGTTTGAAGTTGGTGCGTTTCAGGGCGATTTCATCCATTCCTGCTTATTTTCAAAGTAATGAAACACAAATAAAATTTGCTATAAATACAATAAAGGGCTATCCTTTGGAAGCAAGTAATACACCACAGAACTGGAAAATATGAAGTGTACATGTTTTATGGACCAGACTAGCTAGTTTCGGCCAATAAGACCTCATCAGTGACCCTCAAATATTTTCAAAATTCCACAAAGGAATCAATGATCCCAGAGGACAAGAAAATATAAACTACTCTGTGATGTAGGACAAGGAGACTTTTTACGGCCGACAAACATTCCCAGACACCAGCTGTTGTGACGTTCAATATGTTCTATAAAAGGGTTATCCTTTGGAAGCAAGGAATACACCACAGAACTGGAAAATATGAAGTGTACATGTTTTCTGGGCCAGACTAGCTAGTTCCTGTTAGATCTATCATTTTTAATTTCAATAAACTTGTTTCTGATCTTGATATTGACACTAACACTCCTGATAACTGTGATTGTAAAAATTCATTCTATTGCTATCCTGCTGCTGGTCAAAATATTACTGGCAATTTAAAAATTATTCCTGATTCTAAGATACGAAATTTAGTTCCTAAAGGACTAAAATATCGATTTCCTTCTAAAATTGATTTCAATAAGTGTAAAGATGAAATCACTGCTGCCTTGAATGAATTTGGTAATCGATGGTGTAAAAGGGTGTATGTTGAGCATAAAGCCTAAAAAGAACGGAAACGTAGCATGAAACTAGTGAACAAACGCATTTCTTTCTACTCTCAAAAAAACGAACTTATTACCTCCTAAACCTAAGACGTTTTTACGTCACCTTAGACTAGGTATCCAAGAATTTCTTAAGAAGTTTGTTTTGGCTCCAGCAGACAAGGCCGCTAACAATAAGGTCGTTGTTTGATGGTTTCACTATGTTAAAACTCTTCAGCAAGAACTTGGTGGTACTAAGGCCTATTAACTGCAGCCTTTGGCTGTAAAGAGGGCTCAAGTTGATGGCTACATTTTTCATTCAGCCACTAAGTTTGCGATATGTGTTACAGAAAGCCCAGACAAGCTTCCTACGTTATATTGGTTACTAAACTTCATAAAAGACCACACAAAGCACGTTTTTTTTTTCAAATTCAAGCTCTTGAACCCCCACTGAACTTTCTAAAGTATTAACTTGATGTTTTACTACCATTAAAAACATGTGCTTAAATATTGCGACAAAGTCGGGCCGGGCTTAAGATTATATGACGGTTCCAGCGTAAAAGCATAAATGGAATTTTATTTTATTTTAGTATTCTTTATGTTGGTTGGCGCCTGATGCTCCTTGGGTCTTTGGTCGGGCCCCTCGGAGTCTAACTGTTGGTTTTCTTTTGCTCCAGCAATTCTGTTGTTGTATGCTGTCGAGTCCTCAACCTTGTTTTATCTCTGTAGTTTTTATTTGTATGTTCTCGGAGATGTTACACTGATGAGTTGGGAAGCCTTCATGCGGACTAAACAAAATATACCGCGATAGAGGTAAGGGCGAGGATTATGGCCATGTAAAATCGATTAAAGCCCCCCAGTGGAATTCTTTCCACTGACCGTTCCAAGGCGGTTCTTCTGTGGCGGTTTGTTTATGTTGTTGTTTGATTCTTACTGTGTGTATCACTTGTGTCTTTTTATTTTTGATGGCCATTTGGCCATTTTGTGGGAAAGTAACTGTCCTTATGGCCTTCCTTTTAGGTTTCCATTATGGTCTGGTAGCTTCATGTTTGTGTTTCTTGCCCTTTGGTGTCTTTGATGGGTGGTGTAAGTTAATTGTAACGATTCCTGACCTTTGTTTTACTTCTACTTTGAAAGATCAGGGAGAAATCTATTTTGGTCTATAAAAATCTAATGAAGTTTTAAATAAATTGAAATTCAGACGTTTTCGTGCTTCAAGTCTGTCTACTTATGATTTATCACCCCTTTACACTACACTTCCCCATAACCTTATAAAAGAAAAACTTTCTTGCTGTCGAGTCCTCACCGTTGTTTCATCTCTGTGGTTGTTTGATTTTTGTGTTCACGGAGATGTTGCACTGATGAGTTAGGAGGCCTTCCTGCTGACTGAACATATTAATCGCGACGGAAGTAAGGGCGAGGATTGTGACCACGTAAAATCGATTTCAGCCTCCCAGTGGAATTCGTTTCCGCTGACCGTTCCAAGGCGGTTCTTCTGTCGCAGCCTATTTTTGTTATGGTTTGTCTTTGGGTGTTTGTGTCGCTTATATAATTTTATTTTGGATAGCCTATTGACCATTTTGTGGGAAAGTAACTGTCCTTTTGTCTTTCCGCTATTGATGTTTCCATTAGGGTCTGTTGTTTCATGTTTGTGTTTCTTTCTCTTTGGTGTCTCTGATAAGAGCTTTGGGTTAATTGTATCGATTCCTGATCATTGCCTCCACTTCTATTTTCATGATGTCCCTTTTCGTTGAAAACCAATCCGAAATCACTTAAGCCTTTAGCTCGACTTCTAGATATTTGGATGATCTATTAAATATTGACAATACCTATTTCGACGGTTTGATCAGTCAGATTTACCCCCAGAACTTCAGTTAAATCAAGCAAATTCTTCTTAATACCGATGCCCCGTGTTTGGATTGACATCTATCTGTTGTAAATGGATATGTTTCTTGCAAAATTTATGATAAACGCGATGACTTTGATTTTGAGATTGAAAATTTTCCTGTTTGGATGGTGATGTTCCTCATGCGGCATCATGTCGCAGTTAATTCAATTAGCCAGAGTGTCTTGTCATGCAACTGACTTCAACACTCGTAATAAATTGTTAACTGCTAAACTTCTCAATCAGGGTTATCGGTATCATAAACTACGCAAAGCCTTTTCAAAATTTTATAGACGTCATTCCAATTTAATTTCAAAATCCAATGTTGGACTTAAATCTCTTCTGCAACAAGGTCTATCCGAACCCGACTTTTATGTGACCTAGTATTTAAATTTAGAAAAATATATAATTGCAATGACTTCAGCACCCAATTTAGTAAGATCATTCTTCGATATAAAAAGATAGGGTACAAAATAAATGTTATACGACAGACTGCATGCATGGCAGTTAACCCTATCACGGTTGACAACTTTGCTTTCCTCTTTTATTGCACGCCGGTGGGTCAGCCATCAGATTCTATGACGGTTTCAGTGTAGAGGCTTTCTGAGTATTAGATAGAATCTATTTTTATGTATTGTTGGTTGGTGCCTAATACTCTGTCTCAGGTCGGGCCCATCGGAGTCTGTTGTTTTTCTTTTGCTCCAACATTTCAGTGGTTTCTTGCTGTCGAATACTCGCCGTTGTTTCATCTCTGTGGTTGTTTGATTTTTGTGTTAATGGAGATGTTGCACTGATGAGTTAGGAGGCCTTAATGCGGACTGAACAAATTATTTATCTAAATCGCAACGGAAGGGCGAGGATTGTGGCCACGTAAAATCGATTTAAGTCCCACAGTGGAATTCGTTTCACTGACCGTTCCAAGGCGGTTCTTCTGTCGGGGTTTATTGTTGTTATGGTTTGTCTTTGAGTGTGTGTATCGCTTATATTATTTTGTTTTGGATAACCAATTGGCCATTTTGTGGGAAAGTAACTGTCCTTTTGGCTTTCCGCTATTGGTGTTTCCATCTGGGTCTAGTTGTTGCATGTTTGTGTTTCTTTCCCTTTGGTGTCTCTGATAGGAGCTGTGGGTTTCTTGATAAAATATGATCACCTTCAGGTCATGGGAACAATAACTGGAAATTGTCATCAAAATCCCTTGAAAACTGTAGAAGTTGCTGAGACAAGATTGTGTCTATGCACGGACGTTCTAACATTTCGGGTTTAAGGGCTATTTCTTTTGTTATTTTCATTTGTTTGGTTTGGGGCTAACCTCCTAAACCTTTTGTGTACGCAATAAATCTGTAATTTTTGCAATCATTTTCTATTGTTATCTAATCCTAACACTAGCCCCTAAACCCAAAATGTTCGCCCCTACCGACTGACGGAAGAATGGACGGATGGACGAACCCATTACTATAGTCCCCTTCGACTAATGTCGGGGGACAAATAGGCATTTTTAACCAAACAAGGGTATGTAAGCAAAGCCATCATTAATAGGTCGACCAAGCCAGTTTCCAAGCTTTAACCACAAATCTACTTATAAGTAAGTTTCAGAAAGATCCAATCGAAACTGATGTTCATATGCTGACGAGACCAAGTAAAAATAAGTAATTTTCAGCAACTAAAGGGACATATCTCTATAACTAGATACAAGTTTTTGAACTCATACAGGTTTTTATCCCCAGGCTACCTATATGTAAGTTTAAGGAAGCTCTGATTAAAGCTGAAGGAGTGATGTCGAAAATAGGTGTTTCAATAATAAACAGATAGGAAATGATTGAGATCAGCCTGCAGGCTTCAGAGCTATAAATGTAACTGGTCATTGGTGTGGATGCACGGACTACCATTCTATTAGCTCCCCTGGAGCCTTCGGCCAAGGTTTAGCTAAAATGTATATATCTTAAAGAAAACTGTTCATTTAACCCTTATCTTGCTGTTCACGTCGACTCCTATCTTTGCAAACAGTGTAGATCCAGATCAGATGGCTTATGAAGAAGCCATCTGATCAGGATCTACACTGTTTGGCATTCAGTTTATGAATTTGTAGCAATAAATTACATCAAGTAATTTGATTGGGCGATAGACAGAAATGGGTGTGGTTTAAATGAATATTCAGCAAGATAAGGGTTAAGGTTTATTTTCTATAGACTGCTCTTTTCATTTTTGGTTATCCATTTTTTCAAAATGTTTTGTATACAATACCACGGTTGTATGTGAAAAAGAGCTCCGCAAGCGGGGCATTATACTCCTGTAGCAAGTTAATATTTGAGCCCCGCCAAGCGAATTTGGGTCTTCGAGCATTCCGTCATGACAAATTTCAACTGCGCATGCCCAGCCTTTCAGAGGGGCCAGGGCTATGGCTTTCTGTCTGAAGGTTCCTCTTGATTCACTGCTTGTATGAGCGAGCAGCAAAGGTTCTGGCGAGACTGCGCGGATGCGCAGGCTCGCCTGAACCTTCGCTGCTCGCATAGGCGATAAGTACCAAAATCGCTTGACGCGGCCCATTTGTTGGACTAAAGCCTTGAAACAATAAGAACTGCTCCATATCATGGTCTAACTACATATCAAGTTTGAGCTTGATCGGATCTAAATTGTAGGAGGGTTTAGCCGGAAATGAAAATGTCTACAGATATTTTCAAAGTGTTATATTTATATAAATATTTGGTGGACCATCCTCTCTAAACCATATGCACTGCTCAATATCATAGTCAAACTTAATAACAAGATTTTGCTAGATCGAATGTGACCTGCAGGAGAAGTTAGCCACAAACATAATGTGTACAGAAATTTTTAAAGGGGCATAACTCGATAAATTTTTGGTGGACAGTAACCTCAAACCAATAAGCACTGCGCCATATAGTTGTCTAACTATATATAAGTTTCAGCTTAATCAGATATTAATTGTAGAAGTTAGACACAAACAAAATACTTACAGAAATCTGCAAGGGGCATAACTTCGCTTTTATTTGGTAAGTCATAACCTCGAAACAATATGTGCTGCTCCACATTGTGGTCAAACTGTATATCAATTTTCAGCTTGATTAAATGTTCACTGTAAGAAGAGTTAGCCGTAAACAAAATGTTCACAGGAATTTTCAAAAGAGCATAACTTATAAATATTTGGTGGACTGTAACCTTGAAATAATATGTGCTGATCCACATCTTGGTCAAACTATATATACCGGCCCCGATAGCTCAGTTGGTAGAGTGTCCGCTCCGGGGAACGGGAGGTCTCGGGTTCGATCCCGGGCCGCGACATACCAAAGTCGTTAAAAATGGTACTAGCTGCTCTTCGTTTGGCACTCAGATTTACGGGGTAGAGCTAGGACTGGTCGATCCAGTGTCAGGATAATGTGACTGGGTGTGGTATCATGTAATGTGTCTGGGACATGATACTTCAGTGAGGCAGCACTATAAACGTGAGCATTGAGCTCCCTGTCGCAACCAGACACCGTCGTGATATGACTGAAAAATTGTTGAAAGCGACGTTAAACCCGAATTCACACACACACACACACACACACACACACACACACACACTCAAACTATATATCAAGTTTCAGCTTGATCGGTCCTAAATTGCAGGCAAACTTGCTTACAGTCTTTCAAGGGGGCATTACTTTGTTTTTATTTGTTGGACCATAACTTCAAAACCAGATCATTGACTACGTCAGAAAGGGCCACACGTAGAGCTATCAAAGAGGTGTGGTACAAGTTTTGTCAGAATGTAGGTCTTGTGGTGGTTAGTATTTGTGTGAATTTTCATGAGAAGAGGGCAAATAATTTTTGACCAACGTTAAGTTTTTTGGTTAAGGCAAGACAAATACACAGACAAAAGCAATATAGGTATGGTCCTTTGTCAGAATATAGGTCTTGTGATGGTGAGTATGTGTGTTACATTTCATGAGAGTAGGGCAAATCCATTTGAAGTTATGACCGAAGTTATGTTTTTTGGTTAAGGCGTTACAAACACACGGACAACAACAATATAATTGTAGCCAGTGCGAGGCCCTGACAATATGCACTGCTCCATATCATGGTGTAACTATATATCAAGTTTCAGCGTGATCGAATGTTAATTGTAGGAGCAGTTATACATAAACAAAATATTTATAAAAATTCTCAAAGTGCCATAACTCTAAAATATTTGGTGGACTATAACCTCGAAAGAATATGCGCTACATTAGGTCATGGTCTTACTACCTGCTAAGCTTCAGCTTGATCAGATAAAAACTTGGGAGTTATCCGGAAACAAAAAAGTATACAAAAAGTATTCAAAAGGGCATAACTCTGTTAATATTTGGTGGACCGTAACCTTGAAATGATATGCACTATACCAAGTCATGGTCTATCTACCAAGTTTCAGTTTGATCGGATGAAAACTGTAGGGGGAGTTATCCGGAAACGAAAGTTTACAAAAAAAGTTCAAAGGGGCATAACTCAGTAAATATATGGTGGAACATAACCTTGAAACTATAAACACTACGTCAGGTCATGGTCTTACTATCCACCAAATTTCAGCTTGAACAGATGAAACCTGTAGAAGGAGTTATCCGGAAACAAAAAAAAAATTCAAAGGGATATAACTCTGTAAATATTTGGTGGACCATATCCTAGAAATAATATGCTCTACACCAGGTGATGGTCTTACTACCTACCAAGTTTCTGCTTGATCGAATGAAAACTGCAGGAGGAGTTATCCGGAAATGAAAAGTTTACAGAAGGACAGATGGATGGATGCCAACCCCATATCATAATACAACCGTTTTTTACAAAACAGGCGTATAAAAATAATATATGTATAATGACTGAAAATAAAAAAACAAGACTTTTAGCTGTCTGTTGGGTTTTTCCCCTTTTTTTATTTAAACCTATATAAACTCAAGTACAAAATACAGTATGACATACACAGGAATGATTGAAATATACTCAAGGAGAAAGTTAATACATAAAATGCCAATCACCACTATTGTCGTCTGCTTTGCTGTCTGCTGGTTACTTTAAAAGTATTATTTTTTTCAAACAGTGTGGACCCAGATCAGACTGATCTGGGCCCCACACTGTTTGGCTGTAAGCAAAATTTTTTTTAAAAAGTTTGAAAAAAATATCAGCAGACAACATAAGCAGACAACATTTTCAGATGTAGGTTTTCTCGGCATCTTAAGGGTTAAGCATCACTTCCATAACAAATCAGTGTAAAATATCCAGTATGAGGATATTTACATTTTTTATATGTTTCAGATATGCACTGTTTTCACTGGTAAGTACCGGATATACATATGGCCACTTATCACAAATAGATTTGATGCAGTATAAAAACAAGAGCACCGCATGTGGGTGCCAACACTCGGCTGCAGCCCCTGTTCATAATGAAGAACTAGTCTGAGTTTCAAGTAAATATGTTCAGTAATGACAGAGATATTACAAAATGTCCAAGTTTTTGCATGACGACGACACCAGAGCTATGACAATACCTCGTCGTTTTCTTCGAAAAAACAGCCAAGCTAAAAATTCTAAGTCGAAAAAGGGGCATAACTGTGCCTAAATATGTTCAGTAATGACAGAGATATTACAAAATGGCCAAGTTTTTGAAACAATTTTTAAACAAAAATTCTAAGTCGAAAAAGTGGCATAACTTTGCCAAAAATAATTTAAGAGTTACCTCACCTACCGGTATTGGTATGAGTTCCCCTTTTCATAATGAACAACTTGTCTGAGTTTCAAGTAAATATATTCAGTAATGAGAGATATTACAAAATGTCCAAGTTTTTGCACAACAACGCAAAATTCTAAGTCCAAAAAAGGGCATAACTTTGCCAAAAATAATTTGAGAGTTACCTAACCTATTGGTATGAGTTCCCCCCTTCATAATGAACAACTAGTCCAAGTGTTCAGTAATGACAGAGATATTACAAAATGCCCAAGTTTTTGCACTACGACGACGCAAAATCCTAAGTCGAAAAAGGGGCATAACTGTGCCAAAAATATTTTGAGGGTTACCTCACCTATTGGTATGAGTTCCCCTTTTCTTAATGAACAACTAGTCTGAGTTTCAAGTAAATATGTAATGACAGAGATATTACAAAATGTCCAAGTTTTTGCACGACGACGATGCTAGAGCTATGGCAATACCTCGTCAGCTAATAAATGCCAAGATTAGATCATAATTTGTAATATATGCTCAGTCAAAAAAGTAACTATACCAACTTCCGGTTGAAACTCACTAGATATCTGGCAGCTACTGAGCTAGATTTGGCGGTGGACATATAAATCGGACTTTTATCTAGAGAATGCTCAAACTTGCAATTGCCCACACCTTTCTGCTCCAGAGTTGTCTTGCAATATGTGCCCAGAAAGATTTTGGTAGAAAATGGACATCGCGCATGCGCAGAAATTCTCTTTTTGTCTAAAATGGAAGACAACATCCTCTGAACATCGGATAACACTTTACTTTCACAATATCTCATGAGCTCGCATTATAAGCGAGGTTTTAATTTGTGAAATTCTCAAATTATCTCCCTTGCAATTAAAAATATAGCAATTTTCGAACTGCTGTAATTTTTATTCCTGCCAATCAATTTTTGCCATTTTTTCCAAAAACGCTTTGTTTTCACCATTGCTGTTCATTATGATGCTAAAAATACAGAAAAGCCATGTAGCATGTAGCACTGGCGGTTGCGATTTTCTATGGAGTTCCCATTGAAAGCAGCATTTTCACACAACTTCTAAGAATTGGAGGTCAATATGTGATAGCCTGTTACTCGCAGCTGATGTAACTAAAGTTCCAAATCTTTTGTGAATAGACGCAAATGGTATCTAAAGAAATGTAACATGTATCAAATTTGAGAAATTTTTGGTACAGGAAAATTGTGTGATGTTAAATCATAGCATGTTTTAATGATTTTCTCTGTGAAAACGACACAGTGACCCCTTGGATGTTTAAAACAATAGTCTACGATGATATGTTTATAAAAACAAAAATGAATGGGGCTTTTACACGGAAAAATGGGTCTTCTTACCAAAACATAAAAACTTTTGTGTAGTTTTTATCTGTAGTAGCTATAGTAACAGAAGCAATTTTACGTACCCTAGGAACTTTTTTGACTGAGTATGTTATATGAAGTTTTCAAACTTAAGGGGAATGGGAACACCTTCAGGGAAGGCAACTCCTCCAAAAGTATTTTTGTCTCCCATGTCAATAGAGGTCAACTCTTAAAGGAATGAATTTGCTCCTGAGGAGCAAATTCTTTCCTTTAAGAGTTGACCCTTTTTTTCCATGGGACAGAGTTTTTAGAAAAGCAAACAGGAAGTTCTGATAGTTGACTCCCTTTGAAAAATGGCAAAAAAAATCTGCCAGGTGTTCACATACCCCTTATAGCCATTTAGTATGGGAAATCCCAAAACAGGATACAGGCAAATAGTGCATGAGAAGATCAGACACCGCAGAATGTGGCATCTGATCAGGGCCTACACTGTTTGCAAAAAGTTTTGCCTTTTTCCAAATAGATTTTAAAGATACCTCAACCTGACACCCCTTTAATTTTTAAATGGGCTTCTACTATATATAAGGTGGAAGATCTCATTCAGTACAAAACAGGTTAAAGACAGAGGTGACTGTCAACAAGAACCTTTTACAGGAGATGATAATTGTAAGCTGCTAGGTTTCTCTTAAATCCTGTGGCATTCTGTCTAATTGTTGTTAAATGTTAGTTTGTACAGAGAAAGTGATAAATATTGTTTAAACCAACAAGACAAGTTGCAAGACAAGATGGCGGATTGGCAAGATGTGGATCTTGCGCCAACATAGATTTTTTGGAAAAATAACATGGAGGGACTACCCTCAGTTATACCTAAATCTATAACCGAAGTTCTCAACCAACTGGAGAATGATAGAGACCACCAGTTCACGTGGAAACTTACCATCTGTTGTCAACTTCCCGGATTTCCCGCCAAACAGTCAAGTAAAGCCAAGGACAAATATAAGGTCACCAGACGCATTGCTGACAAGCCAGTGAGGTGTTGGAAGAGGAAACCTCCGACAAAACTTTGTCGTTCGCAGGAAAGGCGTAAATGATTTCTGGAAAAGAGGGCTGCTAGAAAACCAGTTACCCCACCAGGAAACCCTGACTGCATTAACTTGGACCACCAAACTAGTACTGTTCAAACTGAACAGTATGTTTTGAACTCAGTGACTGTGTCTGAGAAAAACCCTAGTGGCCCCAGTCTTGGAACAGAACTGGATAGTTGTTACCCGGACAAAAGTGAGACACATCATTTGAAGAACAACCAGGTGAATAATATCACTCTTGCCGATGAGCAGGCCATTCTTCAGGAATTCCTAAAGAAAGTATAGACAGTGACGACGACCTTAGTGATCTAGGTGCTTGTGCAAACTGCCACTCCAAACCTCAGCCAGGAACTGAATTTAAACGCTGTTCTCGGTGTCATGTGACGCATTACTGCAGTGTCGCCTGCCAAAAGAGAGACTGGGATTTCCACAGATTTGCTTGTTCCGTTGTGGCAAATTGGACAGTAACAACTAAATTCTAAAGGCTCACAAAGTGAGACTGTACATATTCATATCCAGATAGTGTTTATAATTCATTGTTAGTCCATGTTTTAGTTGACTTTCTAGTAGCAGTTTAGACTAACAAACACTTACTGTGTAGTGTGAAAGCAGGTGCTTCTGACAGATAGGAGGGAAATACAGACAAAAGAAGGACCTTCATTTCAGATTGAAGCAAGTTCCTGTTTTCTTGAACAGTTAATTATATTTTTATTTTTTTATTTCTTCGTACAAGATTTATCTTAAAGCAAAATGGACTTACACTTAAGAGGGAATGCTAGGTTTGATGCAATAGTTAACAAAATCAGTGAACCATGCAAATTGTTGCAATGTATGACAAGGTTAAAAATATGGATGTTTGCATTAAAGTTGCCATCCCTAGATACAAGTTTGTACCAAGTGTCATTAATGAAGCTCTTATAGTTCGAGAAATGGACTTGATCATTTGGGTGAATGCAAGGGTTGTGGCAAATGTTGACGGATTGACAAACGGGCTAATGGATGAAAAACTGGACTCCTTAAAGCTTAAAGCTTAAAGCAGTTGCAATAAAAATGACATCTGTTCACACTTTGATTGAAAGACATTTATGAAAGACTTACTGAGCATACATGTGATATCTTCTCAGTCACATCAAAAGAACATGAAAGTAAACCTAAACCATAAAAGTATTATTGATAATGATAAATATATAAAACACTTAAAAATAAAATACCAACCCTTATCCTGCTGTTCACAACAACCCCTACCTTTGCAGTGTAGATCCAGATCAAGAAGCCATCTGATCAGGATCTACACTGCTTGTCATTCAGTTTGCAAATTTGAATGAATAAATTACATCAAGTTCACAACAACCTCTACCTTTGCAAACAGTATAGATCCAGATCAGATGGCTTCTGATCAGGATCTATACTGTTTGTCATTCAGTTTGCAAATTTGAATGAATAAGTTACATCAAGTAATTTGATTGGTTGAAATATAAATGGGTGCAGCTAAATAAATTTATGCAGCAGGATAAGGATTAAATTAAAGTCCATAACTCCAGATACAGAGGAGTACTGAGGATCATTTAGGGGTATTTTTTCTTATTTCTCTCTTAAAGCAAACATTGTGGATACTTATCAGCATTGCCACAATGAGGTGATTCTAAAATGTACATACAACATCATACCTGTGATACCTCCCTCATCAGGAGGGAGACTCTCTCATTTGGATGCTATTTTTTGCCCAATTTACACTAAATTTTAGTAAAATTTTGGAGTCTCCCTCATTTGAACTGAGAATTTCCCTATATATTCTTTACATCTCCCTCATCACAATGGCAAATCTCCCTCATACAGTTAAAAAAATTATCACAGGTATGCAACATAATTATGTTTCTAAGAAGAACTAAAGACAAGAATTCCTCCGAAGGCTACAGTAGAACTTCGATGGCTCGAACACTGATGACTTGTTTACCATGGATGAGTCGAACCCATTCTTGAGCCCCTAGCGAAATCCTCTACGTAAGAAATAGTGGGGGATAATTAAGGAGATTTTAGTCTTTTATCTTGCAAATCTATGCTGTGTGTACACACAGCATACATATTCATTATAGAACACCGAAAAGAGGTCAAAAAGTATCTTGTTATGCCTCCTGACAGTAACCTCAGTGGCTCGAACTACCCCAGTCTCGAACAGATTTTCGAGGTCCCAAAGGTGTTCAAGCCATTGGATTTCAACTGTATGTTGCGCCTGTAGGGATGCAAAGTCAGTGGACCATGAAATATAGGTCAAGGTCAAATAGAATGCTTGTATAAAAGTTGCCATCCCTAGTTGTTACCAAGTATCATCAGTGAAACTCTAATAGGCCTTGAGAAATGGACTTAAACTTTAAGGTGATTACCCTAGGGATGATACAATAGTTCACAAAGTCAGTGAACCATGCATGAAATGTAGGTCAAGGTCAAATAGGAAAACTCGCATTGAAGTTGACATCCCTAGATGCAAGTTTGTGACATGTATCATTAATGAAGCTTTTATAGTTCTTGGGAAATGGATTTGAACATCAGGGTAACCAGGTTGAGGCAATAGTTCACAACACACTGAACAATGAAATGTAGGTCAAGGTCAAATACAGATGCTCACATTAAAGTTGCCATCCCTAGATGAAGTTGAACCAAGTATTATTAATGAAGCTTGATAGTTCTTGAGAAATAGGGTGAATGCTAGGATTCACAAAATCAATGAACCATTAAATTAAGGTCATGATCAAATATGGATGAACTCTTACAGTTCTTGAGAAATGGACTAAAACTTAAGGGACAACACTACATTTCTCAAAGTCAGTGAATCAAAATATGGATGCTTGCATTGAAGTTGGCATCTCTTTACCAAGTATCATTTATGAAGCTTTTATAATTCTCGAGAAATGGATTTGAACATCAGGGCAACTGCTAGGGCTGAGGCAATAGTTCACATAATCAGTGAATAATGAAATATAGGTCAAGGTCAAATATGGATGCTTGCATTAAAATTGCCATCCTTAGATGAAAGTTTGTACCAAGCATTACTAACGAAGCTCTTACAGTTCTTGTGAAATGGGCTTTAACTTTAGGTTGAACGCTAGGGTTGACACAGTCAGTGAACCATGAAATGAAGGTCAAGGTCAAATATGGATGCTTGCATCCACTAAAGTTGCCATTCCTAGATGCAAGTTTGTACCAAGTATCATAAATGACACTCTAAATTAGTTCTTGAGAAATGGACTTAAAATCCCAAATGATGACGAATGGAAAATATAACCACTCTTATATCAAGCCACGCTGGCGGAACAAAAACTGTGGTTTAATTATTCTCGTTATTCCTCCTTATTTGGAGCTGTGAAAATATTACTTTCTCTGTATCAGTATGTTTTTTTGTTTTTTTTTACACACATTGCATTCACCATATTTTCATTATTTGCTGGCTCCCAGCTTGCACATTGTCAATATTGGAAAAACAGGTAACCAGACCCCCCCTGACCAGGGGATCTGGTTACCTTTTTTTCCAACACTTATAATCTTCAGACTAGGAACCAGCAGATAATGCAAAAAAAGGTGAATAGTGTTAAAGAGAAGCTAGCTAGACTATGAACTGCTAAAATATCATAAAAGATATAAATTAAGAACATTAAACATATCACAGATTGCAGAGAGTGTGAGTGTGTTTCAGTTTTACGTCCAACCAACAGCTAAGGGCATATGGAGACGGGACCTTGGTTTAAAGACTCATCCAAAAGTCTGTAGAAGCCCGGGATCAATCCTGCAATCCCTGGTTTATCAGGCGAGTAGCATAACCACTACACCTCAGAGGCTTCTCAGATTGCAGAGATACAACATGCAATGAAGTATTGTGACACAGCAGTGCCTCAGCAAAGCACAATGTTAACAAGTATGTGTAACGAATATCCCTGTAAAACCAACTTTGGGGTTTACTGGGGTATAAATAATATTCCTTAATTTTACTCTAAAACAAAGATTGTGGGCACTCATTAGGACCACCTCAATGAGGCAGTTCTAACAAGCAGTTTGGACAAGAAATATAAAAACTATAAAAATCATCTGAGCAAGTTCCAAAGATAAAGATGCCATCTTAGCACATGGATGTGTAATGGAAATAGTCATCACGAAAGCACACCTATATAATTTTGACCCCCCTTGAACCCCACTTTTACATAGTAAAACTGGGGTTCCCGCCCCCGCCTTGGGGCTTGAAGAAATAGATTGGTTCATGATACTTCCACGTCGAGCTGAAACCGACCGCACACGAGTACTGGTTAACCGCTTAGCCGCTTAGAGGATCTAAGCCTGCCCAAGCAAAGCGGTGCATGTCGGAACGTCCAAGCTTATAAACCATATTGGTTTCATTGGGTGACAGGACTTGAGATGTCAATTCATCTCAGTGTCAGGTAAAAGTCCCACCAAATTCGAAGCAACGTCTCCAAAATGACCTATACAGTGTTGACGGGGATGTTCAAACAAACAAACAAAACTGGGGTTTACAGGGGTATTCTTTATTTTTCTTATTTCTGCTCAAAAATATAGATTGTGGGTACTCGTTATCGAGGCGGTTCTAACAAGTACTCACAATCTATATTTTGAACAGAAATAAGAACAAGAGGGCCCAGAGGGCCCTGGGTTCGCTCACCTGATCCATAGTGTAACAAGTGGGCCTCAGGCAGGACCATTTTAGCCCCTGGGCTTTAATTTGAACAACCTTGGTAGAGGTCCACAAGATGAAGCTTCACACCAAATATCAAAGACCTGAGCCCTGTGATTTCTGAGAAGAATTTTAAAGGTATTTCTAACAGAAGTCTATGTAAAACATGTGGGCCCCAGGGCAGGACCAGTTTCTTCCCATTAGGGCTATAATCTGAACAATCTTAGTAGAGGTCCACCAGAAGAAGCCTCATATCAAACACCTAGGCCTAGGTAGTCGGGGAAAAAGATTTTATAGGTTTCCCTATGTAAGTCTATGTAAATCATGTGGGCCTGGGGGCAGGGCCAATTATGACTCCAGGGCTAAAAATTTGAACACTCTTGGTAGAATTCTGCTGGATGTAGCTTCCTAGTAAATATTGAAGACCTGGGCCTTGGGGTTTCATAGAAGATTTTTAAAGATTTTCCCTATATAAGCCCATGTAAAACCAAAGGGCCCCGGGGCGGGGGCATTTTTGGCCCTAGGGCTATAATTTGAACAATCTAGATAGCAGTCCACTAGATGTTGCTTCACACCAAATATCAAAGACATGAGCCTTGTGGTTTCAGAGAAGAAGATTTTTAAAGATTTTCCCAACATAAGCCTAAGTAAAACCAAAGGCCCCCGGGGCGGGGGCTTTTTTGGCCCCAAGGCTATAATTTGAACAATCTTGGTAAAGGTCCACTAGATGAAGCTTCATACCAAATATCAAAGACCTGGGCCTTGTGGTTTCAGAGAAGAAGATTTTTAAAAATTTTCCCTACATAAGCCTATGTAAAACCAAAGGCCCCCGAGCGGGGTCATTTTTCTTTCTGGGGCTATAATTTGAACAATCTTGGTAGAGGTCCACTAGATGAAGCTTCATACCAAATATCAAAGACCTGGGCCTTGTGGTTTCAGAGAAGAAGATTTTTAAAGATTTTCCCTATATAAGCCTATGTAAAACCAAAGGCCCTCGGGGCAGGGGCATTTTTGGCCCAAGGGCTATAATCTGAATAATCTTGATAGAGGTCCACTAGATGAAGCTTCACACCAAATATCAAAGACTTGGGCCTTGCAGTTTCAGAGAAGAAGATTTTTAAAGATTTTCCCTATTTAAGCCTATGTAAAACCAAAGGCCCCCGGGGCAGGGGCATTTTTGGCCCCCAGGGCTATAATCTGAACAATCTTGGTAGAGGTCCACTAGATGAAGCTTCATACCAAATATTAAAGACCTGGGCCCTGTGGTTTCAGAGAAGAAGATTTTTAAATATTTTCCCTATATAAGCCTATGTAAAATCAAAGGGCCCAGGGGCGGGGGCATTTTTGGCCCTAGGGCTATAATTTGAACAATCTTGGTAGAGGTCTACTAGATGAAGCTTCATACCAAATATCAAAGACCTGGGCCTTGTGGTTTCAGAGAAGAAGATTTTTAAAGATTTTCCTTATATAAGCCTATGTAAAACCAAAGGCCCTCGGGGCAGGGGCATTTTTGGCCCCAGGGCTATAATTTGAACAATCTTGATAGAGGTCCACTAGAAGAAGCTTCACACCAAATATCAAAGACTTGGGCCTTGCAGTTTCAGAGAAGAAGATTTTTAAAGATTTTCCCTATATAAGCCTATGTAAAACCAAAGGCCCTCGGGGGCAGGGGCATTTTTGGCCCCAGGGCTATAATTTGAACAATCTTGATAGAGGTCCACTAGATGAAGCTTCACACCAAATATCAAAGACTTGGGCCTTGCGGTTTCAGAGGAGAAGATTTTTAAAGATTTTCCCTATATAAGCCTATGTAAAACCAAAGGCCCCAGGGGTGGGGGGCATTTTTGGCCCCAGGGCTATAATTTTAACAATCTTGGCAGAGGTCCATTAGATTAAGCTTCACACCAAATATCAATGACCTGGGCCTTGCGGTTTCAGAGAAGAAAAGTTTTAAAGATTTCCCCTACATAAGCTTAGGTAAAACCAAAGGCCCCCTGGGCGGGGGCATTTTTGGCCCCAGGGCTATAATTTGAACAATCTTGGTAGAGGTCCACTAGGTGAAGCTTCATACCAAATATCAAAGACCTGGGCCTTGTGGTTTCAGAGAAGAAGATTTTTAAAGGTTTCACAATATAAGGCTATGAAAAACCAAAGGGTGCAAGGGTGGGGCCATTTTCGGCCCCAGAAAATGGCCCCAGGGCTATAATTTGCACAGTCTTGAAAGAGGTCCACTAGATGTAGCTTCACACCAAATATCAAAGATCTGGGCCTTGTGGTTTCAGAGAAGAAGATTTTTAAAGATTTTCCCTGTATAAGCCTATGAACAACCATAGGCCCCCGGGGCGGGGACATTTTTGGTCCCAAGGCTATAATTTGAACAATCTTAGTTAAGGTCCACCAGGTGAAGCTTCACACCAAATATTTAAGACCTGGGCCTTGTTGTTTCAGAGAAGAAGATTTTTTAATGATTTTCCCTATATAAGCCTATGTAAAAACCATAGGCTCCCGGGAGGGAGGGGGGGGGGTTGGGGGGCCCAGGGCTATAATTTGAACAATCTTGGTAAAGGTCCACTACATGAAGCTTCACACCAAATATCAAAGATCTGGGCCTTTCGGTTTCAGAGAAGAAGATTTTTAAAGCTTTTCCCTGTATAAGCCTATGTAATAACAAAGGCCACCGGGGCGGGGGCATTTTTGGCCCCCAGGGCTATAATTTGAACAATCTTGGTAGAGGTCCACTAGATGAAGCTTCACACCAAATATCAAAGATCTGGGCCTTGCGGTTTCAGAGAAGAAGATTTTTAAAGCTTTTCCCTGTAAAAGCCTATGTAAAACCATAGGCCCCTGGGGCGGGGGCATTTTGGCCACCAGGGCTATAATTTGAACAATCTTGGTAAAGGTCCACTAGATGAAGCTTCACACCAAATATTAAAGATCTGGGCCTTGCGGTTTCAGAGGAGAATATTTTTTAATGATTTTCCCTATATAAGCCTATGTAAAACCATAGGCCCCTGGGGCGGGGGCATTTTGGCCCCCAGGGCTATAATTTGAACAATCTTGCTAGAGGTCCACTAGATGAAGCTTCACACCAAATATCAAAGATCTGGGCCTTTCGGTTTCAGAGAAGAAGATTTTTAAAGCTTTTCCCTGTATAAGCCTATGTAATAACAAAGGCCCCCAGGGCGGGGGTATTTTTGGCCCCCAGGGCTATAATTTGAACAATCTTGGTAGAGGTCCACTAGATGAAGCTTCACACCAAATATCAAAGATCTGGGCCTTGCGGTTTCAGAGAAGAAGATTTTTAATGATTTTCCCTATATAAGCCTATGTAAAACCATAGGCCCCTGGGGCGGGGGCATTTTGGCCACCAGGGCTATAATTTGAACAATCTTGGTAAAGGTCCACTAGATGAAGCTTCACACCAAATATCAAAGATCTGGGCCTTGCGGTTTCAGAGAAGAAGATTTTTTAATGATTTTTTAAGCCTATGTAAAACCATAGGCCCCCGGGGCGGGGGCATTTTGGCCCCCAGGGCTATAATTTGAACAATCTTGGTAGAGGTCCACTAGATGAAGCTTCACATCAAATATCAAAGATCTGGGTCTTGCGGTTTCAGAGAAGAAGATTTTTAAAGATTTTCCCTGTATAAGCCTATGTAAAACCAAAGGCCTTCTGGGGCGGGGGCATTTTTGGCCCCAAGGCTATAATTTGAACAATCTTAGTAGAGGTCCACCAGGTCAAGCTTCACACCAAATATTAAAGACCTGGGCCTTGTGGTTTCAGAGAAGAAGATTTTTTAATGATTTTCCCTATATAAGCCTATGTAAAACCAAAGGCCCCCGGGGCGGGGGCATTTTGGCCCCCAGGGCTATAATTTGAAGAATCTTGGTAGAGGTTCTCTAGATGAAGCTTCATACCAAATATCAAACACCTGGGCCTTGCAGTTTCAGAGAAGAAGATTTTTAAAGTTTTTGTTTTAAAAATCTATTTTTAGCTCCTGTGACCCAGATGTGCAATGGACCAGAACCATTTGAACAATTTTGAAAGGGGACCACCTAAGGATCATTGCTGTGAAGTTTGGTCAAAATCTGATCAGTGGTTTAGGAGGAGATGTCATTTGAAGAAAAAGTTTACGCACACACACACGCATGCACACACGCACACACTGACGACGGACGACGGACGAAAAGTGATCACAAAAGCTCATCTTGTCACTACGTGACAGGTGAGCTAAAAATAACACAATCTTTCATCTTAAAATGTTCGTATTTTCGGCGGTAAAATTGACAATGTATTTGTATAGGCCAAGTATGTTGTTTTTCCCGCACTGTTAATACACAAGAACATAGGAGATTCATATAAGTAAAATTTCACTTTAAGAACACAAATTTTCTTTTTCTTTTTTTCTTAACATACAAAAATGTTTGAGAGGTATGAGTAAGATTTGTCAGCCAGATGACTGCGATTTTTAACCCTTTACCCTGCTGCATAATTTATTTTAAGAACACCCATTCCTGACTATCAACCAATCAAATAGCTTTATATAATGCAAACATTCAATTCATGAACTGCATGACAAACTGCAGATCCTGATCAGAAGCCATCTGATCTGGATTTACATTGTTTGCCAAAGGCAACAGTTGTCATAATCAGCAGGATAAAGGTTAACAAATCATATTCGACGAGGTGATTCTGATGAGTGCTAACAATATTCCTTTATTTTACAGAAGATTAAAAAGACATCTTTAATGGCCTCGCACTGTATTTTACCCACAGTAGTTCAAACCTCTCTATCTCGGACCCATTTAATTCAAGCTGCTGAATTTGACTGTATTAAGGGGAATGGGAACACCTTCAGGGGAGGCAACTCTTTCAAAAGTATTTTTGTCTCCCATGTCAATAGGGGTCTTTTTCAGTGGGACTGAGCCTATAGAAAGGTGAACAGGAAGTCCCGAAAGTTTGACTAATGGCAGAAAAATGCCTTTGAAAAATGGCGGAAAAATGTGTTAGGTGTTCCCATTCCCCTTAAATTATTTGTTTTGAGTGAGGTTTAACATCCCCGTCAACACTATTAAGGTCATTTTGGAGAAATTGCTTCCAATTTTGTGGAATTTTACCCCAACATTGAGATGAAATGACATCCCAAGCCCTACCACCCAATGAACCAAAAGGCTTTTATGCAAAGTCTTTTATGCAAAGTCTTATATGCAAAGTCTTATATGCAAAGTCTTATATGCAAAGTCAGTGAATCATGACATACAGGATCTGATCTGGATCTACATTGTTTGAAAAGGAGGGGGTTATCATGTTCAGTAGGGCAGGGCTTAAAATGCCAACTGTGATGGTGCTACTCACATCACCTGGGCAGGCTTAGTCCTTCTAAGCGGTTTACCAGTACTCATGTGAGGCCAGTTTCAGCTCTGTCTGGAAGCACCATGCAGCCCAATCTATTTCTTCAAGTCCTGATGGGCAAGGGCGATTGACTGTATTAAATACTGGCCTTAAGAAAACCCCTAAAAGCACCCAGCTAAATTCAGAAATACATTACAGTGAAATTATGCTATTTAGACCACCTAAAATTTAGAAACATTATACTTTAAAAGCATATTTAAAAGATTTCAGGTACATTTTCTTTGTGCTTTGTACATCCAGTGTGCTCTAGTGGGAGACCATCTTTGGAATTGTTCCAAAGTAGTCTTAAAGACCTTTTAACCCTTACCTTGCTGAATATTCATTTAAGCCACACCCATTTCTATTTATCAACCAATCAAATTACTTAATGTAATTTATTGCTACAAATTCATAAACTGAATGCCAGAAGCCATCTTCTTCAAAAGCCATCTGATCTGGATCTACACTGTTTGCAAAGATAGGGGTTGTCGTGAACAGCAAGATAAGAGTTAAGACTACTTTTGAACAGTCCAAAAGGTGGTCTTAGTGGAACAACACCTTTGGAACTGCTCAAAAGTGGCCTTAAATACCTTTTAAGACCACTTTTGAACAGTCCCAACGGGCATCTTAATTTAGGAATTTTACTGATGTTTTCAATAACTTGCCTCACTGTGTTAATTCAGATACAGGAGATAGCAAAAATTACACAAGCGTCACTTAACCCTTCTCTTGCTGAATATTCATTTTAGCCAAACCCATCTCTGACTTTGAACCCATCAGATTACTTGATGTAATTTCTTCCTGCAAATTCATAAAATGAATGCCAAACAGTGTAGATCCTGATCAGATGGCTTCTTCAGAAGCCATTTGATCTGGAACTGCACTGTTTGCAAAGATAGGGGTTGTCTTGAACAGCAAGATAAGGGTTAAAATAACATTGAACACAGCTAAAATGTAAAAAATGAGGCCTAATCATCAGTCTCATAAACAATTCCTAGTGTCAATTGGAAATTTCAGCCTGACTTTGAGGTTTGGCACTCTACCATTCCCCTTAAATTCTAGTCTATCCGCATACATGTACACAGTTGCAAAGTCAGAATCAACATTGTTCTCCAGGACTCCCGGAAATGTCAGATGTAGTATACAAGTAGGATCCACAGCCCTTCCTCCGCCATGGTCATGACCAGCAAAGTA